>OZ005740.1:35457483-35667010 GCA_963930735.1 Dioctria linearis | reverse complement strand
TGAAGTTAAGTCATTTTATTCAGTCAACGACAGCCATTCAATAATTTGTTGTAAAGTCGACGCTGGAACACATTGATTGATCATCGGTGTCACTATTGAAGCCGGCACGTGCAGGAATTCTATTGTGCTTACTTACCTCTCTAATTTAAGCCTTATAATTGGTAATATTTGGAAAACGGAAGGTATTTCTGTTATATTCCGCTGGAACATAAAACTTTGTTTTTTACTTTGTAATAATCGCATGTTTACATAACCAATTTTCTCTCGAATATTTGATCTGCAATCAATAAAAGTCGAGCTTTAAGCCTGTCTTAAGGGGGTATTACTGAAATCTTAAAATACATGAAAAGTTAATACGACTTTGCATTAAATCTGTGCGTATTATCATGATCAAGATTTCACATACTTTGAGAAAAAGCATAAACTTAGGTAATGACGTGTCAAAAATAAAAATTTCAGGGTTTTATAT
This sequence comes from Dioctria linearis, assembly GCA_963930735.1. NCBI lineage: Eukaryota > Metazoa > Arthropoda > Insecta > Diptera > Asilidae > Dioctria > Dioctria linearis. Next base: position 35,666,541 of record OZ005740.1, on the reverse strand, counting down.
GTATGTAATTAGCTTTAGAAAATTCTCAAATTCATGAAATTTGCAAAGTTTGGTACATAATAACGTAATAATGGTACATCAAGTAGATAAATTTGTACTTGAGTATGGAAGATCTTGAAGTGGAAGAAGAAGTGACGGAGAGAAAACTATTAAAAAAGTTTTGGTTACTAATATACTTTGGTTTGACAGGTGCTATTTTCAGAAACGAATAACTATCACAATTATAATATTATTGGAAAGAAAGTTCAATTTGTAACAAAGATCGCACCTTTTTCTGTTTATTTTGAAAAACTCAAAAAGTTTAGTGGAATGATAAAGGAATTAAAGTCAATAATGTTAACCACGGTAACGACAAAAATTTCTTCTTTTTATATATTTTGCTTACAATTGGCGTTTTTAATTCATTTCATCACCGTCAGATGGGATGATTTGCTTTCGGAAAGCATTCGCTTGTTTTGAAAGCCCTGCGGCGGGCTGTAGTGTGCAGGCTCGCAAAGTCTATTCCGCCATTTTCTGCATTAGGTGAGTGTAGATTTCACGGAATATTTTAAGTTTTATCATTGGTAATTTCTTATTTTTGCTTGGGAGGCGAGATATTATTTTGTCAGTTCTATTTATATTAATATTATTGGAATAAAGAAGAGAAAACTGAATATTGCTAGGTATGTAAATTTGTTATATGAAATATATAATCCTATAAGCCGTTACGATCAATTTTGTGTAATTTTTCTTATTATTTTGATGAATTTTTACAGGAAGGTTGGCAATATTGAAAATATCAACTTTTTTTGTGATCCATATATAACCGAGATACGGTCTTTTGAAAAATGTGGGAAATTTTGCTTAGTAGATATAACTTTATCATCGTATCTCCATGAAATAAACGTTATTTATTTTGGAAATATTAATCAAAGTCATTTTTCTAAAAATTTGCTTTCAAGGATAATGGATTTCGGTTATCCTTGAAAATCTCAAAATGTGCAGTTCCGATATTTTTTATATTATTGTATGGATCTTAATCGTTAATGGGTTTTAGCGAAGCTGTAGGAAGGAGAAAGTGATGTTTGGTAAGGTCAAATTTAACTCTTTAAAGTAGTTCATTAGAAACATTATAACTCAGAGCTCTCGGAAGAGTTTTTTTGATGTGCGCCTTCAATAAAATAAAATTTGACCAAGCAATAAATGATGCCAGTCAAATTACAAGGAAATGTGTCTGATCAATTGCACAGAGCGCACACACTTCGTTCGCCCTTGCCTGCTGACAAGCTGAATTCAACAAATCAATGGACTCCTTGATTAGCGACTTCAGTGATATTATTATTATATAAACAACACACACGTCTAAAAACTAGTGCATCTAGATCAATCTATGTTGTCAAGGTCAATGCAGCAATTAAGCGTGCAAAGTAATCAGTATTGAAGTGCTAAACTCAACACTAATCTTGGACCATGGTTTCTATGGCGTAATCTAACTCAGGCTTGGGTTTTTGGCAAGGACAAATCAGATTGTACTTTTAGTCTGGATGACCCTAATGCATACTTCACCTCAGCTAGTAAAATGCTCTCGTCAACATCTGGTGTGGTCTCTGCTCACTCACTTGACACCACGCAAAGAAATTACGAATGCAATGCTAACATAAATCCTTTCTCATTCCGAGCGGTGAGTCTAGATGAACTATCTCTAGCATTGAATTCTATTAAATCTGATGCAGCTGGTTCTGACAACTTATCACCACGCTTTATTAAGCTGTTATTCCCTTTCATTAGTAACTATGTTCTCCAGATTATATATTCATGTCTAATGTCATCATATTTTCCTAGCAGTTGGAAAGTTGCCACAGTTCTGCCCATTCCCAAAAAACCTTCTCTTGAATATTTGGCTGACTTTGGCCCAATAAGCCTGTTATCTTTTCTGTCCAAAGTGCTACAAAAGGTCATGTCCAAGCAAATTCTTTCTTATGTCGAAGTAAATGACTTCCTGACGCGTTGGTAATTCGGGTTTCTGTCCAAACCATAATGGGAAAACTGCGGTCCCAAGGTATCTTCTGACATAAGAGTTGCGCTCGACCAGGATAACCTAACGACGCTGATATTACTGGATTTCTCTAAAGCTTTCGACTGTGTGATCACATCTTACTTACAGAGAAACTTCATAAATCTTTCAATTTTAGTAGCTCTGCCACCGCCATGGTTGACAGGTTTTTGTCGGAGCCAGAGAGTTAAAGTCAATGGTATACTATCGAGTGTTGCGCTCTCACGCGTGGTGTTCCTCAGGATTCAATATTGGGTGCACTACTATTTCGCTTTTTCATAAATGATCTTCCAGATGTAGTTCGCGATATAAAATTCCATCTTTATGCCGATGACGTACAGATCTATCTAAGCAGACCAATCGGTCTTTTCGAGGACTGCATCTGCACGGACAAATGCTGACCTGGACAGGATATATAATTGCTCAAAGCGTAATTGTTTGTTATTAAATAATTCGTGGAAATCACAGTGTATAATATTCTACAATCCAAGCTGTAACGAAATAGATATTCCTCCAGTTACTCTAAACGTTTTTCCATTGCCTAGTCTCAGTAAGGTGTTCAATCTTGTGATCATACTTCATTGTAATATGATATGTTTCGAGAACGTTAGTGCGATGATTAGAAAAATGTATGCAGCCCTGAGACGATTATGGCTTTCAGCCAACATTCTATCAAGTTGTATACGCTGTAAATTAGTTAACATTTATATTGCCCCATTTCATTTTCGGCAGTTTGACTTTTCCTCGATTGGATAGCATATATACACGTAGGCTGGAGATTGCTTTCAATGACTGCATTCGGTTAATATATGAATTAAGAAGGTTCGACCATGTCTCAAGTTTTCGGCATCGTTTGGTTGGTTGTTCAATGATGTCGTATTTAAATCAAAGAAAATTGGTAATCTTGTATACTCCAGTCGAATAAACCGGATTATTTCAGAGGAATGTTCCAATTCACATCATCACGGCGCAAAAAAAATCTAATTCTACCGCGCTTCTATAAATTAGTAATGGAAGTTTCTTACCTTGTCGAAGTAGTTCGCTTATGGAATTGTCTTCCTCTTAATATCCAAGCTGCAGGTACTATCAATACATTCAAAAAGCTTATTAACACATAACTTGCTATTTTTTCTATACATAGACAGTGCATTGGAAAAATCGTATAAACTTATTTGTGATTACTTTTACTATTTGTTTAATTATTCATGTTATGCTCCATAATTATTCCGATGGGGTAAAATTGTCGAACGTATCGGGGTTTTGGGGTGGGGGTGGTAGCTACCATCCTTGGGGCTATCCAATATGGGCCGTGTGTGATATGAGTCGAGAGTAGATTTTCGAGAATCGAGTCGCGACAGTCGATTTTCTAGAGTCGATTTTCTAGAGTCGTGTTTCGAGAGTCTACTTTCGACAGTCGAGTTTCGTGAGTCGAATTTTGAGAGCGTAGTTTCTATAGTCGAGTTTCGTGAATGGAGTTTTGAGAGTAGAGTTTCGAGGGTACATTTTAAGGAGTCGAGTTTCGAGAGTGGATTTTCGAGAGTGAATTTTTGATAGTCGAAGTTTGAGAGTCCAGTTTTGAGAGTCGAGTTTCGAGAGTTGAGTTTCGTGAGTCGAGTTTTGAGAGTATTATAAAAGAACACATGACAAGAAAACACAGGGCCCCTAGGTGGTTAAAAGAGCCAGGTCCACTTTTTTTAATAATGGAATAAAACAAAAATGTTACGGTTCTTTTTTATTTATTTAACGTAAATCGACATTAGAAAATAAAAAACGAGGAAAAAACGCCGAAAAATCACGTTTCTTGTATGGGGGCCCCTTTAGTTTTTAATTAAATTTAATTTTTATTATTTTTTGTTATAGCGGCAACAGAAATACACAGTCGGTGAAATTTTTAACTTAACTGTCTACCTGTTACGGTTAAAGAGATACAGCCCTGTGTCAGAAAGATAATAATAAGAATGAAAAACGCCGAAAAAATCACGTTTCTTGCATGGGGGCCCTCTTTAATTTTTAATTTAATTTTATTTTTATTATTTGTTGTTATTTCGCCAATAGAAAACACAGTCTGTGAAAATTTCAACTGTCTACCTATTACGGTTCATGAGATACAACCTGGTGACGGACGGACGGAGAGCGAAGTCTTAGTAATTGGTTGCCTTTGTTACCCTTTGTGTACGGAACCCTAAAAAGCAGACTTGAAATATCAAAAATAAGTATGAAATTGTATGCAAAAAAAGTTCGTTGCGTGTAAGCATACGTCTAGATTAACATTCGACGAACTTTCATCTCTGCAAAGGAACGGATTACTTCAGTAAAGTCTACAGAATGCATCATTTCTAACTCTGTATACAGCACAGAGAGTGAATTGAGTCTGATCTTATCTGTGGTGGATCTTAAATAGCTCTCCATTCGATTTAGCTCTGAAAATAACAGTTCTGCCGAGCAATTTGACCCTGGTGTATGCAACAACATCCGAAACATTATTTCCACATTTGGATGAATTTCCAAAAAGCCTTTTTCTAGGATCTACATGTATAATTCCAGGGCCGATACTTGTTTTCGCCATATAGCCTAAGCGGACGACAAATGAGCTCGCAGGTGCAAAGTCCCGTCTAAATCTCCTCTGATAGAAGGCTTTCTAGTTCCGTGCCCCCTCATGGATATCTTGAGATGCGAAGCTATGTAGTTTCATGAGAGAGTCAAACTTTTTTATTGTAGTTCGCTTAAGCACGTCTTTGTTGTTCTGCAATCAACCTGTTGATAAAGATATTAAAAGCGGTAACACTGAATCCTTTCTTGGCGGATAGTTCGATTTTGATCTCGTTTCCTTTTACTTCATCAATTGAGAATTTATCGCCCACAAAAATGTTTCGAACCCAATAATGTGTCGCCCTGCTCTGCCTATTGTTAAATCCACAGGACCAATGAAGAAAATTAATTTTTTTTATGTCCGGTGTCGTAGGTCCCCATGTATACCATTTCTGTCCTGGCGGGGATGTCTGCAAGTTTGGGACCTAGGCAACTGCCTAGTTTTCTTAGGCAGAAGTTCGCCGTTGATGTTGTGTGACCCACTAAGTGGCGCGCTAGCGCTAGTAATTCAGCTATTGGGCAATATCCCAATAGCAGACTAAGGGGTGTAGGGCCTTCGTGGTACAAAATATTGATTATCAATATTGTTCGATTGTAAAAGTAATGGTAACATACGAACTATTTAAATAGGCTAACACTAGAATACTGAATCGTTCATTTGGGAGTTAAGCTAATCCCTTGACTTCAAGACTCAGAAATTAAGCTTCGTGAAGAAAATCTACAAATAAAAGTTCCAGTAATGAACCATCGAACAATTGATAGAAAATATACTACAATACTTTTCAGTCTATGAGGGTCAATTTCATTCGGTCTGGATCTGGACTGGTGGATGCCCTGCACTCATCATGATTCGAAAACGATTTGCTAGCAAATCGTAATCTCGGGCTTAGACTTCGAGATCGAACTAGATATCGAACGGAAAACAGACTGCCAGCATAGTAAAAGAAACATAATTCTTGACTTATCAACCCGAGATTCTCTCTCGATAGCGAATTTCTTTAGATCCTAAGACGAACCGAAATTGATGTTAAAACAAAATTATGCGCACAATGTGTTTGTGTTAGAGCCGGAAATGGACATTTATTCATTTTAAGTGGAAAATGAGGTCCGTGAACATTATTGTTTTGGTCACTACATCGCACCTTTAATTATGTATATCACTTATCAGATAAACACTAGACATTTTAACATTTTAAGTGTTTTTTTTTTTTTACAAGTTCATGCGAGTACCTAACGCATAATCCCGCCTCCACAATGTATTGAACGGAGCATAATCGATCGGCGTAAAAACACTACCTAAAATGAAACGCTACCTCCAGGACTATAACGGCTGACAGCATTGCCGTCATATGTGCAAACAACCATAGGGCAGCGACATTTGATTTGGGTTTTCCCGGACGTCTTTTAACTGGCCAAATGTAAGGTTTCAGAACGGGAAAGGAAGCGTAGCTGGTCAAGGTTTGACGAGGGCCTCTTCATTCTGTTTGTTGCCGAATGCAATATGGAAAACTTATAGGGTATTCTGATGCGACATACGATCAGGTTTGCCCGGACGGTTTACTGAAATTTAGTGCAGCGCAGTAGTACAGAAGCAGGGAAAGTTTTTGAATGCGTGTTTGATATGTAGGGGAGACCGGGGACTCAAGTAACATTTTTTAAATTTAGGTCAGCTGTCATGTACTTAATAAAGGTGCAATTAAATAAATTATGATATTCAAAAAACTGACTCAGTCCGCTATAAATGGACCTAGTTTTCAGTACCCCAAATGAAGCTGTTAAAGAACTATAAGGGAGGGTTTTTCGGAGATACGTCGAATGTTACTTTTGTGAAATTGTGAATTGTGAAAATAAAATATAGTGAGTTAGAAAACCGCTATTCAGGAATGCATAAGCAAATAATCACCCCAGTGGGTAAACATTAACTATCGATTTCTGGAAAAATACAAAAATAGAAAACAATTACATGATTGCCACAAATATACAAATTCAGTATCAGCGTATGCATCTGAACTGTCGAGCAAAACTTCTCAATTATCTTCCAACACGTTAAAAGGGGTATGTTACTTTCATGACGCTGTTACTTTTGTCCCCAGTCTCCCCTACATACATTTAATAAAATAATTTGATAGTTTTTTTTTTTGAGTGCGCATACAATGTTTAAAATAATTTCAGTTTCACAGACGAGGCTTGGGCCAGTTAATAATAAGTTAAGTCTCGCGAAGCTTCATAGTTCAGCTGGAAGCAAGCCCACATTGGGCGGAAAAGATCAAGACTTTTCACCGTTTTCCGGTTCTATTCCCATGAGAACTACAAGGACTTATCATATCCTACTGTACTAGTTTCCAGACTTCCAACTAGGCAGAATTAGCCCCAATTAGATTAGCATCCTAACGCATCTACGGGCAGTTTGCCAGAATAGTTATCCTACTCGAGGACAGCTCCTTTCAACAGTCATATAGACAACTCAATGCATCCTTCGGCTACAGGAACGAACACTTCGCCATCTTCGCTAACCGCCATTGGGGCATGACACGGGAACATGACACACATTAAAAAAAAATACAAAAAAATTTGATGAGTCATGGCATGCACCCATCTTATAATCTGTTTTGAAATTCTGATTGCGCTTTTTCTCCCTTTAAAATTAACTTTTTTTTTTCATCGAATAAATGATGCACTACTACTACTTAAAAATTACAAACAAAATTAAAACCAATAAAATTATGATACCAATCTTAGTCCAATAATAAGAGATACTCGATAGTCCCCCAAGGCAATGAATCCTTATCCTTAAAATATGCCATAATCATTTTCGAGTCAGTCATGGGCACTACTTTTGTGTATATTTTTAGATTCTTTCATAAATATCAATCCGCCGGCAAAAGTCCCAGCAACTACAGTTTTACGTTTTGAATGTTATATATGCGTGGGAATGAATTGATTGCCTCCCAAAGTACAAGACTGAACTCAAAAGTTGGCAAATGTTAAATATCTTTTGGAAGAAAATAAAAAAAAAAAAATCCTCGCTCCTCCACTGGCCTCAATCTTTAACAGCTAGCGTGGGGGATAATATAGCAATAGCCACTATAGAACACACCGCTACAAGCAGTAGCTTTCCATCTCTGTCTCTCTTTTTCTCTATCTCGCTCTTTTTCACTATCTTTCTAAGGACATCAGAAGAAGAGCTTTGTATTATATGTAGAAAACGGGTAGAAAAATATATTTGTATATGAAAAAGGGAGTAAGTATATACAAACGAAATGTGATGACTCAAAAAAATGGAAAGAGTATGGAAAGTATAGTTGCCTGCAGGACAAAACATCCTAGGTCACACTAAGTCAATGGATTTACTCAGTCAGCCTTGTTAGGGTATCTTTTTTATTTGTTTTTTTTTTCTATTGTATCAAATCTCTTGGCGAAACCATAGCATTTTTGTGTGGTAAGTTGGTTTGATTCCCAGAAATTTTACGACAAGAACCCAGATTTCATTAAGAAAACAATTTTTGATTGTGTACTTGGTAGATATAAGTATGAAAGAATTTTGTCTTAAGCATTCAAATAGGATGAAATTGTGACAAAACAAAACGATTTCACGCAAATATTAACGCACAAAATGGAATATCTCGTGGGCAAAATATTAGATACTGTGACTTGCATAAATATTACGTGCGTAGGAGATTGAATATGATATTATGGTTTTAAACGGGCCGAATGGGAATATAAAATAAAAACGTATAACAATTTAACATATATAAATCGTCCAGATTGAATTGCTAAAGATATGAAATTGTCACACAAGAGACAAAATTAACTTCAAATGGGAGGATTTATTATGAGTACGTGCAGATAAGAATTCGTTCTTTCTTATCAGTTTTATATTAAAGGAAACTGAAATCACATTAAAAAATTCTTCTAAACTTATTTCAAAATTCTCAGGTAAACATCGTCGTTGAAAGTATTGTCTTTTTTCTCGATTTGGAAATCATTCAGAATGATATCTACTTTTGAAAACTAATTTAATTGCAATAGATAGCAAATTAACTTTCGGTGGGATGTAGGCAAACCACTTCTGTCTAACCATTTTATATGTACTAAAAATTATCCAATTGCGTGATATCTGTAATTTTAAGTTCAATCTATTAGAAGTGTTAGTGTTGTTTAAAGCGATACTAATGTTTTTTTTTTTTTGTAAAAGTTAGCCTTAGTTTGTCAGCCAGATATCCGTATCAATTCTGGTTTTTTCGTAGATTTAATGGAGGCTCGGAAAAGAAATGAATGTTTCAAAAGTAGGAAGGGTGAATGCACCAGTAATTGACAATTTTCTAATAAAATTAAAATATTAAACTTTTGGGTCAAATAATAATTGCCTTCACTGTACCAACTAATACGTAGGCATATCATCAATGAACTAATTATACCGTTAAGGCCAAAACACAGTGAGAGCGACACAACAATGTTGGCAACTTAGTTGGCGACAATGTCGCATTTAAAACACACTGAACGCGATTCGACAAATGTTTTTGACAGCTGTCTCTGTTTTATTTATTGTAAAATAAATGGAAATAAAATAAGTAAAAAACGAGTTTTCAAACAAAACTGAGGCCAAGCCGCATGAAAAAGTAGGAAATAAACTTTTCTTCACACAGAGAGGTGGACTCAGATTTTTTGATTGGGACATTTCTCTTGAATATTCTTTCTCTTCATGAATCAACTCACTGATTACCTCTGATTGATCATACTGAAATATATCGGTGATTGTGTGTGAAGGGGGATTAAAATTTCAATAAAAAAATGTGGTTCCAAATCCAATATGACGAACGCGGTAAAGGTGGCGGATTACCATTTTATACTTAACCTCCCGATATGGGTATCAAATGAAAGGTGTTCAAGAGTAAAACATGACAATCTACATGACGTCATTCTAAATTCAACATGGCGGACGCGCCAAGATGGTGGCTTACCATTTTCTTCACAACCCCCGGAAAAACTATTTTCTTCTCCTTAGAGTTTTAATAAAAGCGTATTTTTAGTTTTTTCATTCATTCATTTTTCATTCCAACGCTCCTGTAACTTTTCGGTGCCTTTTTGTAGAACGATTTGTCTTTGCTGTCAAAATAGACCGCAGTTTCAGCAATCACTGCTTGATTTGAACCAAATTTCTTCCCCTGGAGCATCTTTTTGATGTCTGGGCCAGATTTGGTAAGTACGGTGGAAAGGTAAGCAATTCGAAGTGTAATTCATTAAATTTAACAATCGTTTTCATCGACTTATGACACCAGGCATTGTCTTGGTTTGGTGATACAGCACTTTTTTCTTTTATATATGAGGCCGTCTTTTCTTGATTTCTCTCAATCGATCAAAAATGCTATGTAATATTCGCTAATGATAGTTTTATCCTTTGCAAGAAAGTCGATGAACAAACTACCATGTACGTCCCAAGCTACGGATGACATAACCTTGGTAGATAACTCGTATTCTCTGAACCGTGTGCAGAAATCATATGGGTCTGTCAACAGCGTTACCATATATGTGTCAGACCCAAAACTAATTGACTGTCAACAGCGTTACCATATATGTGTCAGACCCAAAACTAATTGAGCGATGTGTTATTATTATCCCCACAGACCTAATTGATGGATAGTTACCTTCGTTAAATTGTATTAATTTGCACATTAATATAATTTTCAGTTGAAATATCTATGAAACGAAAACCATTTTATAAACATAGTGAAGAAGACTTATTGACCGCAATTGAATAAATTCACAATAGCGCTCAGTTTAGACAAACTGGAAGAAAATACGAGATTCCCCATTCAACATTGCTCAATAAAATAAAGTTATGTCATCCTATTGAATGTAAAATGGGCCCATCTACGATTCTAACCAGCCAAGAAGAAAATCTAATGTAAATGGATTATAGCAATGGCAAAGAAAGGCTGTCCAGTAAGTACAGAAGACATGATCGAAAGAGTGTTAACAATAATAAGAACGGATGGTCGCCCTACACCTTTAAAGGATTGTACTCTAGGAAGGAAGTGGTACATGTGTTTTTTGAAAAGGAGATCAATCAACGTCATGCAGAATCAATTAATGTGGCTCGATCTCAAATAACTGAATCGGCCATATGAAAATGGAATTCGGAATTAAGACAATATTCAATTTTTGAAAATGCTGTAGATATTTTGGACGACCCAGGTCGAATTATTAATGCTGACGAGTCTGGATTTCAAACCAGCTCTTCGAGTGACTTAGTTTTAAGTCCCAGAGCATATAAAAATCTATTCAACATTAGAGATAAAGAAAAAGAAAATGTAACCGTTTTGGGAACCTTTACAGCCTCTGGAAAAGTTATAAGTTATAAGAATTGGTGTATAGGTCGATTGAGAAGGGATGTACGACATCTCGAGTATTTTATGGCTACATCGCGAAGACATTAATACCTGCACTCAAAAAAATTAATGTTAAATTTTCAGTTCTAAAACCAAAACTAACAGAAAAGAATCAAGAAAAAGGAATAAAGTTCATCGGATTATGGTATGACGCCATCTTGGATCTTACGTGACGCGTTATAGCGGAGCATTCATTTAAATTCAACGACACCTCATTTGTCCAAATCTGATGAGTACTTTAGAAGCTAGAGAGAACGGATGAACATCCATATATACATATATAACTTCATATATACATCCATACATACACAACTTCATGCATACATAAATAGATTGCCAAACTCACAACGCTCCTTTCTTTTGCCGCAGGTGGTGGTTCAATAACTGGTACAACCTGGTCAAGAATTGGTGAAAAAAGTATTTTTAGGAAAAAAGAATATGAACAAAAGGGTGAGATGGTTTTTAAATCTTCTTAAATAATAATTATGGAATTATTTAATTCCAACCTTACATTACATATTCGAAATTCGAAATTTGCAATGTTATCATTTTTATTTTTATTTACAAGAGCAAAGACAGCTTATCTAGTTAACGACTGGTGCATTCACCCTACTTATAGTACAAAAAAAAAACAAATAAAAATTTGTATTGGAAGTGATGGAGGGGGGGGGGGTCATCGCTACGGTCTCTGAGTTACAGGGTGATTAGGGTGATTAAGAAAATGTGTTAGTTTCACAAAACACTCTGTGTCTGCTCAACCAGCCATATACTACTCTCTACTCCGGCGTTATAGCGGTCTAAAATCAAAGTTCTGGATTTCCTTATCTTTTTTTTTACTTCGAGGGCGTTGACTTAAAAAACTGTAAACTAAACTAAACTAAACTGTAGGTAGCCATTAAAAAATTACTAGTGTGGGCTAGTAATCCCGTGTTATATTTTCAATCCCAGGATTTCGGGATTGCATTTACCTAGTCCCGAGATCCCGGGACTAGTCCCGGGATTTTCCAATATTTGTTCTTGAAAGATATTAACATATTATTTCAACAAAATTAATGACATGACACATTCAAAAATAGGTTAATAAAAAGTAATTTATTAAATTATAAGGAATTTCATTGTTTTTATAATATTATGTATTCTTAATTAAATTATAAAAAGTTCATTGTTTTTATAGATATAACATTCATACGTAATTATTTTTTATTATTTTTAAAATACGTTTTGAGGAAGCACAGCACATCCAAAGTTTCATCGTACAAACGACTTCTTAATTTAGTTGCAAAAAATCCATCCGCAGAAAAAGCACGTTCAGGTACACTGGTTGGCTTAATAGTCATTAAAAAATCGTTTGCTCTTTGCAAAAAGTCACCACGTGTTCCTCCATTCTCAAATAAGAGCATTTCTCTTTGATTTTTCGCTGACAGCGTCTCACATCGAATTGCTATCCACGGCAAATGTGCATTTTTTATAGCTTTATTGATCTCGTCTGAAATACTTAAGGGTTCTTCAAGAGAACAAGAAAGAGATTCAGATGGAAGCTCAGAAGAATCTGAAACAATTGCGAGAGGTGCCTCATTTGACACAGTAGGTATAATTTCGGACTCATGAAATATTAGTGATATAGCTGGATTTGAAGCGTCTAGTCTTTCGAGTAACTCAACTATTAATTTGCGACATTTTATGGAAGAAGGAACTGTTACGAGGTATAGTTCGGATTCGGACTGAACGTTTGTTCTACCATTGTGTAGATACTGAAATACCCCACTGATATCTGTTCGTCTTTGTTGCATGCTAAGAATAAGAGCTGAATGCAATTTTTGACTTATAACGTTTTTAGCATCTTTAAGTGTTTTTAACATAAAAGTTATGGCAACATCGGCTGTGAACAGATTAGCATCCCGACGGCAAAGGGCGTCAACTGTTGCTTTTACTGGGACTAGAGCACTAATGATGGCGGATACCATTTTAATCTCATCATTGGATAAAGTAAAAGATTCTTCTTCAGGTGGACATATGTCTATCAATCCTTTTTGTATACAATTTTTTAATAAATAGACGCGTTCCAGCATTGACAAAAGGCTGTTCCACCTAGTCTTGCAGTCTTTTATTAGAGTTATTTGCTTCCAAAATTCAGCAGCAACATACTTCTGAAAGACATTGTTTTTTGTTGGCGATCGTCTGAACATTACTATCAATTTTCGCACCTTCTTGACCATTGGACCACAATTGACCTCAGTAACATCACATTGATTTCCTTCATGCCTATGACCAGAATTCAAATGAACTTGAAATAGCCCAGCATACCCAGCAGTGAAATTTCGAATATCAGCAGCAAGCATAGCAGTTCCAAAATAAATTTTTGCTGTAGCATAGCAGGTATAAGCATATTTTATGTGCTGCGTTTTCTGTCTGCTATTGCTTTCAAACCCTACCTAGAACTTAAAATTTTTAAATTTTTAAATATTAAGAATTTGTATTAAAAAAAATTCCAAGAATTTAAATTTGAAACTGTTCAACCAAATACGATTTCTTCACGAATTTTTCAAGAAACCGTAAGCAATTTGTTATTTAAGCTTAAATATTCAAATCCCGGGATTAAGTGCTCGATCCCGGGATTTTGAAATTGTTAAAAACTGCGGGATGCCGGGGTTTCGGGATTGCCAACCCTAGAGATCTGTATTCAAGCGAAGGGGGTGCCGGTTGCAAAATATAACTAAACCTTTAACATTCAAATTTAAAAATATTGTTATTCAATATATATGCTTAAAACTGTATTACAATAATTCAATTCAGGTATTAAAAATATCCTAAACTAATTCCACTAATTACAATTCAACAATTTATATTTAAATTTAAATTCAATATAAGCGCCGCCACTTTGATGATTCTGTTCACTTTATTTCTGTAAACAAAGGAGCAGAATTAAATAATAAGGCAGAAGTAAATTTTTGCACCAGGAATAAATTCCTGCTTAGATGTAGGATAGAAGTGAAGCAGAAGTAATTTTCTGCAGCAGGAGTAAATTCGTGCTTAATTGTAGAATGGAAGTGAAGCAGAAGTAAATTTCTGCAGTAGGAGTAAATTCCTAGATGGACGGAAAAGGTGAAGCAGAAGTAAATTTCTGCAGCAGGAGTAAATTGCTACTTAGACGGAAGGAAAAGGTGAAGCAGAAATAAATTTCTGCAGCAGGAGTAAATTCCTACCTAGATGGAAGGAAAAGGTGAAGCAGAAGTAAATTTCTGCAGCAGGAGTAAATTTCTATTTAAATGGAAGCAAAAATTAGATTTCTTGCAATGGATAGGATACAGATTAAATTCAGGTGGAGGATGTGTTCAGAGTAAATTCTGGAGCAAGAATGAGTGACTCTGCTGTGGCTCGTCGGCTTTCTATAGCCGCCTTAAACTGCTACGTATGTGCTTTGTGATGGGTTGCCCTGGCAATGCTCGATCTCAAAGTTGCATTCCATTGAACTTTGACTGCGACGACATGAACTGATGTCATATCGTGAAAATTTCATTTGATGACATTGATAGATTGTAAACATACAGAAGTACGTGCGATATGGTAAGCTTGCGTGATTATTAGTTAATTTTTCTAGTTATTAATGAGCTTTTTGTTTGTTTTTAGATACAATGGTGCATAGAATGGTTGTAGGAAGGAATGGGACTCGTCTTGCTTTTAATTAGATAAATATTATACATTTTTTTTATTTATTAATGACATAATACCTTGTGCTATCTTTTGTATTTTTAGGAGGCAGGTATCGAGATGCGAATTATGTATGTGGACTAAACAACTAGCCCGTAACCTATTCAGGTCATACCGAAATTAGACAATATTTCTTTTTTAATGACACGCTTTCAGTCACAAAGGAACCAAATCAACTTTGAGTTGAATTGACTCAGAGCTAATAACTCTTTATTGACTTCAGTTAAGACATAATATGTGTAATTTGGTAAATTAAAAAAGAGCGTCTATAGTTTACAGTTTTTTATAAAAAAAGTGTTGTTAATTAGCTTCTTGTAAAAAACAGAGGTCAACTAAAAAACAAAAAAAGGTAAGCAAATCCGAAGTTTTCATTTTATTGTGCTATAACTCCTGAGAGGAGAGGATTACGGGATGGGTTGCATCGGTATTGGAAATGCCATGAAGTCCTTCATACAATAAGCTCCTGACGGTGGCTGGATACCAAGTGCTTGTTAAGATAAGGGTATTTTGTCAAAAACTAGGATTTTTTTTAATCACTTCGAAACAGTTAAGATGCCCCCCCCCCCCCCCCCTTATATATAATTTTTTGTTTGCCTAGGTGAGTACCTGCTATCACCTCCTGCCCTATGAACCACAATGGCGGAAATACTCCATATAAATTGAAACATCACCTCCTGCCCTATGAACCACAATGGCGGAAATACTCTATATAAATTGAAACATTGGACTGGAGAAGATCCTTTGGATGGTTAAGAAATTCAGAGATTAAAATGTAAACATGTGAATCTCAGTGAATTTTTATTACTAAAAACTCACAATGAGTTTCCACAACAACGAGTTAGGGACGGGAATCATTCTATCCTCCAAATTACTATCAAAAGATGATATCGCTAAACTAAATAGTGAAGTCGAAAGAAATTATGAACCTTGGCAATCAGCGATGAATAACACAACTATTCTAAGTCATGACTCATCCGAAATCACAGGTAAGCTCAAATTAATAAACGCATAAGATATTCAGCTTACTTCGCACAATACAGTGTACAATTCAGCTTAATATAAACTTGGAGATAATTGATAAGACAAAACCATTTCCAAGGACATACCGGGATTGGCAACGGATGGCTTCACAACAGTAACTGGAAAAGGAACTATAGCCCACCGCATTCTCCTCGGGGTGAACCTGTACGATTAGTAGGCATACATTCTTTTTCATTCTTCTTCTGTGTTGTCCTAGTAATATTCATTATTTTTAAAATATTCGTCATCAATCGGCAGATATTCAAATCCAGATGCATTGAATGTGTCATGATAGCTGTCCTCAGTCATCATTCCTGACATTTCAGTATTCATTGGTCTAAGTTTCGGCTTCTTCCTAGCAAAGCACTGCTAAAATAATTAAAAAAAATGTATTATTCAACCCTGCTGGGATACTTTGATACGATTAAATACACTTGTTGCGAAAAAAGGACTCATGTGATGAAAAATTATTTTTACTTTTTAGTCCAATTTATATTCGAAAGTTATTTATCTTTAAATTATTTTATAATACATTTTTTTTCTACTTTTTAGTCATAAAATTCTATACACTCTCTCCACTCGCCACTCTAGAATCTCGATTATTGACTCTCGAATATCGCCTCTCGAATATCGGCTCTCGAATATCGACCCTCGAATCTCCACTCATATCACACACGGTCAAAATTGAACAACCCCAAGGCTGGGGGGGGGTTACCACCCCCACTCCAAAACACCCTAAAACATAAGAAAATTTCACACCCATCAGAAAGCTCCCTATTCCGTCATTCTAAATAAAAAAAACCCATGTAAATCAATCCACGTTTACTACCCTAAAGCTCCTTATCTTCACCAACGGCACTCTCAGGCGCTCAGACACAAAGTTTTTTAGTCAGGGGTTTGTGAGTTGAAAAAAATTATTTAAAAAATATTGCCGGCCAGCTTTTTGGAGTCACTTTAAATTAACAACGTAGGGGAGACCGGGGCATAATGAGAAACGATTTTTCTCTAGATTTTTCTTAAATCCCTGAATCGAATCCTTGATACTTTAAATATACCAGTACTAATTAGGGTTAATAATGGACAAAATGTGATATAGATAATTACCTTTTAGCATCCTTATGAAGTGCGCTGCTGACCTAAGCGGAGTAATGACTAGTTCATCACTATGCCCCACATAGGGGGCATAGTGAGGAAGGGCTTATTAATTACCATAATGAGCCTTGCAGGAAAATGGTTTTTCCAACAAAATTATATATTCTAAAATGAGAAAAACGTCTTGTTTCGAATTCGAAAAACTTCTAGTTTCGAATTAGAAAAACGCCTAGTTTCGAATTCGAAAAATGCAAACTGAAAACATGTGATATTTTATCTTTAAAACAATTCTGGGATTTCGGAAGTTTTAGGATAAATAAACTCGAAAAAATAATGTTTAAAAAATACTGATCTTTCGATAACCGACGTCCGAAAAATTCACCGTTTGCGAAATGCTAAATACACTAATTGTCGGAGTCATTTTCCTTGCAAAGAATTTTCATCTAATGTAAAATTATATCTTTTAAATCTGCTCTTCATCGAGCCTACCAGAATGAATGTGAAAATCGAAAAATGATTATGCCCGTAAGAAGCTCGTCATTATGCCCCGTAAAAGTTAGTCATTATTCGCTACAAAAAACTCGTGATTATGCCGCCTACACAAAATCTATCGTAAACTAATATGAAATCTATCATTATTCTCTTTGGCGAAGCTAAAATTCTTTCGTATTCTAATTGCAAAGTTCGTCACCTTTTTTCGTATAACAATCATCGACTAATGTGAAAAGAATATTGACCATATGTTAATACCTAAAGTCCAAGGGCTTTGTCAGTCTAAATGGTTTGCACAGGTAACTTGTGGTACTGTCCGGAGTGGCAGAGATTAATGTCTTCTCGTTTGCTCTTAAAGAATCTAGAAGGCCCTCCAATCAGATTTTCAGTTTGGACGGTGATGTCCAATTGGACCCAATAGGATTTAATTTCATCATCACTTCAATTAAAAATATCACAAATTTATAGATTTTCTATGTCTAATTCTAGGAAAATTGATATCCCCTTGAATCTGTTTGTAATTCAAACTGCAACGGAGGACGACATAAAAAAATTACGAACTTTAGGTTCGATTTGCAGCTAAGAATACGTTGAAAAAAAAGTACTGAAAATGTAACAAGATATTTCAGGTGCCAAAAATTTGACCACATTGGAGATTTTTGTAGGTATGACCCAAAAAATGTTTCATCTCTGTAAAAGAATAAGAAGCCTTCTCCTAAATGTGCTAATTGTACTCCACCCAGTAAACAGGGAAACAAATGATATAATAAACTCTTATTATTACTATTTAGTTATAAGTTAGGTTAAGTGGCAATAAAGTCAATAGTGGAATAGTAGGCCGAGAGAAAGTGTACCATTCATTTTTCCTTTCTAATTCTAAGATGTGCACTAGCACACAAGTAATGGTAGTAGTTAAGGTATGTTTCTAACTCCTTTGCACCTTTTTTGTATTCTAATGGCCAGTTTCACAGTCTGAGTTTAAACTAAATATTTAGTTTAAGCTCGACAAATGGGCTTCATAGTTTGGTTTAAACTGGGGTTTAAACTAGAATTTAAACCGCGCCATACCTCGGTTTAAACTCATGATAAAAGTATTTGAAATGTATGACATTTTATTTTGACAGTAGCATTGTTTGTTTGTATCACGAAAATAAATTTAGACTCAGATTTAGAAATTTTTTAACGATGAGAAGCCTTTTTGAGTAAAGTTCAAAACTCTGTCGACGACCGAAAGTAATTAAAAATCGGCCAAATCATTTTAATGAGTGGGACGAGATTGATTTTTATGCTAGATTCCGTTTAAATAAAGGACTTTGTCGATTTGTCTTTGAATCTATAGGTACTTGTCCGTTTTCTTGCACTTTACTATATGCCTTTTATTATGCACAAGGGAAACCAATAGCTCAACTTCACTTCTACAAAATTTTGCAGCCCTTTTGGAGAGTCAATATAATATTTTTTACTTTCTGGTCCCTTTACTTTTTCTAATTGACAGATTGATTGATAGAAATATTTCTTCATAATGACGGCGAAAACTTATTTAGTTCACAATTTAATCAATTTGGCAATTTGGTTTAAATTTGGAGGATGGTTTTAAGTAAACCTTGGCTTAAACTCGACAGTATAACTGGCCTTAAGCTAGACATATATGCAAGTCAGAAAAGCAATGAACTACGTATAATTCTTTTCTGAAACGTCAATAAAGTAATTTTATCTTTCTCTCATCAGCTCGTACCAGATTGCTAATTTTATCGCGGCATAAATTGCATTTCAGCACTCGTTTGTTTTGTTTTTCGTCTACGGACTTTGTGTGTGGAAAACCCTCTCATCTGAAATTAAAACAACCCGCTCCACCACAACAAACATTTTAGCGAATTTCGTTTTCAGTGATATATTCTCGAATTCTGAAATTCCAGATTTCTTCGAGAATTCTTCGTTTAACGATACGTTCTGTCGGAAATATTACCGAAATTCGAGATTTCTTCGAGAATTCTTCATTTATTTCTTTTTATCGCACTTGCTCAATTCTGAAAAGTAATTAAAGTAGATTTCTTGTAATTTTATTGGAGACTTGTTGAAAAATGTCATTGTGGTCTATAAGTGCAGTAAAGTGGTCATTTAATAAAAATGTTTAGCAGTCCATGTATTCAACATTATATTTATATTTTCAGTTAGTACTCAAAAGCTTTGTTCAAATAAAATAAAATAAAAAAGAATTTTAAGAGATTGGGCCAATGAATGGATCTAAAAATATCCGACGAGAAGCTGAAGCCATTGACAATTCGATTTTAAAAGGAAGTAGTGAGTTGCCTGATATTACTTCTCCTGCGGATATTTACAAACGACATTGCACAGGAGTTCTGGTGGCTTGGCAAAAAGGACAAACAATCAGCGAGGGAAGTCAGAATAGTTACGGCTATAAAAAGTGTGCATTTATAATTGTTCCTTTACTATAGATATCTACATTTCACGAAAAATTTTCTGGCCTTCCCGAAGAATTCTGCGAGAAAACGGGAATACGTCATTTTCATTAGGCGAAGCACAGGCAGCAAAAAAAGCAAATTATAAGCCTAAAGTGTAAACTCTTTTTCATTTTTTTTTCTTCTATGAACTGTTTTTTGAAGAGGCTTTATTTTATTTTTGTTTAAAGAATTATTTTTATTTTTATTAATTTTTAATAAATCACATTATCAGTCAGTATTATTATTTTCATTATATTGCAGAAAATTCCTTCCAAATTTGATAAATTTGTTAGACAATATTTATTTTGAACTCCACAGAAAAGTATTCAATTTATCGGATTTGAAAAGAATTTTCTGCAACATATGAGCAGAGTTTCCATTCATTCCTATTCCTTATTTGACCAATATGATTTCATGTAATTGTGAATTTATTGAAATATATTAAGTCTCCTACGAATATCCGTTGATATTAATTTGAGAAAACCATTCAGTTTCCAATCGTTATTAGGAACCGTTATCGAATCGTTATTACGAATCGTTATCGAACCGTTATTACGATTCGATATAGAATGTTCCTTTTAGTTATGGCCGGAACGAAATCGATACAATAACGACATCGAGATCGAAGTCTAACTCGGCTAAAACGAATCGTTTTCGATTCGTTCTCGAATTGCAATGTTTGCTGGGGTTGTTCTGTTAGCTTCAAGATATTGTCATTTAATCACTTTCCTAGTACCTATGTAAGGTTATATCATTACTGTTCATTGTTTAATTAAATTAGTTAATTTTTCTAAATTCACTTTTTATTTGCTTTTAACTCCTGTAATAAATATCTAATTTAGTTTTTAGATTAACATACAACGACATTTTTGTGAGGCTCATAATTATTTTCTATTAGTACTGAATTTACTTTGGAGTAGGCGCAAATTAATTAGCTTTATCTCGCTTATGCTCTTTTAATAAAAACTTATTTATTTATTTATTTACTTTATACCTGCCAGGTGAGTGAATATAAAAATAAAATTTAATTTTAATTTAGTCAGATGAAGCCCTTAAGGCATCTTACATATTTAAAAAAAAAAACTTTTTTCTTCCATATACAAAAAGTCGGCAGTGAAAGAGCTAATTACGTATTTGCTCTGACCATGGGCAGAACACCCTAATTGGTACTTTCTTTACATTTGTAGTGAACAATAAATGTGATACTTCTCGTATTCATCTAATACCCCACATAATTATGTATAAACTGGAATAACATGGACAATTATAATGGTAAACCTTGTAGAAAAGAACAGATTCAAACTGTAAAGACAATAAATCGTTTCAGTCGTAATTTACTTTCCCTCAAGGTCTTTATATGAAGAATGAAAATTCGCATTTGCATAGACCATTAAAGAGTCTATTCCCTCCCACACCACAAACAGAGTAGGTATTGCACTCATTTCAATTATACCAATAAAAAATTTTCAAACCAAAGGAATAATTTAGGAAGGCATTATCTTCCTAGTTTTATGGTATAAGTATATTTACTACATACCTACATACATACATATTTCATAGAGCAAAATGTTACTATTATAAGCTTGAATTTTTAATGAAAGAGTTTATTTTCCACGTGATTTTAACAGAATGTTTTCCATCGAGCAAATACACCTAAATCTACATACAAACATAACACCTTCCTGCAGCTATGAAACATTAACGGTAGAAGGAAAGAAGAAAAATAAAAGGGAGCAGATCCCACGCTCCAGCTAGTTTTATGGCATTTTCTTCCGTATTGCATCCTCATAGATTTTTACAAACCATCTCCGAACCAAGTACACTTACCACACAGAGGAAAGTTTTACAAAAATTAAGGAAAATAGCAGCCATAATTCTAGTGGAATTTTCACAGAATGTCTCATGTTTTCGTAATGTATGTTCGCTCTGTGTCGTACAAGTTTAGAAAACGTCGATTTATCATTAGTCCGGGATTCCTCTAAAATGTCACCAGGACGACTCGACTGCGTCCTAGATTTCCTTGTAAAAAAAAAAAAAACAAAAAAAGCAGAAAAAAAAAGAAAAGCTGAAGCTTCCCAATAGGAAAAATCATTTATAGGCATACCACGCGCTTAGTTTAGTTGCTGTTATCCTATTTGATTGGTAGTTGTTACTCAGGGAGGATGTGGCCTTTGATATTTGCGCTCTTTGTGAAATCAGCAAAGGGATGAAGTAATACATTGCAATCGTGTATAGCTTTTGAACTCTTGGATGGTGAAAATACCGCATCCTACGCAAAACTTAGGGAGTTTCCATTCAAAAGCAGGAAACCGTAAAAACTTATAAAAGACGCGACCGACCTTCAATTGAAAATATGTTGTAGCTACTATAGATCGTCGTTGTTGTTGTCATCTTCATCGTAGTCGTCGTAGTCTCGTAGTCATTCTCATTGGAAGGATAGCGTGGGAAATTTTTATTTTGAATGAGTAACCGTGAATGATCTAATACAGAAAAATCGTGTGCCTTACAAAATTACTCTATTGAAGAAGGAAAGAAAGAAAGAAAGAATCCAGCCTTAAGCACCTACACGAATGATCCAAGCAATATCCGCCGCCAACGTATGAGTGCTTAAATTGATTTTTCTTTTTGGTTCACAAAAGATAATCCTAAAGCAATAGAATCCAGGGTTGTAGGGGTAGGGGGTAAGGGTTAAAATTTGGATTGGAGAGGGGATGCATTCTCTTTTAAATGCAATTATCGATTTTTCTGTAGTAAATTTGGCCGCTTAAGCAAGAATTAGTATCTATTCCGTAAGATTTCATTCATAAATAATAAAGGATATATTTATATGCGGGGGTGGATAGTCTACACTACACTTTAAGGGAAATTTATTAACAACATAATACATGTATACATCTGAACCTTATATAAATTGTACGTGAAATATAGACAAAATTTATTACAAGGTTTGTAAAACTGAGAACATTTTGTTAAACCCTCATCTATTACATTATCACACATGTTTTTTTTGTATGTTCACTTTGCACCTTGCTAAATACATACACACAAAAATACATACTAACGTATAGTGTATCTCTATACGTATGTACGTATGTATACCAAAGATCCTATTTCATCGCCCATATCAATCACATGCTTTGCGACGTGTCTAAAATTAGATCTTTCTCTTTCGAACAAGAATTACATAAGATAAAATTTTTCATCGTATAATTGAAATCACGTTAATCAAGTCGGTCGTCGGTGTATAAAGGATTATCCCAAGTAAATTTGATAAGAAATTTTCGTAGAAATTACAAACGAGATGACGAATTATATATGTAGAGAGGTAACTGCGTCTCGACAAACAAACAGACAAGAAAAGAAAAAAAAAACTCAAGCATCTTCTCACGAAATTCATGAAATCTCTGTGAGAAATACTTAAATTTTGAATGAATTACAGGAATAGAAGTGAAAAGTTTTTATACATATGTATGTAAGTATGTATGTATGTATAAAAGCTTCCAAGTATAGATACGCGTGCCTTAAAATGTTTATTTTTTTTCTTGTCTATTTTTATATAAAAAAGGAGACAATTCCGAGTTAGATGTAAAGTAGAGTAATAAGATTTTTGTAAGCGGATCTTAAGCATTAGCATCACCGTAAAATCTCACCTTGAACATGAGATTAAGTTTGAGAGTAGAAATTTATTTGATTTTTTTTTTTTTTTTTTTGATAAATGAATAAATACATATTTTATTAGATACAGTTTTAAAGGGATTCCCATTTTGAGGTACCAAGGCCAAAAGTATGGAAACGAAACTTCGTAAGTGGATCTTTTGTACTTTACGCACAAATTGAAAAATAATTTTAATTAAAAAACTGTCCTAATTTTTAACAGCATACAATCGTAAATCATGGTACAAGCTACAAAGTTTTAATTTAGTTTGTATTAATATTAAATTTAAAAACCGATCAGATTTTCACGTTGACACAAAAGTGTGAAAACTCAGAAAAGAAGTAAAATTAATTATAAAAAAAAAACATGTAAAAAAGTCTTTTTTTATAGAAAATTATTTATTTAAATAATTGTTGGCTTTACTTAATTCTCTGTACCGAATCCTTTTGACTTTATCACTTCAAGGCATCTTCATGTCAAGCTCCTAACCTAATTTTGTCACATGTTTTTGGTGTAATCCTTTCCTATTTTCGTTTTACCACTTTCCATGGCTCAGTAGAGTTTTTGATGGATCCATTACACGCAGTTTCCCTATGAGTCTTAGACAATGACAGACCTTGGGAAAGCCATTACAAAACACTAATAATATTGTCTTGAAACCATTGTGAAACTAGTCCTGACATGTGTTCGGTGATATTGCTGGAATATCCACCGAAAATGCGTTTTTTATTTAGCTTACGGGAGTTTAGGGGCTATTGAATATGTCCAATGATTGCGGCTGTTGGATTTTGATGTGAAAAAGGATAGTTTAGGCTGATCCTGTGACAGCCAGAATCTGAGTTAGCGACCAGGCTGGTTAGACGACTAAGACTTCTCACAATCCAGGGGCGAGGATCAAGTCGACCCTATGTCCACTTAATGACCGCGCTGAGATAGCTGGTAGCTAGGTCTTCTGATAAATGATTTTATGATCACAGATAATATATATATATAAGGGCTTTTTGCGTCAGGCCAGTCCTTGTGAGTGGAGTTGTTCTCTTAAGAGGAATATTTGGCGGTCAAGAATTTCTGTTAACGAAAGTCTATATAATTTCTAAAAGTGGGAAAATAACATCAGGTTCTGTTCAAACACAGTTTGCCTGAGACAGTAACTCACCCAGGAATTGTGTGGGGGGCATAGCTGTCCCAAGTTCAAATGAGTTGGGAAAATAGGGCTCTAAAGTCACGTCCTGCGCCCATCTGAGCCTTTTAGAACTGCTATTGTAATGGGTGACGCTACAGAAATGACCCTATTTGGTTCAGCTACAACTTCTTTTCTAAATTAGAAAACTAGAATTAGTTCTTTACACATGTATATTTGTGCCATGAAATTTCATCGCATGATTGGAAGATGATATCTCTTAAATGGTGACCTCTAGAGTTGAAGCACATTTCAGCCCTATTTATGACATTTTCCATACCTTG
This sequence comes from Dioctria linearis, assembly GCA_963930735.1. Taxonomy (NCBI): domain Eukaryota; kingdom Metazoa; phylum Arthropoda; class Insecta; order Diptera; family Asilidae; genus Dioctria; species Dioctria linearis. The sequence continues at coordinate 35,641,638 of OZ005740.1, read as the reverse complement.
TCGTAATACTTCCTGCGATATGTTGTTTATTTCTTGATGAATGTTTTCTTTTCACGATACGAGATTCTGTGGCTTGTTCACATACACCAGTGATTTCAAATAACCGCAATGAAGAAGTCTGGACAAGTCAGTTCGGGTGATCTTGCAGGCCAAGGAAAATCGCCAAAATGAGAAATAACACGGCCTGGACAAGCGTCCCTCACTAACTCTCAATAGTGTCGCACGCTGTGTGTGCCGTGGCGCCGTCTTGTTGGAACCAGATATGCTCCAGCCCCAATTCATCTAAACTGGATATCAAGAACTCACGTAACATGGTTCTATAGCGCTCGCCAGTGACAGTTATCGCATTACCTGCAGCGTCTTTTAAAAAAAATAGGGTTCAATCAATCTTTCAGCACAGACGCCACACCTAACGACGTAACTTTTAGTGGGTGTAAAGGTGTTTCTTGAAAAGTGCGCGGATTTTTAGTGCCCCAGAAGCGAGTATTCTGCTTATTGACATGCCCTTAGAGATGGAAATGCGCTTCGTCACTCATAACAAATTTTGATAAAAAAAAGCATCCTTCTCAAGGTTGAGGTTTATGACGCGCTGGCTGAACTCTAGACAAGCTCGGTGGCCAGTAGGCAGTAGCTGATGAGTTATCTAAGTTTTATACGGAATCATCTTCAAGTCTTTCACCAAAATACGCTGCAGAGTCCGCCTGGAAATGCCCAATTGCGCGCCACGTCGCCTCGTTGATGTTTCTGCACACTCTTCCACATCTGCGCGCACAGCATCGATATTTTCGGCTGAATGGTCTGTTCTTGACCTGCTTGACTTAGGTCTATCCAATGTTGTGAAAATTTCTTTCAGGCGTGTCGCAAAGCGTCGCATTGTGCATCCAACCGGTGCCGGACGGCGTGGAAATCGTGGACGAAATCCACGATGTGTTTTTATGACTGATGAATTATTCCATAAAAATATTGATACGATTATTCCACGTTCTTGATGAGTATAACGGTCCAAGTAGATATTTAGTAATTTTACATTTGTTTACTACACAATATTCAATATCACAATGACACGTGATGTCATATAAAAAAATATATAAGTAATTTCTATAGTGCCAGTACTTTTGCGCCACCCAGTATATTTAATTGTTTAATTTTATTTTATCGGACTTTGTAATAATGTACAGATTACATTATAAATATAATTTGTAAAAATTATGTTAAAAAGCTGACCTTCTGGGCCCCCCACCCCACGGTGTGCCCTGGTCCTTGGAACCTTGCTTGGAATCTTCTTAATTTTTTCTCCAATCCTAAATTAAAATTGCTTAAAAATCTCTGTATATAATCTTATTATGTTATAAATTCCTTTTGACATTAGTGACTAACATTAAACTGAAAGCATTTTTCAGCAAGGTATTCCAAAGTGCTTTTGTTGAAATTTAATTGAAGCGGTTACAACGGTTTTTCAAAACCATCGGATGTACGGTCGGGAACGAATGTATCGCCTCGCCACAGGAGCATACGTTTCCCAAAATGTCCTATCTTAAATTTGTCCATAAAACCGTGAAATCTAAAAATTGGTCCAGTTGCCCCTAACAAGACCATGATGGATTCCCCCCCCCCCCCCCATGCTTAATCGTAGGAATATGGTGTTTATGACCATATCTGTCAACTTTTGGACGACGCACATACCTCAAGCCGTCAGAATCAAATAGTTTAAACTTAGATTCATCGCTCCAAAGGATGTTATCCCATTTTTACTCTGGCCACGAGGAACGTTCTTTTACAAAAGCAATTCGCATCCTATTATTTTTCTAGGATATCAACGGTATTTTGTAAATCGTCGGTGATACTGCATAACCGCAAGATAACTAAGGTCACTATCGCGTAAGTTAAAGTCAAAGTCAAATTTTCAGCAATTCACATTTTCAGACACTAAACATCTTTTTTTTTATTGTAATGACAAAATTATTGCTACTGAACTCTAGGATAGGACGAGAAACATCATATTTTCAGATTTTAGACATTGACAAAACAAGTTGTAGCTTCATAACACTTAGAAATTGGATTTTGCTACTCTATGCAGTTAGTGGAAGCCCTGAATCGAGTTCTAGAGGAGCGAATCGAAAATGAAGAAGTTGTGCCATTTCCCGCTAATCTAGTATAATAAATAATTCCCGAATTTTTCTGAATTGTTTAAGCAAGAAGCATACAAACAGCCTTCATCTGATGGATCTCGTTTGTAATCCAGGGATATTTTTCGTTACGAATCTGACAAGTTTTCAAAAATTCATACAAATCATACTAAATACAGGATGGTTTCAGTTAAGACAAAAATGAAGTGAGAAGAATTCTGAGTTTGGTGTAATATGAGAAACATCTAAGAATTGGAAGAAAAATGAGTTTAAATGAACAGGCTCGAAAGTAGAGGTGGAATTCTTTAAATTTCATGTTGTTCAGTTTTTTTTTTAAATATAATACGGTAATAATATTCGATTTCCTTTGCTGCCAACCCAAGTAACAATTTTTCCAATTTTTGATGACTGAAGGTGATGGGTAGTTTTATAAGGGGTATATAATGGTAATCCGGTTATATTAGAATTTGAGTAGTTATGTTAGAGTTTTATAATATGACCAATTGGTGACGTAGTTATAATAGAGTTTTTTAAGGTTGCTAATGGTTATCGTGGAAGTAAGTTACTAAAGGTTTTATAAGTAGGTGATGGAAATGTTTCAATCACCGGTCTATATAACTTAGAGTAACCATTACTAGAAGGTATATAAGAAAGTTTTATAACTGTTTTCGTCACCACGTTATATAACTTATTGGTAATAAGTTTTTATTGCGATATCCGTGGATATTCTTATATATCTCGACAACATTCAGTAATTTAGGTGGCTTTAATAAATATTGGGAACTTTCGGTAATTCATGTACCCACGTGAACGTTATAAAAACAAAAGACTTTTAGTGTCAAATGGAGCCATTACAAAACTGTTTTTATTTATTTAACATAATATAACCAAAGGGTATATAAGAACACTAATTTCTGTTTTTTGACTATAATTAAGATATATAACATTATCAAAGGTTACATATTATGACTAAGGGTTATATAAGGACCATTTTCGACACATGGTAGAGCCTTTAGCTTATATAATATTTCTAGAAGTTTATATAATAGAGCCAGAGTTTATATAAAACTACTGGAAGTTTTATAACGGTAATTTGTTCATTTAAGTACAAGCAGCCATTTTGTCATCTATGCAAGATAAAATATCGGTTAAGCAAATTTTTTAAATTGCAGATATATGGCCTCCGTTTGATTTTTACATGAAGAAAATACATCATTTTAAGTATATAATATTTGTTAATTATGTAATGTTATTTTCATGAATTAATATCAGCTAAGTGAAAATTTTAAATTTTGAAATATTTAATTAAAATTCTTAAATATTGCTTATTTTTTAGAAATATTTATGAAGGTATTCACAGGAAATTTTTACATGCGGGTGAATTTCACCACGTACATGTCGAAAAATTGTAATTCTAAAGTGTAAAAGTATTAAACCCTTATATTATAAAAATGCAATACAAAAAAATATCGAAATTCTATGTCAACATAGGTTTCGTAAATATTTGCATTATACCTTTATAAAACAAAAAGGTAACGAAAAGTAATTTCCCTAACATTTCAATTACTAAAGTAATCAGTCTGCGAAAATTCCAAGCGTTGTGGAAACGTTACCATCACCATTATAAACAAAGTTTATAAAGGTAACCGAAACATTACTGCAACCACGGCTATGACCAAATTAATTAATCAAGAGCACCATGGGTTATATAAGGGTTATATAAGAAGTTATATTAAGGTAACCAAAATATTTTTGTTACTCATTTTAAATGTTTCTTTAAGTCCTTCTTGGAAAACTCCGGTTAAGCAAAACAAAACAAAAATTTAATCGATATCTACTTTTATGTTTTTGTCTTTATTTTTGGATGTGAAAAGGCAACATTTCGGACCTAGGTTTGGTCCATCATCGGGCCCTATGGAATAATTACAAATATTTATAAATAAAAATAAAAACATAAGAATGAAAGGTTTTTTTAACAGGCCTTAAAAATATTTTAAAAAATGGGGGGGGGGACGAAAAATTTGTACTCTGAAAGTATAAATAATCTTAATTATGGTAGAAGTTCAAAGATAAAAAGGAAAAGAAGAAATTTTTAATAAGGAATTATTTTAGAGATTCTAAAAGTACATATAAGTGGCAGAGACAAAAATCAAACAAAATATCATAGTGAAGATCACTTACATGAATCAAAAATCAAAAGCATTGCAGACACTAAGAACGTTGAAACAAATAAAGAAATAAACAGATAAAGTCACAAATTAATAGTCAAAAAATTAACGATTATAAAAATGATGATGAAAACGAATGAACCGGCAAACAATGAAATACAAATGCCAAGCGGAGGTTCACCAGCTGATCGATCTAGCTTATCAGCAAAAAAATATGTGGGGAGCGCATTCAACCAAACTGTGATTACTCGACGATAACGTGTCATATATATGTATATAAATGTGTGTGCGCTATTACATTACGAGCAACGGTGATGCTCAGAAGAATTTTTACGTAATATCATGTAGTAGACTATGATAAATTGGGTCTAGTCATTCGAGGTCACGTTTGATGTTTACCACTTAATAGCAGTTTGCAATAATGTGGCACGTTTCTTTCACTTCTTGTTTTCGATCGTGATGATGTGAGCCTGGTCAAAGTTAAAGACGTGCTGAGTTTCAAATGTATGTGCAGCAAGCGCCGATGATGGTGTTTCCTTGTTAATATAATATTTATGTTGGTCAAGTCTCGTTTTTAGGTACTTAGAGGTTTGTCCAATGTAGACATTTCCGCAGTCGTTGCAATCTACTTTTTAAACTACATTAGATTTCTTGCTGGTCGATACACTATCTTTAAGGTTTGTGAAGATCAGTTTTGTAACGTCTGGGTTGGTTTCATAGCTACCCACAAGTTGTCGAGATGGTGTCCAATGTTCCTATTAATATACAGGGAGAGCGGGAAAACGTAGCTGAGACCTCTATAAAGTGGTATGTTCGGTAGTTGAGGTGAAGAATTACTTGACTGGGTATTCGTATTAATCGACGGAGTTAATGAAATTTTCTTCGAAAATTTTCTTCAATTGGTATAACCTCCATCATAAAACTTCTGTGGTAAGCCATCAGAGATAACAATACCGATGAGACCTCTCTGATCACTGGGTCGAAAAGTTCAATTATTTTTTTGCACTTAAATGCATTTTGTAAATTCATTGAAATTATGTTAGACAAGAAATCTTCTTCGCATAATTTCTACTTGGTTTACCCATGTGCCGCCACGCAAAAAGGGGGAACAATCACCCAATTTGAGAAGTGCAATGAGAAATCTTGCCACCATATAATTCACACTTAGTTTTAATAAAAAGTATTTATATGGGAAATTGGTGTGACCTCCATCATTGAGTTTCTTCAGTGTATCCCGCGTTGGAAAATAGGTGTCGGTCTATGTCGATAAGTGGGATGAGCAATTGCATTGCTTTGATTAACCACAAGTTCACCACTTCGTTTGGCTCGTTTTCAGGGAAATCTTCTTCCTCTAGGCGGAGGTTTACGTATTGTATGGAGTCGTTTGCGCCAATCGGGATAATTTCTCCTGGCCAGCACATCTAATGCTGCTCGAGATTTGTAGGTGTTTCGTAGGTCTTACAAACCTTTACGAAATCCCACCGCTGCCACCAGTTTTTGTTGGACGCCAAGTTGGTGTACAAGTTCACTTTTTTTGCAAAGTAATTACTCCTTTTAGATTTGTTTTTTAGAATAACCTTTTATTCACTTTCACTTGAAGGTTTTCACTTCATACAATATTATTGTTCAATTTACTATAAAATATTCAAAGGAAAACTTTTGTTTAAACTTTTCGTTACACTATGATTGCACTGGTAAACACTGGAGGCCTTACTTTAGGGAGGGGGACTCTCCAGGTTTAACTCAAGAAAACTTCTCCTCTTTGGCATCGCTTCAACAGCCTATTTATTCAAAATCGAACCAATCAAAATTGGCCGATTATGGATTTCCCTATTTGGTGGGAATTGTCGGGTAGACAATTCCAATTGCTTGCATATGTTCCGATTTTTGTCTAAACGGAAACGCTCAAATAACAAAAATCTGAAAAATAATTAAAAATTGGCTTTTCGTCTTGGACGGGAACGCTAGAATTTCAAAAATCGGTAAACAATTGGGGATATCAAAAAAAAACAATTGGCAAAAACAATCAAAGGCAATTTTCAGGGTCACCAGTAGCATATGGAAAATGATAAATAAATTTGAAATTACATAAGAGCACTAGCTCGATGGTCAGAACTCCGTAGAGATCGTATATCATGTTTTCGTACTGGTGAACGGTAGCTACTTCGCGGTGACTTGTTTATTTTATTGTCTAGCGGGTCTCCCGAGGAATGTTGAGATATGACACCTGTTTCTGAGTGTGTTAATTGGAATCAGCTTATCATGATATCATGAATTGTATGTTAGATTTATTTTTAGGTTTTTGTGATATGTGGAAATGATACATAGATGATGCCTCTAGGCAATTGAATAATGCATTTAGGCGATTGGGATGTGAGTTATGAATCTGAAGAAGGTGATGTGGATTCATGACAAACAGAAGAAACATATATGTTCAAAAATGCATACGAAGCCATACATGGCAACAATTTGTTTATAATATTCCATTGTGAATGCATATAAAGCCATATATGGATTTTTGGTCACTTTTTATATATATTTTTATATAATAATAAAAAATAAAGCACTTTCAATGTATTTTTGATTTTTTGAAGTTATGAACGAGTATTGTAGAGCAGTCCACCACTGGAAACCAGCTAGATTTCCGAATATGTTATCAACGATGTTGAAAGAGTATGATAATATGGAACATTTTGTTTATAAAATTACGTAAGTATTTTGCTCGCCGGCTCTTAGTATATAACGCGCTCAAGTCCCAGTATGCCTTTTTTTTCTAAATGAAAAATATATTTAAATTGAAAATATTAAAATATATAAAATTTAAAAAAATAAAAGAAAATAAAAAAAAACATTTAAAAAAAAACAATAAAAGAAAAGTGTTCCGTTCTAATAACTGGCAACTTTAGCTGGTGTATAAGAAAAAGAAGAAGAAGTAATTTTGTTTTTTATTTATTAACAATAGATGGTGACTACTTAAAATTTCCTAAATAGCCGTTATTTTTATTTAATTTATACAACAACATATCTAATCTCTATATATGTCGTTTTCTATTCTTCTGCGATGTGGTTAACAATAACGATAGCCAAAAGATTAATAAGAAAAGACCACTCCAAACAAACTCCATTAAACGTTACAGCCAGACAATGAGAAAAATATAATTACAATTCTTAATTATATGAATTTGTATATAAAGCACGTATACAAATATACACATCATGCATATAGACAAAGGCCGTTTTACTGTCTGACATTGTACTAAAATTAAATGATAATTTGCGGTGAAACCAGTGCTGCTTTTGCCATTCACTATAGTTCCTTTAAATATGTAAAATTTCGCTACAAAAGGTCGTCTAAGATTATGAGAATAGAAAGTCATATGGTGTTTGGCTATTTAATGTAAAGTCATTACCACTGATAGTAGTCTGTGCGATTAACACTAGACCATCTATTCCTTATGAACCGTAAGGACTCAAGAATTTAATTAATACTAGCAGCGTTTTATATCCTGACAAGTATTTAAAAATATATTAAACGCAACTATCTACATACATATCCATGCTGCTATATGCTGCTATCCAAACAAAATGTCACAACAGCTATTTACTCCGGCGGGATAGCATCTCATTCTAGCGATTGGAAGTTTCTTCATATTCATCAGAAATCTCTCACTATCACCGGTATTATGTGCGTACTATATGATTATATGTTCATATATATATATACATACATAGCTGACCCTTGATATAATTTCTTACAAGTTCAAAAGTCAACCATTCTTCTATGTACAAAAATTACGATTGCGTGATAACGCATCAACAGGTTTAGTATTGAAGCTTAATGGTGTAACCTTGTAGCCTTAGTACACCTCTGAGGTATCCTAACCGTTTCATTTTAATTTAGTTACTAACCTTTACTAATACATATATAAAAACATTAAACTCTCACACTAACATAATATCCATGTGAATATTTCCTTTTCATATATAATATGATGAAAATCGAAAGCTCAAATTTAAACCTTCACGGAAAAGGTTTGACTGAAAAGGAAAGACTAGTAAAATCCGGCGCATTATGTTCCCCTCCCTTCTATGGGACTGCGTCACCATCAGTTAGTGTGTCTTTTGAGGATTACCAGTTGATAGCCTTGGAGAAAATATTTCTTATTTATCCTTTATGAAGAGATATTCTCTTGACGGTATACGGTAGTGGTTCCTTGATACTTTCCTTTAATTAAAATGATTTAATGAAATTTTCTTTGCCTCCTTAATTTTCCTCTGGGCGGTAAAAAAGGATTGCCGAATTTTGTTGCTTTTTTTTTTATATATATATTTTTCTCCTGCCATGAAAATGGGCTTACTAAATCGATTTACTACGTAAATTGGAACAATTCCTTTGAGCTTACTGGCTGAAAAATTGACGATAACTTCTAATAAATTTGAAAGTAGAAGATAAAAATATGTTTAGACCCATTCAGGGTCGTCCTGAATTGCTTCTATTTCATGATGTATTTAGGTATTTCGAAATGAGTTGCTCTTTATAAAAGCCAAAGAGAAAACTGATTTGTTATTATGCTTTTACTACATCTTCTTTTTGCAATTTTTTTAAAGAATGGTGTAAATTATAAAAAAAAAAATTAATAATAATAATAAACGATACTAATAATCTATTACATAGCTCGACTACGAACCAGTAAAAGAACGTTTCGATGAATGGATTAAAAAGAGGCTAGTCCACAGCAAGGTCCATTGTTCACCCTCTAGAACTATAAACAATAGCTCATAGGCCCCAGCCGGACGCCCTAACAAAATTCAGAATTGGCCCCCAACCCTCTCTGCCTGCCTCATGTAGTTCCTCCAGGAGGTGTGGGCCAAGGAATCTGTAGCGCCGGAGAGTGCCGGACAGTGACATAAGAAGTGAGTCACCGTTTTGGGTTCTTCTCTGCATCCTGTGTACATATAGTATCGTCAACAAGTCTCATCTTGTGCAAGTGACCCCTGAGAAGAGAGTTCCCATTGAGAATTGACACAAGTATTTTCAGAGTTAGCTTGGTCAGTCCCAATTTCTTTTTCGTCAGATTTGGGTTAGGTTTACTCCACAGTTCCTTAGTAGTTCTGCTCGTGGGATCATCCAGCCAGAGAAATTTTAGATACAAGAAAGTTTGGTGCAATCCCGATTGTAGAGGAAGATTCCTCTGAGTTTGCACCAATATGAGCGAGCTCATCCGCCTTTCCGTTCCCGCTAATAACACTGTGACCTGGCATCCACACAACGAGTACTCTGTTATACAGCCAGCGGGAATTTAGATTGGTTCTGCAGATGGAATTATTGATTTAAAGTCGCTTTTCAGTATAGTCTTTAGAACTAGTTTACTGTCCCTGCTGATGTCAGGAGCGATGGATTCGTGTGGAACATTAGCTCCAGCGTGAATCCAGTCCTGATTGAGATTCAACCGCAGTACTGCGATCGATGACCCCTTCTTGATATGTATCTGTACGGGGTGTATATTGAGGATAACCTCGAAAGCTCGAGTACTGGTTGACTTGAGAGCGCCGCTTACGCTAAGAGGGCACCAATCTCTGAGTCATTTCTAATATCTTACGATGATTGGCGAAATATATTGTTTCCACCACATCGCAGAACTGTAGGCTATCATGGGTTGGATGACGCTAGTGTAGATCCATAGGATCATCCGTGGGTTAAGTCCCTACTTTTTCCCTATAGTTCTGCGGCAAATTGTAAAGGCTTTAAGTTCCTTATTCGCTCTGTCCTCGCGGTATGGTTTCCAGTTTAGCTTCTTATCTAGAGTGATACCGAGGTATTTAACCCTATCCTTTAGCTCCAAACGGGTAGAGCCAATATAGGGGAGGTTCAGATTGGGGATGTTCCTTTTCTTAGTAAAAACGCATAGATCCGTTTTCAGTGGATTGATGGATAATCCAAAATCCAAGTGTGAGTTTAAGTATTAAAGAGCTTCAAGACAGAAGTCGTCGTTTCATTAATTGAGCCCCCCACCTGTGGTAAGTGCGAGGAAAATTATAATTACCAAAACCAGCGGTAGGCTCAAGTCTTATTAGAAAATTAGAAAAATTTCCATTCGAACCATCCAGAAGTGGTGGAGAACCAACAGAATCAAAATGGAAATTTTGCTGAATAGTGACGAGGAACACAAAAACAGTTGCCATGAGCATTTTACAAACGTTCTCAATAGGACTTTTGTATGCACGGATATACAAAGATAAAGATAAAAATATATGTATACATTACGGAAACGTACAGTTTCTACCCTAGTAGAATTTGCACACAGTTTTACCTTGTCTTCTGCCCCGCAAAGTATCAAGGTGTTTGGAATTCATGCAGAAACATATAGAAAATTAATTTCCGATTAGCCATCTGATGAGCATTCATTGAAAGTCATCGAAAGGCTCATTGGATAGCATGAAACTCCTCCCTATATATTAAACCAGCAATAGAGAAATATTTATATTTGTCATCACCTTATTATATGAAATTTCTACTCGGAAAATATGAATTGATTCTTGTGATTTATTTATTAAGTTTTTAAAAATTAATTTTTTTAAATTTTTTGATTTCTTTTCTGCGGAAAGACTGTCGCCCCTACGCTGAACAAAACGTTATGCCCAAATCCTTACGTCTCAGCATCTTAGAGTTTGAATCGCAACCGGAGTTTGAATTGGGAAAAAATATATATGAAATTAATCGTAAATGCAGATTATCATTTATAAATTTATCATGAAACTCATTGACATGCTTATTAATAAACTCATCGTGACACTCATTGCTATGCTCATTAATTAGCACATCGTGACACTCATTGACATGCTAATTAAGCTCATCGTGACACTCATTGACATTATCATTAATAAGATCATCGTAACACTCATTCACATTCTCAATAATAAAATCATCATTGTGCACTCATTATGTACTCATCGAAGCGCTTTTCTATAAAATTGTAAAATGCATAAAAGAGAAGCAAAATATACATTTCGAAATAAGTGAAAGAGATGCTATATCTCATGTACACTATAGGTGAATAAGTAAATAAATAATCTTTTCCCGCCTTTGATTCAAACGCCAATAAATTTCATCAGTACGTTCATCTGATTGCTCATGAGGAGCTCATTGATGATCTCATCATGATATATCTACCAGGGTATGATCTAATACGCAAATATATCTCTGAACAAAAATAATTATTGCTACTTAGTCTCTGGCTAATAAAAAAGCTGTAGTAAAAATTTCTGAAAACAAATTTAAAAATATCAAAAAATGATCTCGAACGAATATCCACTTAGCAGAGCAAGGAACTTTTACAGGGAAGATTGGACGGGAACTCTTCAAATCCTAAGACGAAAGTTCAAGATCAAAACATCGAAATCGTAATACATATCTGGTGCAGCGAGTGTTAAATTGCAGTAGAACAAAATTGAAAAGCAAGTCGAAAAATGCAATGGAGTTTCGCAGTACTCGTAGAACAATTAATTAATTTTTTTATTTACAACTTCATCAAAGATCTGATCACTGAGATTACACAAATTATACATAACAATACCAATGAAAAAGAAAATTACTTTAACTAAGCTGACGTTTTCAAAGATGAAAATCAATGCAATCAAACTGGTGCGGTTAAAGTGCCGAGACATTGATGAAATCGACTCATTCATGCAATAGTTCATACTATGCTGAGGAACAGCGAAGTAGTCATGATTCTTCAAGGACCGTACAGGAGCAGATATATTAAAAGAATTTGACAGCTGAGGGCAATTTATCACTGTTTATATACAGTGAAATTAAAAAACAATTCTGGAAGTTTTTCGTCTATTCTTAAGAGAATCCAATGGAAAGAGTTTAGGTCTGTCGACATATGTAGGTAAAATAATATGGTCCACGGAGGGCAAATGGAACAAATTTTTCTCCACAACCTCGATGCGATTTTTGTATATCTCCAGCATAGAAAGGAGACCAAACCGGACTCCAAAATGGGTCTAACGAATGTGCAGTAAAGGACCTTTCTTATGAATGGATCATATAACTCCTTTGAACATCTCTTTACAAACCACAGAGTACTATTAGCCCAGGCAATAGTTACGTTAAGATGATTCTGGAAAGGGGATCGAGCATATTAAGGAAGACACCAAAATCTTTGGTTTTGTCAAGTCTAGTTAATAAGCACCCATCTTAAATGTGACTGAAGTCCAAAGACGTCCTTTTGCGAATAAATAATATAGCAGTACATTTACTGATACTGAGATAGCAAGACAGTCAAAGCACACCATCCATGAAAAGTGTATAAATCAAAGATTAAAATTCATTAGATACAATGTGGAAGTTTTTGGCATCGTCAGCATAACAAAGTATGTCTTCTTGAATTAGTAAAAATCAGAGATTATATGTATATTGATGCAAATTATAAAAAAGAGTGGTCCAAGATTGCTGCCTTGAGGAACACCAGAAATATTATCTATTTCGTCAGAAAGAGTTGTGCAGAGAAATACGAACGAAGCCAATTGACAAAAAAATAGGAAAACCAAAAACAGAATCAGCTTATGAATTAAATTTTTTGATTGATTCCATCAAAAGCTTTACTGAAATCCGTGAAAAGCAATCGATTTGATTTCCGCTTTCGATAGCAAAATCATTAGATGATGAAGTTACAGGATCAAAAAACAAAACTATATGTATTGCCGGATGATGACAACTTTCAGGAACCATAGAAGTTAAACAACGCTTAATCAGAGTCCCATTGGGGTCCGAAGAAAATATTTGGTTAAGAGATTATCCGGAGTCATTAGTTATACTGGTAGACTGCATTAGGTCTGAAGAAATAATTTTGTCAGTAAAAGATATACCTAAGTGAAAAAAAATTTCTAAAAGACTAAAATTTACTGAAAAAAATAAATTTGCAAATGCAGAAAAATTCAACTTTTCGACTCAGCGATCAGAGATCAGTATGGTTTTCTCTGATCGCCTACCAATTACCATATTACACTTTGAACTTCTATGGTAGGCGATTAGAGATAACCATACTGATGAGACTTCTCTGATCGCTGGGTCGAAAAATAAAAAAAAAATAGAATAGAATAGAAAAAGCATTTATTAAAGAACCTCAGCCTAAGCTACGTTACAACGTTAGGTACATGGAGTATAAAATAGATAATAGAATTATAAGTTGAATACAATGTTTAAAAAAAAAACAACAAAAACACAACGGCAAAACTCGTTGCAATAGAAACTATCAAGTAATAGAATTATAAACGAGGTGGTACAATTAGAGGACTTATAATAATTTTTAAACTAAAATTAAAATTGAATTGAAATTCAAGGTAAAATTGAGATTAAAACAAAGTAAAGGAAAACAAAATTCAAAGAGAATGGAATAAGTTAACATTTTAAAATAACTGAATAAATAAATGACTAAGTAAATAAAAATGCAAAAGGATAGAATAAATAAAAAGTAAAGTAATGTAAAATAATGCAGTGATAAGAATAAAATAGACTAGACTAAAATAACTAAAATTGTTGAATTCAATACTTTTTTTTTTAATTTGTATTTGAATTTATCGGGATCAGATAGGAACTGGACTTGGGTGCTGTCTGGAAGATGCATTAACGCCAATTCCTTGACTGTTTTACGGAGTGCGTATTTCTAATAAGTTCCGGCAAGGAATTCCAAAGTGAGTTTCCATGACCAATTAGATCATTGGATCCAAGCCTGGTAAGCGTTTGCTCCATGAGATCAACTCACAGATGTATCTTGGAACCAGGTTCCATCTTCCTTTGTGAATCAAACATAAAACTCTAAGCTCAAAGAGTTTGGACCAGGCATGAAAAGCTGCAGCAGCTGAGATACATGAGAATACCTCTTGAGACGGAAGATATACCGTACACAGGACTTGAGAGCTCTATTAAACTTAGATATTTCAGAGGCCTTCCGTGGTAAATAGGAGCTTCGGCATAGCAAAAATGCGGCATGATAAGAGCGATTACCAAGGAATGCTTAATGTTTTGTGACAGGTGGTGTGAGATCGCGCGTATAGAGACCGGAGGCCGTAGTAGATTCTTGAACAAATTTTGCTCACCTGAAGCCGCCATGTAAATTGGTGGTCCATAAGGAGGCTAATATTCTTGATATGACTGCTAGACATGAGAATTGTCAGATCCTGAGAACGTTAGCTCGGGAGAGCATTATCAAATTCAGGAACACTGGCTCTGCTAGAGTATTTAATGCTTGAGTTTTAGCAGGATTGAGGGCTAGACTATTGGCAAGGCCCTAACTATTATTGAGAGTAAGTTTGAGCTTGTCTATTAGCGATGGGAGGTTACTGACATTGGTTGCCTCATATATCTGAACGTCATCAGCCTAAAGGTGGAATTTCAGGTCGCCAAGCGCTATGACGATGTCATTTATGTAGACGGAGAATAACAGCGGAGCAAAGACAGCTCCCTGTGGAACTCCTGCGTGGGTGGGCAGTGAGGTTGAGCGACGGTCCTTGCTGGCAATAACCAGAGTCATATCAACAAGATAGCTGGCTATTATAAAACTTGCAGAGGAGTTAAAGCGACAAGAAGTGCCAAGCTTAGCGATCAGTAAATCATGCGGAACAGAGTCGAATGCCCTGCTGAGATCCAGTAGTATATGTGTGATACTGTTTCCCTCATCACACAGACGGCGAATATCGGTTGTGACTTTTACAAATGCAGTGGTGATGCAATGCTTATGATGAAAACCAGATTGATACTTGGACACAAGGTTATTGTCTTCGACGAATTCAGAAATTTGATCAGCAATGAGCACCTCAAAGACCTTGGAAATGGATGGAAGAATCGTTATAGGTCGCCAATCATTAGGGCCCATAGGTGATGATGTTTTTGGAATAGGAGTGACAATGGCCATCTTCCAGCACTTGGGGAAGAGAGAGCTAGTGACCGGTCTATTAAAGAGATGGGTGACCGGAGATAAAATGGATGGGAGAATAAGTTTGAGTAACTTGGTATGGATCTCATCATTACCAGCTGCATTAGATTTAATGCAATTAAATGCTTCTAAAACATCAGCCTCACTAAAGTTGTGGAAGGAAAGCCCAGCATTCGGTGCATCGGGGCTGCCTTGGCGAGTTGCGCCCAGGAGGCTTGCCACCTCCGTCCTATTAGCCATGTCAACATGTGTCACGGTTACTGAGGGGGAAGTGAGGGGTTGAATTAGACATAGATGATCGGCGAAATTTTTGGGATCAAAGCTGGATTGGGATTGAAAAAGAAGGCAACAAGCCCTCATCGTCCAGAGAGTGTACTCATTAACTATTTGCAAGTTTAGTTCATCTGCAGGCAGCAAAAATTGAGTAAAGCCTTGGTTTTCTAGAGAATATGTTGGCGTAATTGCGACGACGCATATGCGTTACTATCAAAAGAATTAAAAGCATTCTGAGTGGTTTCCAAGAAAGCTATCGACGGTTTTGCGTTCTTACTTGCGCGTGTGATTACTATTCGTTCTTGATTCCGCCGTAATTCAGTTGTGATTTTTCGAGCATTAAGATCGGTACGTGAAATGATTATGAAGTGAAATGGCAAACGACGGAGTTTATTTTACAAAGGATTATACAAAATAAGTTTTCGCAGTCCATTGAAAACATTCACTACTTTCCGACTGATTTAGTTTTAAAGACGAATTGTAGTTCTTATTAACGAATTTGGATTTGTCGGAACCCACACTATGCGCAGTTGCGTCCTTAATCGAGGAAACATTTTTCCGATGGACAGTATCCTTGCGCAATTACGTCAGCGCATTCTCTAAGAAACCATAGCTTAAATCTATCACTATATGAAGCCAAAAAGTCAAATATCTCAGCTGACGAGTATGAAGGGATGTAAAATGTATCAATATATATGTATATACTCTGCAAACAATTAGACGAAATTCCACCGTAGCGAAATGAATTCGAAATAGAGAAAACGCTAGTAGCTCGAAATCTCTTCGATTTTTTTTTAACTTAAACGAGGTTTTAGCATCATGCCCTAATTTCCGATAATTCGAAATAGATGAACCGCTTGTGGTTCGAAATCTCTTCGATTTTTTTTACCATAAACGACGTTTTCAAGCAAGGCGAAATTTCCGAGAATTCATAATAGATGCATCGCTTATAGCTCGAAATTTATACGATTTGTTTGCTAAGTCGTTAAAGCAAATATTTTCTATTCATGAAATTGTTCTTCGCAGGCATTCTAAGTTGAGATTTTATGGAGTGAAGTGCACAATGAAGTTTTAATACAGTGAGTATTTATTATTTATTTATTCGATATCGTAATTACTTTGCAAAACGCCTTGCAAGAGAGTTCGATTAAAACATCGAATCCAAAACGAACTACCAACACATATAAGAAGTTTGAAAGGGAAAATCGAGCTAGCGAACCACTGTTGGATCGCCAATACGATTCGATATCGTGTTTCGTTTTTCTTCTGCAGTTCGCAAACAAGTCACAAGCGAATTCGATTTCGAAGCTTAACTTCACCTAGTCGAATTGATTTACTTCGGATTCGATTCGATTTTGAACCGCAATATTTGCAGGATATTTATGTCTGAAATCCTAAGATCCATTAATATAAACTCCAATCCCCTGGGCTCAACAAACGGCGCAAAGTACTCCACATCCAACAAGAGCATCCAAACACAAACGATGATTAATAAAAAATAAAAAAAAAAAAATATTGAGTTCAAGCAGCCGAGACAGTTTTCCCCAAACCAAGAAGGACATTCATTGATATTTGCTCCATTGCATCACATCACAGTATATCTGGGAACTCTTGCATACGTGCCGATATAAATTTTAGCAGAATTCATAGCATTAAAGAGGGTTTTAATATGATTCCGAACTGACCCTTTCTAAAGCCAAGAAGGTGCTTGGATTCGCTAATGACTGCAGTTCATCTCATATCATAGAAATTAGATAAATGAGTCGCAATAATAATTTCAGAGAGTTAAGTTCCCAAGAGCGCTTCTTTGGAAGCTCGCAGCGCTTCCCCACCGTATCTTGTTCATATCGTTTTAACGTCAGATTCTTGGAAGCAGTCTTGGAGCGCTTGGAGCGTAGCACTCTTGAAGCGCTTATAGGGAATACAGAGGGAAGTCGACTTAAGGGCTTTACTAAAAATTTTAATTTTATGCTGAATGCGCTCCTTTTAATTTTCGATCTATACAAATTACAACGGCATGCTACACAAAGACACACATAACAATATGGTTATATTATATTATATAAAATTTTAATTAACCGAACACTTCAACTGACTACTAAAGAATGAAAATTCTGCTGCGCGTTCAGATGCATATAAGTCATTTTTTCACAACAAAAAACGAATAAGCCCAAATTCAGAGGATCAGAGATCTTCCGCAAAAATTCCTTTGGCTAAATAAAAGAGCGCTCTGGAAAAGATTTTTTCTGGCTATTTTGTGGCAGCGCTTCCCCTGACAAGCGCTTGACATATTTCCCGCTGGGTTGGTAATCTCGTAATATTTGTCAATTATTAAGTTCTGGAAAAAGTTTTCACTAAAATAATTTTTTTTCCAAAATTTGTCAAAATCGTGAAATATCAAGTAATGGTCAAAAGGTCTAACAAAGTGGAAAGGAGGGGCGAGGAATATCTTAAATGCTTTTCCTACAGATTTTTGTTTTTTTTTTTGTTTTTTAAAGAGAATCTCTTCACTTTTTAATGACTTTACAAAGCCAGATCCATACTCGTTGCGATATTATTCCTAGCTTCTCATCTAATTATTCATCTACCCCCGTAGTCATCTCCACTAAATATTCGTTCTAATTCTGTGAACCATTGGTCTTATAATAAAAAAAAATCGAAGCTGTTTTATTCTGTACGCGAAAAATATTTTGGGGAAAATATTAGAGTGAAAATCACGAAGAGTTGTATGTAGCTCTATCCTAGTATTACTGGTAATGCAGGCACTTATAAAAAATAAAAAAAAAACATTTGCCAGGGACTTAAAGCAAATGCTGCTAATGAAGATGAAAAATTACGTAAGATTAAAGCTCTTCACATTTTCTACTACTGGACAAGGACGATTCGATTATATACTAAAAAAGCCTAATTCTTTTAAATCCATTTAAGAAAGTTTTTATTTTATTTTCACCAAAATTACTTGAAGGAGGGAATTAAATCAATCGAATCAAGCAATTTAGCTTCAAGCTAATTTATAAAATTCTATACACAGTTGAATTTCATGAATATTGTTAAAGTAGCAGTAAATTTTATTATCTGTACACAAGAAAACGATAAAATTATTTCGCCCTGATGGCTCCAAATTGTTTCAATAACTTGTGAAGGTTATTTTCCAATGTGCCCCGAGCAGCATGTGAACTTTTACTTTTGAGATAGGGATGATAGGAAGGTCTTCAAATTGAATATAAATCTACACGTTTCTCCCAGGAAATTGAAAAACTACTCTGAAACAACTGTTCAAACCAGGCTTTGCCATAGTTTTCATGAAAAGTTTTATACGTAATACATAAGTACGTTCTTATGTTATATAATGAATAGCTATGTAAATTGAAAATAATATGGTTATTGAAAAAGAACTCTTGTTTGCTTAGAATGCGAAATGGAAATTATTGAATTTACTGCAGTATACCACAATAGAATTGTAAATTTCATACGCTAAACTTAATCTGTAGTTAAACATACCGCGACCTTAAAATGACAAGGTTTTAACTGATAGTTAGTTAGTTTTGCGAAAGATGTAAAGTTTTCATTGCTGATGACTTATGCTGTAATATCTTGAAGCCATTTTAACTTTCCTTACCACTATCTTCATCTCAGATAAACTTAGGAATATCTTCAAATCCATTGAATCCAATCAAGTTTCCGACTCAAATCTTGAGCGGACTCATTATTTAAGTTGAGCGGACTCAAATCAAGTTTAAAGGAGAATCTGATTTAATTGAAGTTGAAACTGAAATTTCAATCAAATAAGAAAGGCTCACAAAAAAGTCATTTCTTAATTTTCCTTTGCCTAATTTTCTTAGCCAACATTTCTTCTACGCTACGCCATTTTTGGATTCAGATTGTAAAAATGACTAAAATTCAATGGAGGGTCAGAGATTGTTCTTGGAGTATAATTTTTCCACAGACAAAATCTCGAGCGTTTTTGAAAATAAACGTTTTTCGGTGATAAAAAGTGTTTTTACCGAACACAACACAGCACTGCCTAGTAGTGCTTTCGTAGAAAGTCTATTTGCATAGGAAAACTAACGTTAACTCCAAATAGATGTCGTCTAAATGACGAAAATTTTGAAATACAAGTGATGCTACATATCAACGGGAAAAATATAAAGTAAGACGCTGATTCTATGGAAAAATGTAAATGCAATTTGCTTGAATTATAACATTTTCAAGTGTGGTATTTTCCTTACAGGTTTTAAAAGTTGTTGAATTCGAACATTATATTGAGAGGAAGAGAAATGTTGGCTTAGAAAATTACCAAAAGCTAAATTAATATAATAGGGGACATTGGGGAATTGTGAGTCATGGGGAATTGTGAGTCACGTCACCATAATTCACCATAATTGGAAAGTCTGACTCATGCAAATGGCTGTCATTGTCTTATATTTGACCAAACTCATTTTCCATTAGCAATCGATGCGTGTACACGTACTCGTTCGTTCCGTGCGGCAACCACTTGGAAAATTTTCTCAAAATATTTATTCGCGTTTCTGTTTGCATTGATGTGACAACGATTTTCGGAGAATCGATTCAGGTAAATATATTCATAATTATCTTATGGCATCGACATTTCAACTTTTAAAAGGAATTTCGCATAAACATGCAATGAGCGAATCATACACGGCCCTCTTGTCAATCAAAACGTTTGGGGAATTGTGAGTCACTTTTTTTGGGGAATTGTGAGCCACAACATCTTTGGCATTTTTCAAGCCAATATCGCATTTTTAACGCGTGTTTATAATTTTTTATGCAAAATTCCAACAGAATATTAGTTGAGTGGTTGGATATGCCGAAGAAATTGAACCGAAGCAATTCCATTCGCTGCGTTTTATGCGATCGAGCTGTTCTTTTGAAATGCGTCAGTACTGGAGCCTATTTCACATGCCCGAATTGCGAATCCGAATAATTTTAATACCTTCCTTTTTATATATTTTTTTAAACTAATTGTTATGTAATTTCCAACCATAAAATAAATATTTTACAGCGATATTTTTGATTTTCCACTTAATTCAGACGGTGACTCACAATTCCCCAACATTTTTAAAAATTCAAAAATGCATGTTTTTTGTCAACGCTCAGATGTTTTCAGCAGATAATAATTTCAAGATACTGCTTAAGCTAAAAGTTATGGTTTCCTTCCTAGTAACATAAACCATTTTGAAATTTTAAAAAATTTTGATTTTTGTGGCAGTTATCCAGCTTGGAAAAAGTGTGACTCTCAATTCCCCAATGTCCCATATAATATAATGAATGGCTTTTTTGTGAGCTTTTCTTATTTGATTGAAATATCAGTTTCACTGAAATCTTAAAAAACACGAAAAGTTAATACAAATTTGCTGCAAATCTGTGCGTACTATCATGATAAAAATTGCACATAGTTAAAGAAAATGCATAAACTTAGGTAATGATGTGTCCGAAATAAAGATTTCGGGGTTTTATATGTATTTAATTAGCTTTAGAAAACTCTAGAATTCATGAAATTTGCAAAGTTTAGTACATCAAAACGTAATAATGGAAGATCTTGCGCTGGAAGGGGCAGTACGGAAAGAAAACCAGACAAAAATGTTGGTTACTAAAATATTTTCAGAGACGAATAACTACCAAAATTGTGATATTATTTCAAAGAAAGTTCAATTTGTAACAAAGATCGAACCTTTTTGAGGCTATTCCCTTTAACTCGAACACGAATTTGTCTATTTATATAATATTTCTTTTTTACTATTTTCGACCTCTGGTAGACCCACTTTTCGTCATCACAGCGAGCTGAAATTTGGCACACAGGTTCATGTCGCGTGACAATTGAATCTATCAAAATTTGAACCGGAAATTTCCATGAAAAACCCGGAAAATCGGGAAAAATCATTTGAAAATTTGGTACAAATTTGATTAGTGATAAATCCGTTTCAGGAAAAATGCAGATTTTTCCGATTTTTCCGGAAAAAATTTCCGGAAATTTCCAACTTTTCTGGAAAATTGTCCGGTAAAATAGTTTTTTAAATTACGCAGGATTAAGTTCCCTATCAACTGGCATGCATCATTACTTTCTCTCCGACAATGGTGAAAACTTGCAGAAAAAACCGAGGAAAATTCATGTAAAACGCTTTTCCGGAGTTTTTCAGATCAAGGAAGCGTTTGAACGTTTTGCAACCTAAGACAAAGTTGTAGAGCGAAATAAGTTGCATAAAATTGCTTTTGTGGAAAACTCCGTGGAAAACCCGGAAAAGCGGGAAAATCATCGGACAAATTTTCATCGATATGATTCCGGAATTTTCCGACTTTTCCGGAAAATTTTCCGACAAAAAAGTTTTATAAGCTATTCGGAATCATTTTTTCTGTCCTACTGGCATTAATACTTTCTCTTCAACAATCATGAAAACTTGCATGAAAAATCGAAGAAAATTCATGTAAATTTTTAAAAAAAAATTCATAGTAATAGGAAAAGTGTGTGGAAAAATGGAAAATCGGGAATCGGGATCAAGTTGGAATACAGCTGCAAAGCGCTGTTTAAAACATAATTTGAATTTCTGAAAACCGTTGTAGTACTTCAACGATTTGATACTCGAAAAATGTTTGTTTTCGGATCGGCACCAAACATGACTTAAAAATTGTTTTAAAATATCTCCATGCAGCACGTAATACCAATTTAGTTAACGTGCAAAAGGCAGAAAATAAAATAAGTAAAAACCGAGTTTTCTAACAAAACTGGGGCCAAGCCGCGTGAAAAAGTAGAAAATAAACTTTTCTTCACACACAGAGGTGGACTCAGATTTTATTCGCTGACAATCACCGATATATTTCAGTATGATCAATCAGAGGTAATAAGTGATTTGATTCATGAAGAGAAATGTCCCAATCAAAAAATCTGAGTCCACCTCTCTGTGTGAAGAAAAGTTTATTTTCTACTTTTTCATGCGGCTTGGCCTCAGCTTTGTTTGAAAACTCGTTTTTTACTTATTTTATTTCTGTTTATTTTGAAAAATTCAAATTTTTTAGTGCAATGATAAAGAAAATAAAGTCAATAATGTTAATGATGGTAAGGGGAAAAAATTCTTGTTTTATTATATTTTGCATACAATTTGGCGTTTTCAATTCATTCTATCATCGTCAGAGGGAGTAATGTACTTTTGGAAGGTTTTCACTGAGACAACTTACATCTAGATGTGCAAAGCCTCACAAAAACGCGGTCCAACTAAAACGAGCTAATGGCCCCCTAATAGAAAGCTTTACACATTCTCTCTCTCTCTTGCTGTATTATGCCACATAAATTCTTCGCAATGATAGCTTTCTTTGATTGAATACAAAGTTAAAGAGCTTTCAAAAAGTGTTCCGGGTATATATGGAGTTTTGCACATCTAGTTGTAAGTTGTCCCAGGCTTTTATTTGTTTTGAAAGCTCAGCGGGCTCTAGCTACATGCTTGGAGAGTGTGTGCCGTTATTTTCTGCATTAAATATAAGTATGTGTGTAGAATTCCCGGAATATTTTAATTTTTATCATTGGTAATTTGTTTATTTTTGCTTTTGAGGCGAGAATTGTTTTGTCAGTTCTATTATGGTTATCGGTAACGAATTGTGAGTAACTATTATTTAATCATGGGACGTATTAGTAAAATTCGGGCCAATAATTATGGAATAAAGAAGAGAAAACTGAATATTTTTAGGTATGTAAATCTGTGTAGGTATACGAAAAGGAAATAATCCTATAAATGTGCACATTTGTGAAATGTGAATTTGGATTTGTAGAATGTGAATGATTTTGATGAAATTTTGGAGGAAGGTTGGCTAAAATTATAAATAGTTCTTTTTTGTTGCGTTCCATTATGACCGCGTTTTTGTGAAGCTGTAGAAAGGACAAAATAAAACTTTTTAAAGTTTTGAAGAGTTGTTTTTCAAATATATGTATGCAATTTAGAAATCTGAACGAAAATTGATGAGGTGTAGTGAGTTGTCAGATTATATACAGTGTGTACCAATTTTTTGACTACAATCGATTATCTTTCTAGCGACTATAATTACTACTACTATTAATTTACGTATGAATTGTTTTCAAAATCTGATTTTCGAAAATGAAGCATTTTTACAAATTACAAATAACTTGCGTCGACAAATAAAAGTATCAACTTTGTACCAATGACATCTTTCTTTTGAAATTATTTTTTTAATTCTTTTTTTATCTAAGTGGGAATCTGCTGACGAATATTTACGCAATTTAATATATATTTCAGTAACCAGTAAACCAGCTGACCTTTCTGGCCACCAAAGATCTTCACGGAGTAACACCAGCATTTTTTCGAAATCGGCTACCTTTACTACTACTTTTTACTATCGGCGTAAAGGCTTTTAGGATTTCATGAATTGGCTAACAATTTCAGACATATAATGTAAAAAGTGGCTAAGTCAAAACCGTTACACCATTCGCCTACTCTCCATGAAGTGTCTAGACTTTTCGTGAAATGCTGAGTTACGTCAAATGTCTACGACATATATATGTAATATACTAAAATTGGATTAGAAAATCTACCAGACATAGCTCAACCTGAAAATTGTGTTGTTGCTAAATTCAAATCTAATTCTCTAAAGTAGTTCTATGGATATCTAGTTAATAAAATGGTAATCTGACAAAATGTGAACATTGCAAAAATGATATGGTAGGTATATTATTATATATTATTATTCTCGGAAGAGTTTTATTTGATGACCGGCTTCAGTAAAATGAAATTCCCAAGCAATAAATAGTGCCAGACAAATTACACGGAAAAGTGTCTGATCAACAGCACGGAGCGCATACATTTCGTTCGCTCCTTGCCTGCTCCTCATCAAAATTCTAAGAAAAATCCGACAGCCAATGCAATTCTACCCACTGACTTATAAGTCAGTGATTCTACCCTACTGCTGTGCAGATGCCCGACATGCTTTGGAGTATAATACAGGCGAATATCACAGCATCATATAGCTTTGCATTTGAATTTTCAAATTGCATACTTTTATGCGTTTATGTTCGGTAAGCTTTTGGGAACAGAAATCGTGAGCTTTTTTTTGTGGTAACCCCCTTAAATCAGATTCTCTTCATGTTATTTAAAACACTATTTGAGTCTGCTCAACTCAAATGATGAATCCGCTCAAGCAGTGAATCGAGCGATAAACCACCGATCAACTTTTGAGCGGACTCGCTGCTTAAGTTGAGCGATGAGTTGAGTCAAAATTTTAGTCCTTTACAGCCCTGGATTAATACACATTGTCAGTGTACTGAATATGGTATACACCACCTAACAAATTTATTTATTATACAACAAATTTATTTATTATGCGACTGTGTTAAGTGAGTTTATTTAGAGACATCGATGGTTTTTTTTTTGTAAGAAGTTAGAGAAATATTAAAAGCAAAGATGTAGAGTAATTTTTTTAAATAACGAAGATGAGTACAGCAAAATTTATTATGCTGTTATGTCTCTTGAATGAACGTCTTGATCGGTTTTCAAGAAGAAAAGCGATAGAACCGGAAAATCGACTTGCCCTTGATATTGATATAAGTCAGTAGAAAATATTTAAGAAGATTACAAGGAATCATTATTACTTATTATACTTACAGGTATTAATATGCACTCCAAAGTGCATATCTTCTAGCTCAGTTGATGGGAGTAGCTTCAAAGCTCAAAAAGATAAAGATATTGGGCGCCACGTGATCTTTTGTTTCACACAAAGTAGATCACGAAACCTATTTGCGATATGTTTTAATAAAACGTTATAAAACGTAGGTAATCGAAAAGAATGGAGAGAATCGCTACCGCCACTAAGCCATCATATACCCATACCAAAATGTAATGGATATGTGTATATATATATAGTAAAAAAAAATAAATATTCAAAATGGATTTTTGTGTAAATTTAAAATGGGTACTCAACTTTCACTCCGTGGCTCTTCCAGCCATGTTGCAGTAAAATAAATAAAACCTTTCCGTTGTTCACGCACAGCTCAACAACGAAAGAGATCGATTGATCTCTTGTCTATTTTTCGATCACTGATCTCGTAGAAAAATAATATTTTCGCACATCCGCTTGAGGGATTTTAAATTTAAAAAAAATTCATGAATTGTGATAACTTCTAATTATTACTTATGTGGTACTATAAACAGATCAGAAAGGAAATTATAACTATGTTAAGTCCCAATGTGGGATTAGCATACAAAAAAGGGGGCAGGTTTGATAAATGACAAGACAGGTTGTTTCAAAATGTCAGACTTCAAAGTTTTTATTTATCACAAATCTTATAACGATCTTACAACTATAGACTATTTCAATAATTCATGTATTGCTTTTAACTATATCTAATAAATTCACGATTTTAATGTATACTACTTCAAAACAAATGCTTGGTGTAAAACTTCCACTTACGATTCTAGGAATTCAATTTTATCTTACACTAGCCTGGCTCCACGTTTCCACAGGCGTTTTTACTCCTTAGTCTGCAAAAATAGAAAAAGGGGTTGATTATAAATCAAATACAAAGTGGGGTTTAGGTGGTTGATAGAGTGAGCATCACAGAAACTGCTCAGACGTATCGTTGCTGGGTTCAAAACTACCAGTATATGGTGTGATTCTGAAAATGTTGAATATTTTTAAGAAATTTATTAATTTTTATAGAAATGGGGTTAGTATAGGGACTTACTTTGGTTTTGTTGCTAAGCAAGACCCAATATGGTATCAGAACTACCGATCCGTCTCGTAGCTAGGTCAAATCGCAAGTGATTTTCTACAAGTTCAAGTCAAGTTCCAGTAGCTCGCTATTTATAGGCAGAAACACAATAGCAATTGTGTTTGCCGGTGGCGTTGCCAATAACGCCTGCGACTTTTTGTGAAACTTCATACATTTGGACCCCATGTGACGTCATCATGGTCGAATGAGAATAATTTTCTTTGCTCCGTGGCTGCCATTTTGAATCTGTCAAAGTGTTTCATGGTAGCTGTTTTGGTTGGAGGCAAGTGTTTATGTTTTGAATATTTGTTTATAAATTTATTAATAATTTTGTGCCTTTTCCAGATTTTTGGTCCCTTAGAATTATGTGAGACATCGTTGGTTTATTATAGTGTAGTGTTTTAGCGTAAGTTCTCGTTTTAATTGAAGTCTCAGATCGTGAATGATCTGAGACTTCTATTTCTTTATTATTTTTTATAAGTGCTTCTCGGTTTCTTTTTAGATTCCGCTTGAGGTTACTTCGTGTCATCCATTTCATCGCGGGATTTTGAGCTGTTTTGTGTAATGTGAGTGTTAGTTTTTATTATTCTATATGGCGTTCTCTTTCGGTCTACGCACCAAGTACCAACAGCTGAAAGAGAACTCTAAACAACAAATAAATAAGTCGGTTCGTCGAAATAAATGTTGTTAAATTAATTATTTTGGTTAATTAGTGATAAAAAGTGTTTTACCAAAAGCAATATATTCATAGATAGGTACACTCAGAAAAATATATTATAGAATTAAGAAAAAACAGCTATACAATTAAGGAAAATTGGAATTGAATACGAACCGATGAAGCAAGTTATTAGAATAAAGAAATGTTTTTCATAAAATCGATTAACCATTTGTTCTTTGTATCAATGTTACTTTTCTTAGGTTTTGGGAAACTTTTCTTTAAAATAAAAATTCATTTCCATTAACCTTATGCACGCATCTGTTAAATTTAAGAACATATATTCGTACGAATAAGGAAATTTTTAATTAATTTATGTGTTTTTAAGATATAACTTCATTGACGCAATGACGACATTTCTTTTGGTATATTTAAACCTTACATTGATTTAAGCAATACCCTATTGCTTTTCTTTGATTTGAAGACGTTCTTTTTTCTAAAAATAATACCTAATTTCATTCAATTTCTGTCATTTTTTCTATATTGAAAAGAAAGAATTTCAAAATAAATAAAACATTACATTTTTTTATAAATTTTTATTGAAATATTATAATATATTTTAATATTAACCTAAGCATAATACACACTAATACGAAAAACTGTCTGCAAGACTTTATTAGTAATACGATTTGATTCTTAATACACTTTCACTTGATGGTGTGAGATAGTTAGAAGCAGGAGGATTTTTAAGAGTTCTTAATGATTTGACTACAATATTCTCTTTTATAACCTCCAAGAAGTAACTTGCCAAATGGTTATCAAATTTAAGAACTTCCAGTCAATGAATATACTTTAAATAAGAAAATAATATTTTTAAATCAAAAAATTACAAATTGCAAACAAAGCATTTTAAATTTGGCATTTTTAAACTTCGATTGTTTTAAGCGGTAAAATCAGATAAAAGATCCGATAATGAACTTACATCAGTTACAGTCGAAATCTCGAAAAAATATTTTTGGATAAAAGTCCATAATAGTTGGGCCTGTTTCGGATATTGAAAATCGAAAACTTGGAACGATCTAAAACATACATCTACCGCCTCGACAAAAGTAGGTAGCTTATAGCTTAAATTGTAAATAAAAACATAGATAGTCAAACTGAAATAATCCTCTCCTATGGCGATAATAATGTGTCCTTGTTTTTGAAGTGATCGTTCCGTAATTGGTCACGTCAAGTAATTGGTTAGAAGTCCTTACATGACAAAAAAATGCGTTCTTTGAGTCACAGGTTGTCGCTTTGGTAAGCCGAGATATTCTTTCTTCATAGTACCTGTATATTCGCAGTTTTGGAACAAGAAGGGAATGAAGAAGCATAAAAACAACCAAACTGCAATTAAATTTATTTTTTAACATTTTAGATCACAATAGGCTTTTTTTTATTTAACCCAAGATACCTTTTGACAGGTTTTCAAAACTCTAAAGACACTGATGTATTTCTCTACTATTTCCGTCCATAATATCTCTATACATAAGTGGCAGGATGTGGTCAACAAAAACATCTACGCGTTCTAATAAATAATTATATTTAGACGGGAATTAAAATTCGAAGTCGATGTTTATCTAAAATGGGAAAAAAAATTATATACAAATTAGTCTAGTTTCATATAAATCCTACGAAACTATACCCGAAATGCTGCTCGTATAAAGGCCATTTTTTAAAAATGTTAACTAATGGTCTTGAACGTGTTTAGGCGATAATGAACTGTATTTTTCCATTTGCATTGTATTTTGTGCTCAGGAGAGGTTTTGTACTGCAAATTTTTTTTATCATTTATGATATCTTCACCTAGAAA
The DNA here is from genome assembly GCA_963930735.1 of Dioctria linearis. Classification (NCBI taxonomy): domain Eukaryota; kingdom Metazoa; phylum Arthropoda; class Insecta; order Diptera; family Asilidae; genus Dioctria; species Dioctria linearis. Next base: position 35,612,898 of record OZ005740.1, on the reverse strand, counting down.
ATTTTATATTTACAATCAACTATATAATCAATATATTTAAAATTGCTTGGATTCTCATGGGACTCCGTTTGCAATTCTCTTGATATTGACAGTAGCGGATTTAAATGGAGCTTTTTGGGTAATAAACCTTCTTGTCTTAATTTCGTAAGATAATTATGGTACTTTGCATATAGAATCCCTTTAGGTTTTTTCCTTGGAACATAAGAGAAAAAAATACCCTGAAATATAAACTACAAAAAGAATCATTGAGAAAATTTACCAATGAATTCACTAAGAAATACAGCTCCCTTAAGGTCTGTTAACATTTTACAAATTTCTTCGTTTTACACTACACTGTTTATGGTTTTCATTATTTCTGATTATTTTGAATTTCACCAATATTTTCTGCACATACTGTTATCTGCACTCAACGATGGGCTGACCAAAAATGAATGTAGTACTTTCCGCCAGTGATGCCAGATTATGCCATGCACTAAGCGCCCAAATAAAGAAAAAAGATAGCCCAAGAGGCGCCGAAATGTTTATTTTTAATAAGGCTGAATTTCTGATAAAGGTTGCTACATATTTGATTAGTTTTTAACGATTTAATCGATTATAGATTTCATTATACTAGAAAAAGTATACATGCGCGATACTTTTCTTTACAAGAATTGGCGCTCCAGGTCCGAATTTTTGCTTTAAAAAATTTATAAAAAATAGAAATATTCAATTTTTTAAAACTGCTTTCACTGCAATGAGTTGATAATTAAGCTTCCTTAAAATGAAAAAAAAAATATCAATTTAAAAAGTTATGAAAGAAATAATGAAACGGCTTTAGTGACAGTCCACCTATAACCACACCAACAGCCAAAAAATCACCATTCTCGATCTGAGCGGCTGTAAACATTACTGAATCTCACTGAAAGTTTGCATAGAAGTTTGAAATTGCATTATCTCACAAATTCTAAATGATAATTTCAATACTTTTGCAAATCCATACATTTTTGGGCCACGCTTACCTAATGTATATATATGCTTTTCTTTTTGCTGTGAACTGAACATTTTCTGAACAAATATAAAATATTACCTTAATTAAATTCCAAACTTTTTCCTTTTTAGTTAGAATGACATCTCCAAGAATAATTTAATGTGAATAAAACCCATTAGTTCACTGCAGTTCAGAGAGCTTCATTGCTGTCCTGAAGAGATCGTCCTGAACTGCTAATCGAAATATGCAGTATGCTCTCAAAATTTCTTTACGAAATTTTGATTTTCGGCTACAAAACCAGTAACTGACCAGTACCCCAGTACTTGTATTTTAAAAATTGCACGCAATAGACGCAAAATTGCCTGCAAACATGTATATTATACGGGTCTCGAAAAAATAACCCCCTCTTCTATTTAGTTAGGATGAGATATCCACGAATCATTTAATGTGAATAAAACCCATTTGCCATTCTATTTTACATCCTTAAATAGAGCCCAAAAAGCGCAGAAAAAGCAGTGACGCGCCCAATTGGGCGTTGGCCGCTTTTCATGAAAATCGAAGCGCAAATTTTGTAAAAATTTGCGGAAAAGCGCCCAATCTGGCATCACTGCTTTCCGCTTAACTGAACTGACTAATCATTTATTGTAGGTCGTTATTAAATTAAAAACCGATTTCTTTGTTTTAAGGAAAATGTTTATCAAAATGAAAACCGATTTTAAGAAAAACCTTGGCCAAAATAAAGACCGATTTCTTTGTTTTGATGAAATATTTTCTCAATTAAGCCGTATAAAAACTAGTTTTATACCATGATCATTAATCTAATATCCGACTGTGCTACTTTCATAGTAGCAAACAAAGGAAGATTTTGTTTTTATCTCAAAATTGTTGGCTTTATTTTAAAAGGAACGAATCACTTTGTTTCTGAAGTTTTTACCTTTAATTCAAGGCAAATGAAGGCAATAGTTTCAAAAGAAATTGGTCTTAATAAAAATCTTCATTAATTTCTTCTTAAGAAAATATAACTTGTTACTATGAACCATTATAATATTTTAAGTCTATTAGTTTCTTCGGAGGTATTAAATTTTCGTCTTATTTTCAACACCATTACCATTGTATTGAAGAAGGCTCTATGCTTCAGAATGAGTTCATTTTCTTTTGCATTTTGTAAAAATTCATCCAGTTAAAGAAAATTTTGATTAAAAATTGGAAAAACAACATTTCATCAAATTAAATATACATTTTCTTTGTTCTTATTATATGAATATTTCTGAGTGTACTCAAAAGAAATTCGAAAGATTTTATTAACACCACTTTTCAACTTCCGGCCAATGGGTTTTTTCAATGTTGGCATCGACGTAATAATTATTTTTGACACAAAAACTTGCACCCGCATGAAATAGTATATCGAGCAGTCCATATGTATATGCCAGTGTGTAAAACTGAGAAAAGTTTGGTTTGAATGACTCCTGCAGTTTTCACTCTAATCTACGATTCTATGAAAAAATGACTTTTTGTAAAAAAATTATATTAAAAAATGACACATCATCCATAACGCTTAATGCGGAAACCTCCCTAGTAGCGACTTACGGCGCTGAAAAAGTGTGTTTTTTTTCCTAAATTTAATTGCAGGATGATCCCCCTAATTTCAATGCTAGAACCGCGCCTGTGACCATTGTCATTGGTCATAGCAGTATACTGACAATGTACCTGGGAAACTACCTTTCAGTGAATACTAACTACACTGTTCTAATGTAAAATTTTGTAAAAAAATACTGTTACAATTCTGAGCAAGGAAGAATGAGAGGAAAAATGAGTGTGTTCAAGATACTGATCCACATATATGAAAAAAAAAACAATTTGTCAAATTTCAGGTCACCAAATAGCATACTTATAATTTTCAACATATAGGCCTAAACACAATTGCGATCACCGGCGACAACTACAAGCAGCAAACACTGTCAAAGATCGGGCAGGTCCAACATCTGCAGTAATTCGTCTATTTCTGCACTGCAAAAAATGTGCACAAATATTGCTGGGAATATTCCCTACATTTCAAGGAATATTCCCTACATTTTAGGAAAAAATACCTAAGCTTTGTGGCAACAATTGTGCACATTTTTACAGTGTGATCGGATCTGCATACCAAACGATGGAGAACTATTTTCTAAGTATCTTGGACGTAATAAGTAAAAAACTGAAAAAAATGGATCTGCCCCGCTCTCGCCGCAAGATCCTAAATTGCGACTACAGGTACCGGCGATGACAAAATTTTCGGTCTTCGTCGTTATTGGTAAAACTTCAAATTTCATCGCCAACTGCAGGTCTGCCAACTATATATGTATGTATAATGTTGAACTGTGGGAACATTTATAACTCTTTAAGTTTATCGCACTGATTTCTGGCCATTTATAATTTAGTGGCAGTGGCTTGGCTTGGTCAAGCAGGAAAAACGCGGCAAAATAAAAGATAAAGTTAATAAACAAAAAATTAGTTTTATAGAACGGTTGATTAAGTGCGTGCGACCGCACGAATATTTAAATAACTTACATCATCGGCAATTTCGGAGAACCGATAAAAAGGAAAAAACCTGGAAGGATAGTTCGCAAACCTTAAACTCAACATGTAATAGAAAATTATTGAGAACTGTTGGAAGTTTGTTAATTAATTTTATATTTAGCAGATCTTTGCTAAAATCTGGGATAAAACGAATCAGGGAGTGGTGCAAAAGAAGTGGACATATTTTGATTGTCGTAACTTTCTTGGACAAGTTCGCGGATGCTGGAAGGTAAGTTTTTTAAATTTCATTTGACATTCTACCGTTTTCAGATCCATTTGAAATGACAATATGGAATCTGTAGGAGTTGAGTTCTTTGGTGATGAGTCATCAGATCAGCTACAAATTACTGACGAAAACGGGAACGAGGAAGATATGTTTACTTCAACTGCATCGAAATCAGCTGCAAAAAAATTTTCCGAGCATGCGTGATTAGGCGGACCCTTTGAATAAATAACTAATAAGGAAGCGGGGAAGCGGGGTAACGTGCGAATCGTGCTTAAGCAAATCAATGATCGGAGGGGGGGTTACAACAGGGCCTACTGCCTGTTGTGAATCAGGTCACCATTGCTGACATTTCATATTTTATGAAACTGTAATTGCTGCCTAAATTATCATCAGTCATACAAAGGCAACGCCAAGAAATATTGTCTGAAAATAAAAGGGCGCTTACATTTTTTGTTTATTTTACATAGAAATTTGGATTATATAAAATGCCCCCCTCCTTAAAAATGTCAGGATTTCATTACTGCCACTGTCATAACGAATACAAACACAGCACACCAATGCATTTCGCCGATTGGCTGAGGTTTTCACCCGATATCCCGTTTCCTTATTAGTTATTTATTCAATGAACGGACCCTATCCAGAAGAACTTCTGTGAAATTTTGGAAACGGTTAAGAATAGTATCTGGGATTTCCCTACACCGGCATCGGCGCCACCAAAAAGCAGTACAGAAGTGGTACTTGGAACATTAGCAGTGAAAATTGACACTGAAAATTTACCGTCCTGCAGAAGAAATTACTTAGAGGCGCGAATTACCTGTATTTTTTATGAAAAACTCGCGAAGTATTCATAGACTCTTACTTATTTTGACGTTTTCGAAATGTTTTATTTATTTCTTTATTTTTGAAAACTGAGGTTGGGGTGACATATTAAATACAAGTAAATGATAATGGATGTTTTATTCGTTACCTTTCATTAATAAACTACATGATACAAAGATTAATAATGTACATATAACCGAATTATCTGTCAATTAGTTGCTAGCCTTATTTGGGGAACAAAAGTCATAAATTTGTTCTTTCAATTTCAATCGTCCTTATCAAATTGAAAAAAGAAACAGCTATTTTGGAAATTTCTTTACTTTCCTACTAGTATCTACATAATTGCTTTTCCCCTAGTGATTTAAACGAAGAAACTAATATGTTGTTAAATATTGTAATATATTCGAAACTTATTTTAGTCAATGTAATACGAAAAACTCAAAACAAATTCGCTGGAAATGACATTTGTGTCCAAATCACAAAACGTTCCTCTCGATGCATGTCCTTGATAACCGTTTATTAAAATTTTCGTTATCTACGGGTAAGTTTCGGCCAGGGTAAGGACGTATCAGGCTCCGATTTAAAAGCAATGCAAATTTCCTACGAAGTAATGAGGAAAGTTATATTTGAATGTGGTAACACTTTTTGCTGCGGAAAAGGTAGCAAATTTTTCAGAAGCTTTCTTCCAAAGCAACTTCGAGCGTATATATCTCCATCGCTTTGGCTTCCATACGCATCGACATCCACAAAAGTGAATGTGTAATTGCTTTCTCACATGTTGCGAGCAACACAATGCTATAACTTATTTCATAATTAAAATATATTGAGCCGATGTTTTTAAGACAAACAATTTTAATATGCTTGGCATCTATGCCACCAGTGTAATTAGGCATTTGAGCCTTGTCCCACTCATTTTGATTTGGGGGAGCAAGGTAAATCCAATAGAGTTCTTCCTATATTGCGTCACATGTTTCGTAGATAATTTTTCTAATGGTCGAAACTCCCATTTTAAAGGACCAGGCTAACGCTTGTGGTGACGTTCTGTGAGCTAAATACTGTCACGCTCCCAAAATTCATATTGTGGTGGATTCAATAAATGTTGTGTATATCCTCTTTTGAACTCGCGATACTCCCAGAATTTCTTAATTATAATTACAGAACCTTGCTAACGCTATCGATGGGTAGAACAAAAGGGGTCCCCAAAGAATATATGAAATGTTCGATTAATTATCCGTCAAACTTCGAAAAAGTCACTACGTCATAGAATCAATAGAGCTACGGATCAGTCATACGCATGTATTATTTATTCACCTTTGTTCAACCCTGCGGAGGACACAGCTATTATACGCCCAGCTAACCAAGCTCTCGTTTCTATGAAATTACATAGTTTAGATCTCCTTTTTTTTACATTGCAAGTTAGCTTGTTCCATCCCGGTACAAAAATCTAAAAACTAGCACACTTTATGCAGTGTATTTCTATGGACGTAGTCAGTCCATATGATACATGTCAGTGTTTTTACATAAGAAAGCTGCAAATATTTTAGAATTTTAGGAGTTAGGACTAAGTTAGGGCTCTGATGTAGTAGTGAGGGAGTCTGTTTCTTGGCCTGGAAAGTGTTTCTCGAGGGTTTTGGGTCCCAAACTCAAATTATGAGAAAAACCTATACACATACATCACATGCATAAAATAATATTCATTGAAATAAATTTTTATTTTTTTTAAGTTTGGAAATAAAAATATTTTGTACAATTTTTTTAAGTTGAATTACATAAATAAAAAGTATATAAAAATGAAAATATATTTTTTCAAATAACTCAATTAATTAAATATTTTTATTTTAAGTTTTTAGCGGTGGGGGTCATAACCCCCAGGGGCCCAGGACCCCCTTGGATCCGCCACTCCATTGTCAGAACTTCTTCTGACTCAGAAGTAATTCAGGGGTGGAAGGTGGGGCATGATTTCCCGATAAGCACAAAATTCTCCAGTAGGTTATGTGGATGTTGCGGTTGATTTAATTGTTGCACTAATATGTACGCAATCCTTTTACCCAATCCAACATTTTATATTAAGTACACATATTTTCTCCAACAGGATGGCAAAGCTCCACTCAGTTGATACTTAAGACTTTATCTAATGTGTGTTTAGTATGTCGTATTCTGTTCACCTATGCATAGATAAACCTTTTCATTACCTACAGCTTTTATTTCAACTAAGCTATGGAAAAATACTAAAAATTTTTTAAAAACTAAAAAATGATATATTTTAAAACAATGCCAGAAGCTATCTGAAAGAGTTTGCTATTCTTATGGTGCGTAGTTTCAGAGGCAGACAATATATTGCTCCATTATACTTTAAGATGTACATATATAAACCGTGTACCTACTTACCTACCTACCTACCTACCTAACTACCTACTTTATTATCAAAGTACCAAGGAGCGCTAGCTATCCTATAGTACCTACCACCAGAGAATTGTTTTCATGATTCTAATGAATCATCTCAGGAAGAGTAAACATTCCATGGAATGACTCATTCAGGAAATTGTATGTTTTTCCAGACATTTTTATGTTTCTTCAGAACTTTCTACCTTACAACTCTTTTACCTCTTCGATGGGATTACAGTTACGCAAACACGATGCTGGTATCACTGCTCAAAATGTTCATCACTAGGCTCACACTGATATGGCTCACTCTATGTGTTTGTAAGTATGTTTAACACTAGCAGAACACTTAAAGCTTAAAGGAATCTTCAAGTTGCTGGAAATTAATGCAAGCAATTTCAAGTGTTTTCTAGTTTTCAGTAATGTGGAGAAGAAAAAAATAAATAAGAAATTTTCATATGTAGGTATATCAAGAAAATATTCAAGCTCGAGCAAAGACAATAATTAAAGCTAAACATAGTTACTAGGGACGCCTATAGTGTCCTTATAAAGAGGAACATGGCAAAAAATATAGCTCTCTTGTTTTATTATCTCGGAAAAAAGAATAGTCACAGGACCGGTCTATTTTTTCATTGGAGTCTCAAGGACCATTGAAACCGATCAATATCTTGGGACTATCGATGTTATACCAATTAAAGAAGTTGTCATTTATAATATTTGAGGCTTTCCATTCACAGGGTCAACTGAATGTCCTCTCTAAAATGGCTCCGCATAGGTTTTGTTACCGCCATGAAAGCGCTAATATTATCTAACAAAATACGATGGATCTACAGAGATAAAGTCGAGAGAAAAAAACTGCAATCTTAGATGGGATCTTATCGCACATAGAGATAAATGGCCATGCGTTGATTTATGTACCTCGTACGATATAAATCGAATAACTTTGTTTTCAAAAAAAAAAACCCTAAAATTATGTGGGGTTCAGCTGCTGTTGACTATTTCTCTTCCATAGATACTCGTGGTACCAAAATAGAGTTACTAATAAATTTTGATCTGGATGGTACTCCTTCAGATATTTCAACAACTCAAGTTTTTCCGGAGATTAAACAGGATAAAATCACTACTATTCGGACGGATATTTCCACTTCAACTGAAATATAGAAGACAAGACAGATCCTTGACGGAGCGAAAAACTAATCGGTTTATACATCTAAAAGAAAAAGGAATCAACAGAAACGAGTCTTACAAGTACACACTTGAAAACCCAACTCCGAAGGATAGGGTCAATGACATTCTTACCACTAGAATCTGGAAGCCTTTGGACATTACCGATAGCATCAAAATAATCATGGTGTCATCTTTTATCTAGTGTTAATTTCACAAAAAATAATTAAAAACTGATTAAGAGGCCTTCACCCAAAAGATTATGGAGAAAACAAAATATAATGCAAAGCTGCAGTTCCTTAGCTCCAGCTTGCAACCAATCTCTTTAGTTCTAACCTTTTTTTTTATATTACTAAACCAAGCTCAGGGAATACTTAATGAATCAAAGTAGGTACAGCATGTCAGGAAGAAGATAGGGAAATAATTAAGGAATATAAGGAAAGTGCCGGGGGAGCTGTAGTATGTCACTCTTGAACTTTTGTAGCTTGTAAGCCGGAAGAGACAGAAGATGTTATATTGTTCCACATTCGCACTCGGGATAAAAAAGCGTCCCGGAATTTTACTGTACGGCCGAAAGTATCTTGAAGTGCAAAAGATGTGCGTAGTTTGCAACGCGAGTATTTCGTGCATGAATTATTCTACAAGGGATCCGACTAGATATTTCATCGGAACATTGACTATGCATGTAGCAATAAAGGACCGAACGCCATCCAACATTATAGCGACGCACGGTGCTCCATTGGGTCGATATGACAAGTTACATGCCAAATAGTAAAAAAGCTTGAAGGCTCCGTTTTAGGCATTATCCAATGAAGTTAAGGCTGCGTAACCCATTCTAATCTAGGCCTGATATAGAAACTTATAGCGGAGCTCTATAGATTCGGTAGGCTAAAATATTTCTTACATCTTTTCAGAAATCCAAGACATTTCGATGGTTCGATGCTTCTTTGGCAACAGAGAAGATGTGGTCTGTCCAGCTAAATTTACTGGAAATGTTAATGCTAAGAATGTTTAGTGACAATTTATCGGAAATTAATGCTCTATCAAAAGAAACGGGTGTGATTAAGTGATGATTTTGTTTTAAAGAGATCAGACAGCCTTGGGACTTAGATGCATTGAATTCGACGCGATTTGCTTCGCCTCAATCGAGGATATTAGATCTAGTCATGCAGTCTCATTTAGCACATAGAGAGTTTTTCATAGTCAATATGAAATTGACCGAGTTTGCTGCCAAATCCGAAGTTCGAGAATTGAGTGGGAAAAACTCTTTTACCAACGAAAAATCTTTAAAAAAAAATGTCTATACAAAAGCAGGCGTTTCGTGTCAGCAAGCACCGTTTACGTACGGCTTGGTTCATGCCTGCCACATAGGCCTGCATAGGGCTAATATTGTAGGTATTCAAGTAAACACTCAATATTTCGTTCCGTATATAATTCCCACTTTAAAATTATTTTAAATGCATGTATGAGGTTAGCTTGGCTGTTCCCTTTGGCGTGTATGGCAGGCAGGAGCCAAGCCGTACTGATGAGTATTTGGTTCCTGCTGATACGAAACGATTGCTTTTGCATAGAAATTTCATTTTTTAAAAAACTTTTTCTTTGTAAAAGAGTTTTTTTTCACTCATTTAGCACCTGCAAAACTCCTGCTGGAGTCCGCAAGAGTGTCAAAGCGAACTGGTAGTATTTGTACGGTTTTTCCACATGAAATTTTCCGTCGGTTATAATTCATAGTTTCTTTTCAAATTAATAAATAGAAAAAAACAGCTGTTGTCATTTAGATCCATTACTCCACTGAAGCTAGCCAAGTCAAATTTGACGGTTTGCTACCGATCGAACTTTTAGCGCCCGAGCAAACGACGTCAAAAGCGTACCGTCATCGGCACAGCTATGATGAGATTGAAAGTCAGGGACTGCAGATCATTAATGAAAAGCTGAGCAGCATTATAGGGTCAGATTGGCCATATAATACAACCCGTATTAGTCGACCAGATAAAAAACATAATACAAGGTGAGGGCCCTCACCAAAATTGTGAAGAGTATTGTTTGAACGTTTCGTAAGAAAAGTCAGCAAGTCTCGAGATGATCTTTCAGTCCGATAGTCACATTGGCAATCGTTAATTAGTTGATTGGTTTCTAGATAGGTACTTCATGAATTTGGAGTTAATAGCAGTATTCCATTAGGCTGTGTAAAGTACATACACGCGAGCACGAGCGGAACGAAAGTTTGTGTTGTTAAGAGTAAAACATAACCGCAAATTTCAGACATTTCCGTTATATCCAGTTACTTATGAAAATAGTTAGATTATTAATTATATTAGTCAAATTAATTTCATTAAAGGGTACTGAAAATAAAGTTATGAAAACTGGAACTATATTCGAGCTATTTTCTACGGGTAGTACCAACTACCCAGAAAATTTAATTTTACTGCACGACCGAAAGTAATTTGAAAGGTTAAAGAATGTGCGCGGTTTCCAGCGCGAGTAGGAATCAATCTACAAGGGATTAGACTAGATATTTCATCAGAGCATTGACCATGTATGTAGCGATAAAGGAACGAAAGGCATTCAACATTCCGGTGGTGCTCGATTGACTCGATATGACAAGTTATTACCACATCACCAATGAGCTTAAAGGCTCTCTTTTGGACAACATCCAATGAAGCCAAGGCTGTACGACCAGCCCCCAGCCCATATATGGGAATTGTATTCCATTCTAGGTCTAATGGAGCACTTGTAGAGGAGCGCTAGATTTGACGGGCTGAAATATTTCTTACACCTTTTCAGAAATCCAAGGCATTTCGATGCTTCTTTGGCAACAGAGAAGATGTGGTTTGTCCAACTAAATTTACTGGAAATATTAATGCCAAGAATGCTTAGTGACGGTGAAACAGAAATTATTGCTCCATCAAAAGAAACGGGTGTGGTTAAGTCATGATCTTGTTTTAATGAGATTAGACAGCTTTGGGACTTAGATGCGTAGAATTCGACGCGATTCACTTTGCCCCAAGCGAAGATATTGCAAGATCGTTATTCAATGATCTAATCACGCAATATCGTTTAGCATATGCCTCATTCCCCCTGGCGTCCGCAAGAGTGTCAAAGGAGTAAGCGACATCAAGGGTACTGTCATAAGCGAAACTATGGATGGTATTGAAAATAACGGAAAGCAGATCATTAATCGAAATTCAAAAAAGAGTTGGAGAGATAACAGAGCCTTGAGGCACACCAGCATTTATTGCATGAGGTTCAGATGTAACGCCATCTAATACAACACGTATTTGGCGTGTAGATAGGAAACTTTCACATTCATAATAGAAGAGGAGGAGAGAGAACAAGTGCTTTATGTTTGGGTAAAAGGCTGGTTGCCAGACTCTATCAAAGTCCTTTGAAATATCTAGGGCAACGATTTTGGACTCACCAGAATTGTTCCAGCGTTCCGTAAGAAAAGTTAGCAAGTCTCCAGATGAGCGTCCAACTCGGAAGCCATATTGGCGATCATTGATGAGATGATTTGTTTCTAGATACTTCATTAATTTGGAGTTAATGATAGATTCAAAAACCATTGAAAGAATCGAAGTGATTGCAATTGGTCGATAATGTGATAGATCGCTACCCTCTCCTTTTTTGGAATAGGCTGAACGTGAGCTAGTTTCCAAGCAGTTGGAAATTTTTCTGTCGAAGTGGTATAGTAGAATTGTTTACGCAGAGGTTTAGAAAAGGATGAGGCACAGCTTTTAATATAGAGGGGGAAAAACCAGCAGGACCTACGGCCTTGGAGGCGCTAATCCCCTTAAAGACCTTGAACACATCTCTTATACGGTTGTGGGCTGTTGTACACATACACACGGGAGATTTAAAACAGGTTTTTGTGAAGTGAGTGGAAGACAAGAATTTGAAGCGAATCTAGCAGCTAAAATATTAGCTTTATCCAGGGAGTCAACAATCAATTCACCATTATTAAGTAGTGAAGGTATAGAGGAAGTGATTTAGTTGTTCCTTATGGTTTTGAACAGGGATCAGAAACCTTTCCTACCTTTGCAGCTCGCCACGATTCTTTGTCTCAAAAAGAAATTTCTCTCTCTGAATAATGAATTTGCAGGTGTTCCCTGCAGTCTTGTAGACTTGTTTCAGTTCTGGACATAGATGTAATTGATAGGTGCGAAAAGCAGACTCTTTACTTTTATAGCTTGGTTGCACTTATCGTTAAACCAAGAGCGATCGTGCTACTGTTGAGATCTGCTGTAAGAATACGAAATTTATTCACGTATGCCAAGACTTAGTACGTTACTAAAATCTAATGTACATTCATTAACATCCCTCGAAGCAAAACAGATCAACCAATCAATTTCTCTAAGATACTTATTGAGACTTTCCCAATCAGCATTGTTATAGTGCCAAAGAAGCCTACTTGTATGTGGAGAAGTAGAGCGGCATAGGTTTGAGGTGGTAAATTGAGCCGTGATTAAACAATGGTCCAAATTACGGAGAGGGGAACCGACTGGGATTGAATATTTGTCAGAATGAGACGCTAGAAACAAATCCAGTAAATTAGCTCTATCTCCAGCTGCATCAGGACTTCGCGTTGGTGCATCCACTGGCTGTTGCAAATTAAAAGATTCACTAAAAAGTTCAACGAAACGCCGCGCATGACTTGTGGTAGAAGAATGTCTGAGCCACGATATGTTATGGACATTAAAATTGCCTGCCAGGACGATTTCGGAAGAGGGGAAGACAGAAAGCAAATGATCAATATTGTTGGAGATATTGTCAAATGAGCTAACGTGTCTTCATCAGATATATTTGGGCTGCGATAAAGGAAACAGAAATAGATGATGTGCTTGTGTAGTTTGAATCTAATCCAGATGTAATTAAACTCTGAATTGGCAGAAGAAAAATGATGAAGAATGGTAAAAACCACATCATGAGTCATAAAACTATGGATTAGAAGAAAAGAACTACATACGAGTATGTATTAAGCTACAAATTTTTTTAAAATCCAACAAAGGCCAGATGTGCAGAAGGTAAGGCATCTTAAAGTAGTCAAACCATAAGTGCTAAGTTTGGTACCACCTTTTCTAACATGACTAACGATTGATCGAAGGATGATCAATCATTTATATATATATATACGAGGAGGCCAATAGACTGTTTAAACAAGATATTTCCTTATGAAGGAATTTTAACAAAAAAAAAATATTCGGGATCATCAGACTTTTTTCTAACAATTCCAAAAGTGACTTCGTTTTTATATAAATCAGTCCACTGCAGTTTCTCTTTCACATTCACGGATAAAAATGGAGGATGGGCAATATTCATAATTACTTTAAAGTATGTACTCATTTCATTTGAAATAAATCCTATGACACAAGCCAATGTCCTTCTATTTGAAATGACTCTTGTTGAAGTCAGCAATCGTTGTCAAACTTCTGGTTAGATTTTATATCTGATAAAGATTTATTATGCCTCGACACAAAAGGCAGAAACTTTTGCTTTGCGTGTTTGCAGTTCTTTGAAATGCAACACTTCATCAGAAGTCTGAAAATGAATAGGGTTTAGTAAAAAAAAAACAAAAAAGTGCAAACAGATTGCGGTGATGCATCACTTGACAACAACACATACACACATATAAATTTAACGACTATCGAAAAGTACTAAATTAGACGTACATATATGTATTTGTATTAATCAACAAAAAGTTATACATTTCCCGCATGCTCTCGTGTGTATGCGTATGTACTAGACCCAAAGCATAATATTTTTCTCAGTTTCAATGTATAATTCTTGAGCCGACCTTCAATAACCCTTTGATAGGTACACTACCTTAACACATCAGCTTCTACCACATAATTCACCTGCCACCTGTTGCGAACACTAATTTTCCCAAAATGGCTTGTGGTTTGGTTACGATGAAGAAATCTATTTTTGTTCTTACCAACCAAAAAATAAATAAATAAATAAAAAATCAATTTGAATAGATCTGTTCCTGTCAGGTCAAACAAAGCATTTTTTTTTTTTGCTTTGGGGCTTTCATTGATGTCCAAACTTTTATCGTTTAAATTCTATCGTGAGAAGCTTGTACCTATATAAGACAAGTTCCCCTTTTTTCCACGGAAAAAAAATAAATAAACACGGGTTTTTTTCACAATTGAATCAAAAGAACGTTGTTCCTCATTCTCTCTTTCTTTCTCTCTTTCTCTGATTTTATGCCACAGCCGGATATGACCTTCACACACATTATTACTGGGCATTTTTATATTAACCCCTGCCTTGCTCTCTATAAGAATGGACAAGAATGGAGAGCCTCCCGAGTCCGGCTTTACCAGTAAGAGTAAAACAAAACAAAAAAAAACAAACAAAAAAAAACATCAGCAACATGATAGAACTCCAAAATATCTGACGTGTTCTGACGCAGGCAAGGATACCAAGTGTTGCGATATTTTGTCACAGTGTAATCTGATGACGTAAATTGCGCTTGGAGGTCATAATTGTACGAGAGCTTGTGGTGTTGCTTCTACCGGCGCGCCCGATAGGCCCATTTCCACTCCAGTTTCCGTGCCGTTCATGCTGGCTGCCCTGGTGATATATGTATATGCATATGTACGCCTGACTTTACCAGCCTTTTCAAGACATCCTTCTCATTGCTTTTTTTTTTTGGGATAAATTATCGCTTGACACTGCCGAAAGCTTTTTAACTCCCCAGTTCCTGTTGTGCGCCCGGCATATGCGTGTTCTGTTTTCCTTTTACCATCAGGCTATTCTCTGTCTGTATGTATGTATGTATGTATGCAGATGAACAGAATTTTCATTGTGCTTTATTGTGGTCGGCGGTAAAAACGAGCCTTACTCACGCACACACACACACAGCCATCCTTAAATGGTATCATATACAGGATTCTTCTTAGAGCAAGTTTTCAGTAAATTTTGAATGAGCTTCAAGGATGATTGTGTGATTCGTTTGTCGGCAGGAGTCTGTGAGCTCTCATGTGGCTGAGCGCCATCATAAAGGTCATGGTCATGAAAGCAAAAGCTCCATGAATTAGTTTTACTTAATTTAACAAAATACATTTAAAAAATAAAAAAAAAAAAAAAACATCCTTTTTAAAGGACGCCGCACCAAAACGAAACTAACTATCGTACATCCTCTTCATTCAGTTCAAAACTGCTGCATTCATAATTCAAAACAGGTAGAGGCGAGGCGTGTTTTGTGTGAAGCAGGCTTCTTCTTAGCCTATTCACCCCGCCCCACCCCCCCCCCCCCCCCCACCCCACCCACAAAAATTCATTCCTATCGACGCGTCGCGACGCAACGATATAAGCTGATCCATTCATGCTTTTTAAGCATAGGCCTCGATATTTCTTTGCCTTTTGTAGTATTTTGGTGCTTTTTTGCTGCTGGATTGTCGCAGGTGTGGCTAAAGAGATACACTTGGAAATTTTCTGGGATTTTGTATTATAAGTATCTATGTATGTGTGTGTGTATGCTGTGAATGAATGAATGCGCATATAATTTCATGAGCGAATTCAATCTGCATCCTCTCATTTAATTTATTATTCATATAAGCATCGACGAATATACTTCACGCACAGTGAGTGTGATTCATTCAAGAATTTTGCAATAATTTTGCTTCCGACAATTTCTCGTGATTATCACAAATTTTATATTTTTCTTATAAAATCTCGCAGATTTCTTCACTCGGTAGACTAAAAATATTCCATGCAGGTTGGTTGAATAGAGTTTTGTTGCAAAACGGAAAAAACCAATTTCAGGATTGTAAAATACAAAAGCAAGAAATTTTTGAATGGTTTTTATTTTGTACTTTGTGTACCTTCTTCTGGTTGCACAACACACTTCGAATAATAGGACAAATCTAATAAAAGCTATGCGATTTTGTATAGCGATAAAAGGAATCGACCTACATTACAACAACAAACAATCTAAAACCAATCAATGAAATTACAAAGTTTCTGTAAAGTATTCTGATCTGATTCTATGTTTGCCGAACACTTGTTTCGTAATTCTGTCGAACTGTATTTCTAGTTTTAGGGGAGACTTGGGTAAAGTCGGCATATTGCATTTGAGCTTTGATAATTGCGAACACTAAAGTAATGACCTTGAGCGAAGCAAGTAGTACCATTGGAAATTGTTAAATGCTCTGCGAACATTTTTCATAGATAGTTTTGATCATCGAACTGTCGATCCGTTTCATCGGGGTAGTAGAGAGAAAGTGACAAAACCGCAAAATATTTATATATTTTTGGGGTAAAGTCGGCATATGATTTTTCATCTCAAATTGAAATCGATAATACATAATGCATGTTGTAGGTACATCTGAAGTACTTGTTGAAGATTGCGGTTCGTTAGTGGTAGCTGTGTCAGTTATTTGTTTACATTTCTGTTTCGTTTGTTGAGTTCTGTGAGTACTTATTACACGTAATTACAACTTAGATTATACATATACCTAGGAAAAAGAATAGGCTATGAGGGAGAAAAATTTAAGCATTTTTAAATAACTCACTAACCCCTGACTAAAAAACTTTGTGCCTGAGAGTGCCGTTCGTAACGAAAAAGTTGTTGGGGTAGTAGCGGTGGATGGATTTACATGTGGGCTTTAATTTAGATTAACTGAATGTGAAGTTTTTCTTACGATTTGGAGGGTTTTGGGGTGGAGGGTGGTAAGTACCACCCTTCGGGTTGTTCAGTTTGTGTCGCGTTTGTGATATTAAATTAAAGTGCTATTAAATGGCATATTTTCTTTTCATCTGTAAGAGACTTTATAACAGATGATGATGCGTGATTTTGGGTATCCAACTAACGTTTTGTGCTTTAATTTTCAAAGTTCCTATTTTTCATTCCATGACGTCGCTATAACATCGTTTATTTGAAAATGGTTTGTCACATTTCGCATATATTTCAATGGGCACAACACGAGTTATGAATACGTAAATGTGCCTCTAAAAGTTCCTATATATGTAGTAACAGTGCCTACAGGGCATTCGTTGTTACTTCTTATTTTAGTATAGTTACCTAAAGGTTTCCTTGTGTTGTTCCTTTAAGGGTCCTTTGTTGCTGGAATTTATTGCTGGAAAACAAGCCTATCTTAAATGATTTTCTTAATGCATTTGTGGAAGAAATGTCTTCAATATTAAAAGAGAATTCGTTTAAAAATTAAATGCGTTGTTTGCAAAAG
Source organism: Dioctria linearis (assembly GCA_963930735.1). Taxonomy (NCBI): domain Eukaryota; kingdom Metazoa; phylum Arthropoda; class Insecta; order Diptera; family Asilidae; genus Dioctria; species Dioctria linearis. The sequence continues at coordinate 35,595,596 of OZ005740.1, read as the reverse complement.
GATTTGTTAAAGGTTTATGTTAGGCGGACGTGATGTTGGCTGTCACTGACGGCACACAGTGAATACTGTTCCTATATTGATACATCTGTGGAAACAGTTGTTTAATCGACACATTAATAGTCACTGACTAGGATTCTGACTTTGTTGGTTTATCTGCCGACACAAAGTTGTATGAGTCCCAAATAGCACAATCGAGAAATAAGAAAGTCGTGTCACTATTTTATGACTGACCATAGTCATAACGGCTTACACTTACGACGTGATTAAATCATATAAAAACCGTTCATATAACTAAAATGGGGAATCGTATTTCAGTAATTGGACGCTGTTGTAGCTCATTTGTAACTACTAAAATGACTTTTTCACAACATAAATTAAGTCAAACCTTCAAGAGGATAGAATGGTTTTATAACACAAACGGATAGAAGAGCCTCAGAAATTCTTAATACAACATAGCTAAAATTAATAATTCTAGAGTGTATTACTTCTTTTTATTCAGTTTATTTATTAAGTAAAATAGTAGCTTTAAATATTTACTTATTTTTTATACATATATATAATTGTTTGTATATATTACTATTATTACATTCATTACATTTTTTTTAATGTTCTGTACAAATATTTTTAGTATAATTATCGCAGTGCTGTTTAGATATGCGACTGATTTTATTTGGACACAAATAGTAGCGTTTGCACTTTACTGGTGATGCTGATGAACTTGATGCTCTTTTTCTTCACTGGGATCATAAAGAATTTCATTCATTACAATTATATGAGCTGCACTGATTCCTTTCGTACTGCGAACAAGTATGTGAGGATTAACTAAAACTATCACGACTTCCCGGATAAACAATTTTCTTTTAGTTAGTGGTCTTTTAGAATTCCAATCAGGATTCATATATTTCCAAATAACTAATGAAGCAATTCAACTTACATCAATAAGATTTTGAAAATATGGCATTGGCCAGCGGTTAGTTTTGCGTCTTGTAGTATATGCGTGGCATAGTTTATCGAGGGTATCTACACCACCTTTAGTGTGATTATAAAATAAATTCACCTCTGATTTATTTTTATTATTTACAACTATACATGTACGCAGCGATTTTTTTTTTGTACATACGAAATTAGTGATACGGTAGAAAAGACGATGGTAGATACACATGTTTAATTTTTTCTTTGTGTGCCTACGATTGTTAGCCCTTTCGACAATAAAGAATTGGCTAGTTCGTAACTAGTAAAAAAATTATCACATAATGCTTCCACGACGTTTTGGGAGAAATTTTCGGCTCTTGTATAGCCTTCTTTGCCTAAATATGATAATCCTTGCAATGGATAAACAGTCTCATTTTCTACAATCCACCAAATTTTCATTCCGTATTTGTCGGCTTACTAGGAATATATTGTTTGAAGGGTACTCGGCCACGAAACGGTACTAACTGCTCAGCTACTGTCAAATTTGATCCAGGGATGTAATATTTTAGAAAATTTTTGTTTAGCATATTCCAAACATCTCTTATCGGGGCTAATTTATCTTTTGCTCGGCGCACTGTTCGTGAATTTTTGTCGTCAAATCTAATTGAATCTATTGCAACCCATAGGGTTTCCAAATAATTTATGCCCGAACTCTTCATAATCAACCTTGTCTTGGCTATTGACACCCGTAATAAGCAAGAGAGCAATAAACGCACGTATTTGCGTCTTGCCATGAACTTCCAAGTGTTTTAGTGGCTTCAAAATTTGTGTATTCGACAATTATTTCGAAAACAGTATTGTCGAAAAATAAGGAAAAGGCTTCCACTGGGCTGTCTACGAGATAACCGGGTGACAAGCAAATCTTACTTACTGGATTTCTAAATGCACCAGGTGTTCATCGTGTTGGCAAAGGTAGCGAGTTCCATAGAGCTCCGTCCTTACCAATATATTGCTCACTCATTGCATCATCTTCAGAATCACTTTCAGAAACTGTATCCCCCCATCTCGGAAGTTAATTCTGTAGAATTGGATTCCTCATTGAAGGGAAATCCACAGCCGCTTCTCTTTCCGTCTCTTCATCCGAATTTAGATCATCATCTGATTCTGCTTCAATGGCACGTCGAATATCATCATCAGGTAATTCCCTCCTTTGTTTTGAGGTCATTTTACAAAAAAACTTGTATATTGAGATAGAGCACTCAAAATGAGAAAATATTTCAATAAATACCTAGCATTATACCTGCAACAAATAATAAACTGTAAATTCGTAAAACTTCCAGGAAACCCAATTTATCTACCCTTCTCAAAACTTTTTCTATTGTTACTATAACACTTGCATTGAAACGAAATTTGTTTTCCGATAAATTTATTTTATATTGTACAAATATTATTTTATTTCAATAATACTTACATCAGATCACTACAACGGTCACGTGGGGATTGAAAAAATAGGGCTGTAGCGGCTTGGCTCCGTTGAATTCTGAATTCTTTTAAAATTATATTACTGTGTTACGTATAAAACATGGAAATGGTAACATAATAGCAGCATTCTCTTTTAAGAGTTTAAGAGGCTGTTCTATAAGTTTGTGTTATAATTTTGATTTTTGTTTTTATTTTTTGTTTATAAAATTTAAAATCTAGAATAAAACTTGTTTTTAGAAATATTGTACTGGTACGTCAAAATATGTAAAAAAAAAATTGCGGAAAATAAAAATATAAAAAATCGGACGTTATTAGTTCACAAGCGCAACAGATAACTTTGATCGGCTTTCATGTCACCAATTTGGTGCTACCGGCGGTGTAAATTGAAAAGGCTTTTTCTCTTCGATATTGCAAAATTTAGCAGAAATCTGGCGCTGAAAGTAATGTATTGACCGATGAAACTTAGCATGTTGTGAAAATCATTTTAGATTCAGTTATTAGAATCGGATCGAGGTTATTCTAACGACAAATAGTTGTTGTAATTAACAACCCATATTTAGCTCTCCTAGGTAATTTCCGAAACAGAAAATTAATTAAAAAAAAAATATTTTTAAAAAAAATCCTAAAATTTTGCGGTTTGTTTCTCCACTTCCACCCCACGGGGCTCCCCTTTAAATTTACACCCCCTCGTAGTTATATTGTGAAACATAATTATAGAAATCTATCCAAGATTTACATCGAAATATCGATTTTAGTGTACCAAGATAATTTGAGGTTACCTGAAAAAAGCCCAATTTGATCGTCTTGCAGCATAGTAGAGAGAGAGACTCCATAAATTTTATTAATATGAACGTTAAAGCTTGTTTGTAGAATGTAATTGCATCTACATTTCGTCCTCTAATAACATATCTAATTTAAAATTTGATAATTAATTTCGAAGATAGCTCGAAAAGAAAGGAAACCTGCCCTTTTTGAGGCCAGCCCGTCCCTTTAACTCGTACAGGAATTTGTCTGTCTATTTATTTATATATTTCTTTTTTACTATTTGCGATCCTCTCGTAGACCCACTTTTCGGCACACAAGTTCATCTCGCGTGACAATTGAATCTGTCAAAATTTGAACAGGAAATTTCCATGCAAAACCCGGAAATTCGGGCAAAATCATTTGAAAATTTGGTACAAATTTGATTAGTTGAGTTTTCCGATTTTTCCAAAAAAAAATTCCGGAATTTTCCGACTTTTCCGGAAAATTTTCCGGTAAAAAAGTTTTCTAAATTATGCAGGATCAAGTTCCCTATCAACTGGCATCATTACTTTCTCTCCGACAATGGTGAAAACTTGCAGAAAAAATCGAGGAAAATTCATGTAAAACGCTTTTCCGGAGTTTTTCAAACCAAGGAAGCGTTTGAGCATTTTGCAACCTAAGACAAAATTGTAGAGCGAAATGAGTTGCATAATAATTTTTACTCGAATAAATCTTTTGAAAAACTGGTAAATGAGTGTCTTTTCAGCCGTCATAAATCTGTTTTAAAATATCTCCATGCAGCACGTAATAACAATTTTGTCAACGTGAAAAAGGCAGAAAAATAAATAAGTAAAAAACGAGTTTTCAAACAAAACTGAGACCAAGCCGCATGAAAAAGTAGAAAATAAACTTTTCTTCACACACAGAGGTGGACTCAGATTTTATTTGCTGACAATCACCGATATATTTCAGTATGATCAATCAGAGGTAATAAGTGATTTGATTCATGAAGAGAATGAATATTCAAGAGAAATGTCCCAAGCAAAAAATCCTCAGTTTTGTTTGAAAACTCGTTTTTTACTTATTTTATTAAATTGGAAAATGGCGATTTTTGAGTGACGAAATGGCTTTATATCTCATGTTTGCGAAGAGCCGTTACTTCGGCGGAATTTCCACCCAAACAACAAACTTTCATAACTGACCGTTAATGCATTCTAAGGAAGGAAAGAACGGCAAAGATATATATGCAAAATGAAGGAAGGGGGTGTATATGATCCAAGTGCGAAAAAAGCTTTTTTAAGGGTGAAAACGTAGGCATGAAACTTTCAGGGCCAAAAAAAGAATCACACCACACGATCACACTCTCTTCTCTCTTTAATGTGATACCCCACACGCTCAATTTCGGACAACTTTTTTGAGGGGGTGGTACAACCCCGCAACCCCCCGAACCAGGAAGCCCATTTTTTTCACCCATCTTTTCTCCCGGAAACTACAAATACAATTAAGATAACGGCATTGATCTGCGACCATCCCACGCAAAGTAATTTTTTTTTAATGAATTTTTAAATTCACCGGATACAGTAAAATGAAGAAATAATATTATTAACAACAATTTTTTTTATATATATATGTATATTTTTTTATGAAAAGCATAAACTATTAAGCTTCATTTTGCTGTATGAATCCGAAAAATCGATTGCTTCATTCTCGACATATAATTTTTTGAAAATGACGTTTTATCGTAAAATCACGAAATTTCTAAACCCCTAGCCGTGCCGAGGGAGGTGGTGGGGGAAAACAAAATAAAAATGGGTGAGGTATTTTGGTCTTCTATACAAATTCTGAAAGTTTCATCCAAATCGGACGTTATCAGTTCACATTCAACAGATACCAAAGTAACCAAATGAAGTTGTAAAACTGTTGAAAAACAGCTCCAAAACCATAGTTGCAATAACTAATTAGTTTCAAATTGGTAAATAAAACCGTTTTGAAACGTACCGGACACTCCATTACAACTGGACATGTTTTTTGCAACGTGGTGGAAAAAAACACTCTGCGACAGCTGTCAACTAACAAGGTTTTGCAACTTAACAGTAACGTTATTTTGTAACGTGATGGGGAAAAACACTCAGCGACAACTATCAACTAACAAGTTTTTGCGACTTAACAGTAACGTTGATCTTTTACTAAAACTGTTACGGTAACTAATATGCTGACATGTAATACCTGCATTGAAACTGTTGTGCAATAGTTTTTTTAGTACCAGAAACGTTGACGCAACGAAAGAACTGACTGGTGCCTTGGAAACCTGTCCTTAATTTAGAAATTTATTTAAATTATGGAAGTAAAAAAAAACATGTGTATTTTATTTTCAGCTAAGTGTATTTCGACTAATATTTAAAAAGAAAACAAAAACAATTCCTTGAACTTATAACTAAAGTTAATACTTGGAAAAAATATTTGCACTTATGATTAGTAGGTTTTCTATGTTTATTTTATCCTTTTGCAATAGAAATGCCAGCACTGCTGGCATAAAGTTTTATTCCGGTAACTCGAAATGCAGACCCTGTTCGTATGAAAACTATAAGACAGAGCGCAATAAAACAATAATCGCTCCGATGGTATGAAAGAAAATGAAGATCCTCATTTTTATAGTTTTTCTAGAAAAAAATGTGAAAAGAATCTTCGAGTGCAAGGGGTTCAAATGGAGATAAGAAAAGAAAATATATATCACCACTGTAAATATATAGTATTTCAAAAATATTGCAGGTTATTTCCAAAAATCCTATTCGGTGTTGGTTTCCATTGGTATCAAAACCACACTGAAAAATTACATTATTAAAACTTGAATGTGTTTTTCATTACTATATTAATACCTACATTTTTCTTTTAATTCTTGTTCCAGCATGTTTCAAATGGTCTTTTAAGAATGTAGAATCATCGTGTTCTGTGAAGTTTGGGTGTGTCCTTCTAAGTGCTTGTATAATCATATTAAACAAGCCTTTGTAAGTACCAAAACTTCTTTTAGATGAGGTTCCACTCCAGGAGAAAAGCACCAGCAGTTTGTCTGCAAAAAGGAAATTAACTATAGTCCTTGCAGTCCTTGCGCCATCAGAGCCTCCAAATCTCGAAAGCCCCCGTAGCTACAAATTTTTTTTATATGATTTCTGAAAAATTGGATTGGTTTAACATACCAAGAATTGCTTGTAAAATGCTTCGCTTCTTATTTTTATATCGCATTCGTCTAACTGTTCCAATGTTTCCATAGGAAAATTGTTGAAGTTTTCTTGTGAAATATTTTCCTTTTGTGAATCTTCCGATATAGCGTGAAATTTTTCAAGAATTAAGTTCAGGGTCACTTGCATTTGCGCTTCAAATGTAATAATTTGGTCAAATTCGGTCAATTATATCAACAAATGACACAGACAAATTTTGAACAAGAAATCAGAACGCAATAATATATGGCACTTATAATATATAACTGATTAACACCACCGTAAAGAAACAAAAATTATAATTTTTAATTTTATCGGAAAATCACTTTTGCTCGCTTCAACTTCTTCTATGGAAATGAACAATTAGGATCTTGATTTCAATAAGTCGGCGTCATTAGTTGTACGTTGCAACTTGCAACGATATATTGCATTACTAGACAACCTGAAGCTGATTTATAGTTGTACGTGGGTCATATTGAGACTATTCTGCAACTTGCAGGAAATGTATGTAGTTGCTAGACAACCTGAAGCTGATATACCTATATAGTTGCACGTTGGTTATATTGGAACGATTTCAAAAAGTCAGTGAAAGTTTTTATTATTGCCGTGTCTTCATAGCTAACTTAAGCAGTTGTAAAATAACTTGCGTATGAACAAAACATGAATTGGTTGCAAACTGGTTGCGTGTAATAAAGTTTGTTAACGATGTGCAATATCGTAAAAACTCTTTTTGTTTAGAATCGGTTGCAGATAAACTGTTTTCTATTTTGTATGAAATGTAGTGATATTACTAAAATAAAGTATTAAATCTGGAGCATTGTAACTGTAGACCAACGCTTTGATTTAAACATTCGTAAATTAGACAAGAAGTGACCATAATGACACTTTTATTTTTAGTAACATTTTAACGGTCTTGAAACAATTTTCCAATAAACCTAATTACAACTCTGAATCAACAACAAAAGATATTTCCCTGCAACCGCGGTTGCAAATTGTTACTTGGGTAACTTTGATCGACTTTCATATCACACCAATAGCTGCGTTTTTTTATCTCTCTGATCTGATCCGGATCAATTTTATGTACGTAAAACAACAACAATGCGTGATCCATTGTTGCGTTTTTTTATATCTCTGATCTGATCCGGATCAATTTTATGTACGTAAAACAACAACAATGCGTGATCCATTGTTGTTGTTTTACGTACATAAAATTGAACCGGATCAGATCAGAGAGATAAAAAAAACGCAACTGTTGTAGTGGCACCGGCCGTCAATGTGTTAACTTGTTAAAATAAAAATTTCTAATATTTGTAGAATACTAATTCTGCTAAAATCTGTTACTTGCTACATTTAAGAGGTTAATTGATATCGTAAAAGGCTCTTATATAGATTTGGGGGGTTATATCAGTTCTAGCATTTCTTATTTTGCAATGATACTTTTCTTGTGTATATCACTGAGAAACAAAACATAATTTTTTTACTTTTTATTCCAATTTTTTACTAAAGTTATTTATTTTAAAAGTTTTTTTAAAATATTTTTTCTTCATGTATTCGTAGTAGTCTGAGCGGGTACATAATTTAATGGTTGAAACTTTATTAAGTATTGTGAAGAAATTTAATAGAAGAGGTTACATTGTATCGTAAAATTTTTAATTTCATTTTTAGAATTAAAATTTTGCAATTTTTTTTTTTTATTTTTAAAAGTTTTAAGAATTTTTATATATTTTCTGATAATATTTGATTGCATTACCTTTGTATGCCTGACATAATTTAACGTCTGGTAAACAAACAATGACAATACAATTGAAAACAAACAAACCGGAATTGGAAAATGTTAAACTTTCTTGCCATGGATGTTTATTTTTGTAACACTTTCACTGTTATTTTATTTAAAACACTATAATTTATTATTGAAACAATTAAACTTCGTATATTCAGATAAATGTCAGAAATGTCGAACGACAACAAATAAATAACATGCCCTCTTGTCATTTTCCCGTGTCCAGAATTTTAGACAAGATTGGTGCTTTTTGCTACACATACGTAGCTTGTACCATAGATTTGCACTGTGACAAAACTAATGTAATATGAGGCAATCTAACATTGCCAGAAGTCTTTGGTTAGATACAAAAAAAAAATCCAAAATGAAATTCTTCATCATGACCATTCGAGCTGTCACACATCAGCTTAAACGACAACATATTTGAGAACTCAAAACGTCGAATTAATGGGTCATCCGCAGTACAGTCCTGATTTGGCACCTAATAATTTCTTTGTGTTTCCATCCATATATATCAAACTGCGTGGACGACAATTGAAGGGGTTGAAGCGTTGAAAAACCATGTTTCTGAGATATACCTCAATCGGATTGGAAGAAAAGCTTTGAAAATTGCTTTAAGGGAATGCAATGGTATGTAGATTATTATGGCGAATTCTCTGAGAAACAATAAAGTCGTTTGAAAACTTCAACCATTGTTATTATTGCAAAACTTGTGGTACAACCATCGTATAATCTAAGAATTACATACCCCATCCCATTCGAAAGTCTCACGTTGGTCAGTTTTCATAGCTTCAGTGGCTTTAGCAGGCCTTCAAATAGCCCTCGGCCCGTACATTTGGAAGTAGCACTACCAAACGATGCACCCCACAAAACAAAAAAACAAAAATATTGCGTGGCCGAATTCACTCCTATAAGGTCTAAAAATGAATATTTCATTATATTTGACTATCGAAATATGTGCGCTTAGCAAAGATCTAATATTCCATCAAATAATAAATTTCATGTCACATCGTATTCGAGAAAAACGTCTTTGACAGACAGGCGGACACAAGAGCAATCTATAAGGGTTCTGTATTTTATCCTTTTGAGGTACGGAACTCTAAGAATTTCGAAAAATCAGAAAATAACACTTTCGAAATCGACAGCTTACAGTCTATAACTACAAAGCTTAATAGCAACCCTCGTATAACTATTACATCAAGATCATTTTATTTTGTTTAGTTGAATTTTAACAAGCTCAAATGGCTCCTACTGGTTTTCCTATCGCATCCTCCACTGAACTTTTCTAGATATCCTGCTGCTTTTGGAGCTTAATAAAAAGTTGATAACAACTAAGTTTCTACTCCCCTCATTATTCGAAGGGCATATTTTGATGCAATATATAGGCAAAATATCAAAAAAAGTTAACCTTTTATTTATTTTTCAAAATTCTCAGTTCAAACTCAAAAAAATCTATTTTTTTTTGTATGATTTTGCCAAATCTGAGGGGATACGCATGATGCCGTAACACAGCTTTGGCAGGAAAGGAAGAATGGATAGGAAATTGAGGATTATCGCTTTTAGCTAAGGAGGTTCATAGCTGAGGGGAAAACGGAAAATGGCAAACTGTTCCACATCCGTACTGCTCTACTTATGACGGATTCGAGGAATTTTACAATACGGCCGGATTTGATTACAAGGGTGTGAGGGTGAGCTCGAGTTACAGCTCGTGTGATGCGCATGGGAACAGGCTAGAGATTTCATCTAAGTAATAGCCATAGAAGTATCGATAAAAGAGATTTATAGACATCTGATATAACGCCGGTACTCTATGAAATCAATAGTTGCTATTGATATGTCATCGCTAAAAAACCGGAAGGCCTCCATTCTGCTATATCTAACGTAAACAGCACTGCATTGTCCAGCCGCTGCATACATATGGGAATCATATTCAAATGTAGGCTTTATATGAGACTTGTGGACTTGCGCCAAGTCTGATCGAGTAAAATATTTCTTGCATTTTTGCAAGAAGCCTAGGCTTTTCATCGCGTTTTTGACAATACCAAAAATGTTGTCGGAACACCCTTGTTGGATATTTCAATGTCTAAGATGTTAAGAGATGGCGAGTTTGAGATATCCTCTCCATTATCGATAATTTATTAAACGGGTGTTGGAATGTGTTTGAGTGATAACAGAAAACAGTGCCTCTTGGAAGCGTTAAACATGACCCGATTCTCTCTGCCACAAGCGAGTATTGTTGTAAGGTCATAGATAAGTGTACCGAACATGTGGCTTCGTTTGTAAACTATAACCTTCCCACGGGATATAGCTGTAGAATTAAACGAGTATACGAAATCAAGGATGTTGTCGTCTGCAAATCTACGTACAGGACTGAATGTTAGATTTAGCAGATCATTAATAAAAATGAGAAAGAGAGTAGGAAAGAGGACACACCCGTGCGGTATCCCGTCGTAATTTATAAAATGGTCAATATATGTCCAATATAAATTAAATAGAACGGCGCGGGAGAGAAAACTTTCAATCTATTTTAAGAAAAGAGGGTCGAAATTTAATGGTTGAATTTTAGATAAAAGAGCAGAATGTCAGACTTCATTGAAGGCCTTCAAAATATCTAATGCAATGATTTCCGATTTACCAATATTATGAAGACATGAGGTCCAACACTCGGTAAGGAATGTTAGTAGATCTTCAGTAGAGCGGCCAGCACGAAAGCCGCATTGGCGATCGTTAATAAGGTGATTAGTTTCTAGATATATCATCAATTGGGTGTTGATGAGTGTTTCGCAAACCTTCGAGAGCATCGAAGTAAGGGCAATTGGTCTATAATTTGAGGGATCGCTTGCTTCTCCTTTTTCGGGTATTGGTTGAACATATGTAATTTTCCATTTCGAAGGAAAGACTCCTGTCGAATAGGATAGGTGAAATAGTATGCGTAGAGATTTAGCTAAAGAAGAGGCGTAGTCGGAGCATGGCAGTGAATTCATGTTTCGTCACTTGTCAAAATGTGAAGAAGTGCTGCTTGTATCTCTTGAGCAGTTTTGTTTTTGCTCCAGGCACAATGTTCCGTATAGCTTTGATACTGCTTGGGAAGACTACAGTGGTAAGATGTCTTTCATGTGGCTTATTCTTGTGAGAATTAGATTGAAATCCATTGAAGTACCCTTTTGCAGAGGGCAATGATGGTACTTCAAGTAACTGGTTTACTTTTTGCGAGTACTGATCTGCCGACTCAATTGTAAAAAATCGTGGCCCGGAAATTTTCGCGTGTTAATTCAATTCTTCTTCGACATGATTTAATTCCCTAGATAAAAGCAAAAGCTGTAAAAGCTGTTAAAGCATAGAAAACGTCAGGGAGTCAGAAAATAATATATTTTTTTTTAGTTGACACTATTCAATAAATAGCCTACTAACCTCAAGTAGCAATCTTCATATTTTCGTATTATCGAGAGATGGAGCCATTAGTGTTAGCTTCTTCTTTGTTCTAAATGAAGCAACGACCATTTTGCTAGGATTCCTGCTCGTACCATTGTTTATGCATTACCTACAGACAATATAAAGGACATTTTGAAAGAAGTTGGATATTATGTGGCCTCAAATGGCGACACATAGGTCTTCCGCATAGATTTGTTCATTAAAACTATCAGAAAGATCGACTATTATTATTAGCCATTCGAGCGGATAGAGCGCTACCCCTTGTGGTTAGCCATTGGCCTTTAGGAGTTATCTTGCGTACGTTTACTACATACAGTTGACTGATAAGCTCCCCAACGCACTTTTTTTTTATATACCGTTAAGCCAAACTCAGGGGATACCCTATAATGCAAAGCACAGCATGGCAGGAAGGAGATGGGAAAGGATTAAGGGACATGAGGAAAGTGGCAGAGTTACCGACGTATCTCACTCTTTAACTTTCGCAGAATGTAAGCCCGACGAAAAACAGAAGATGGTAGACTATTCCACATTCGCAAATTTCGGGATAAGAAAGCATCACGGAATTTTTCTATCCGACCGAAAGTATTTTGAAGAGTCAAATGATGTGAGCGACTTGCAGCGCGAGCATTGCGTGTAGGAATTAATCTACAAGGGATCAGACGAGAACATTTTCCATACGTGTAGTGATAAAGGAATGAAAGGCATCCAACCTAGCGGCGGTGCACGAGTGAGTTGGTATGATAAGTAATTATTAATTCGCAATGAGCTTGAAGGTTCTCTTCTGGACAATAAGGACAAAATAAGGCTCTGCGACCAGCCCCAACCCATATATGGGAACTGTATTCCATTCTAGGTCTGATAAAGGACTTGTAGAGGAGCGCTAAATTTGATGGGCTGAAATATTTCTTACACCTTTTCAGAAATCCACCACATTTCGATGCTCTTTGGCAACAGCGAATAAGTGATCTGTCCAGCTAAATTTTCTGGAAATGTTAATGCCAAGAATGTATAGTGACGATGAATATAAGATTAAGGCTCCATCAAATGAAATGGGAGTGGTTAAATGGTGATCTTGTTTTAAAGATATAAAACATCTTTGCATCTTAGATGCATTAAATTCGATGCGATTCACTTTGCGCCATGCGAGAATAACATCAAAGTCGTTATTCAATTATCTAGTTATGCAATATCGTTTGACCCATGTTGCATTCCCCATGGAATCCGCAAGAGTATCAAAGGAGCGAAATCAAGGGTACTGTTATCAGCCAAACTATGGATGGGATTGGAAGTAAGGGAAATCAAATCATTAATGAAAATTAGGAAGAGAGACGGAGAGATAACAGAACAATGGGCACACCGACATTTATACCGTGAGTTTCAGATGAAACGCCATTTAATACAACACGCATTTGGCGACCAGATAGAGAACTTTCAACCCATAATAGAAGAGGAGGGGCAAGACCAAGTACTTTAAGTTCGGCTTAAAGGGTACGACGCCAGACTCTATCAAAGGCCTTTGAAATATCCAAAGTAACGACTTTGACTTCACCAAAATTGTGGAGGCGGCGGTTCCAACGTTTCGGCAGTCGGCAGTCTCCAGTTGAGCGTCCAGTCTGGAAGCCATGTTGGCGATCGCTGATGATTTGATGATTTTCTAGATACTTCATTAATTTGAAGTTAATGATAAATTCAAAAACCCTTGAGAAAATCGAGGTGATTGCAGTTGATCCAGAATTTCAGGGATCACTACCCTCTCCTTTTTTAGGAATAGGCTGAACGTGGCTAGTTTTCAAGCAGTTGGAAAGATTCCTGTCGAATGTGACAAGTAGAATAGCTTGTGCACAGGTTTAGCCAAGGATGAGGCACAGCTTTTAATTAACAGGGGCGAGAAATCATCAGGTTTTGCAGCTTTCGAAACGTCGATCTCCTTAAAGACCTTGAACACATCTCTTGTACAAATGTGTATCAGTTCTTGCTCACATCCACACTGGGAATGCAAAACAGGTTTCTGTGAAGTGGGTGGAAACCAAAAATTTCCAGCGATTCTAGCAGCCAGAATATTACCCTTATTCCGGGATTCAACTACGACTTCACCATTGGTAAGTAGTGAAGGTATTGAGGAAGTGGTGAAGTTGTTCGCCTTATAGTTTTGACCAGATATCAGAAGCCTTTGCTACCTTTGCGGCTTGCCAAGATCCTTTGTCTGGTCAAAGAGAAATTTCTCTCTGTGGATAATAGATTTGCAGGTATTCCGTGTAGTCCTGTACACTTGTTTTAGCTCTAGACATTAATATATAATTGATAAGCACGAAAAAGAGACTGCTTTTCCACAATGGCTATCTTGATTGCCTGGATTACTTCTTTTATGGTTACAAATATGCATCGAGCCAACTATTTTGCTTCTAAGAATTTTTCGAAGTTTTCGACTAAATTATGAATGGCTGTCAGTGTCCATTTACAATAAGCACATCATTTAAAGAAATTACTTAGTTGGTATTTCAATACGAATGTGTTAGCTTAATATTTTCTTCAATTTAGAGTAATGACTCGAAACGATTTAGTATAGATGCTAGGATTTTCACTGCTTTAAATATGGAAAGCAAACACGCTTATATCGCTCCCGGCTTGAGGAATATACCCAAATATAACTGGCTCGGAGAATATTTCTTTAATGGAAGGGTACAGATACTTAGAAGATATTCCCTGCAAGGATTTGATTCCTGTCATGGGTTGTTACTTCTCTCCTGCAATTAGAATAGTTAAAGAAAATTACTCTCTGGAAAATTCTTAATTATTATAACACAAAATTTTCGATATAATTTATATTCTCTTCCATCGCATGTTACATCTTGAAAAAATGCCTAGAATCGACTATCTTTGATTTTCTCATTTAATTTCCTTAAAATCTATTTACTTTGAGGAGTCTCTTAAGATACACCAAATACAAACGAATTATTTATTAGGTATACGAAAACATTTTCATTTACAGCAGGATATAATCAGTAAATCGGAAGTCTGTGGGTGTTGTATGTTTTGATCTTTTTGGTCTATGCAAACTGCAGTTTAATTCATAAGCTAACTCTAAATGATCTAAAGTTTATAGAGGGGAAAAGAGAATAAATTGTTACACTAGCAAAAGTCTTTATACGTATATGTAACTTCCTACGTCATCGTTACGCTATTTCCTTCCCCATAATATCCGACCGGCTAAAGCATCCTTTCCGCTCGGTAGTTATAAAGGTAATCGATTATTACTTACCCATCAAAATAAAGTAAACGTTGTGCTCTGTTGGAATAATTCAAGTAAAAAATACAAAGGAAGAAAGCTGTTAGGCTAAAGGATAACAACAACTTTTATTTACAACTTCCTATAATTCATTAAAATCTCATGATTTTTTTATTTTTGGTTTTTTGTTTTATGTTTGTTTTGTGTTTACATTGAAAACAGTTTTCTGATTTTACTTCATAATTTTGTAGTCGTTCATACATATATATGTATGTAGGAGCTTGAGAATTCCAATTCATCCTTATTATCTCCCACACACGAGCATGAGGAAAATAACGAGCATTTCCTTTTTTTGTTTTTTTTTTTTTATTTTCTTAATGTTTAAGGATAGCCAAAATATCTACGACGAAAACTGCCCCGTATGCTTCTGAGCTCTGATTATATTTCATAAAGAGTGGGCGGAATTCAGGCGTTTAATGATAAATTGCGTGCAAAGAATAGAGGTAGCTACCGAAAAGCATGATAATAAGCCTAGAGAGAAAATTACAAAGTCCTTGGGGGAGTTTTCACTGATTGTGTGTGACGCAAAATACCCGAATTTTCTTTCCTTTTTCACCCTGTAATTTTTTCTTATTTTTTTATATATATAAATATTTTTTTTTTTTCTTGTAAAGTAACAAAGTATACTCCTCGTGGATACAACATAGAAATGGTACATGAAAAATTCAGATCACTACAGTTTATGTGTGCTTAAATAAGAAATTTTTCTTTTCAATTTCCTTCAGGTACCTATAAAGTAATCCTCTCTACATAGAGATATCTACGGACTATTCTCTTTGTCATTTTCATCTGAACTTAATTTACTTAAGTCTGAAACAATTTCAAATTTTCTTTACGGAAAATCATCTCTGTCTGGTATTAAATTTTAATAAATGTGGCTCTTCTCTACGGTACCTAGGCAGCCTCTCAAAGAAGGTATATCCTTAAGATTAACACATAACTTGTTGGGTTTATAGGTTTTATCTTGTCCTGGAGCCGTTTAGCTCATTATAATTTATAAGGCAATAACACTAAGCACCGAATCATAATGGATCTTGAGTCGTAAAAAGATTTTTTACATTTCTTACATTTTATTGTGTGAGGTAAGGATAGAAGTGAAAGAAAGGAAGGGAAGTGTGGGAGGGGAAGGGATATTATATGGAGCTACCTGTGGTGATACTGAGATGTTACATTTATTCCTATAGATCTTCCTCATCTATTTGAATAAAGTTTTAGCATTTTAAATGCTATTGAAATATTAGGTAAGCTAGTCAATTATTATCAACTCGAAAATATGATTTTGGTTAACTAGTTGAAGTAATCAATAGTTTTATGTGTAAATGGAAATGACATAGTTTATCTATTAAATTCAAAAGTGTTATCCATAACACTTAGGTTTATTTCAATTTACGAATACTAGATGCACTGATTATCAAAAACTAATGATCATTGAGTGATAAAAAGGGTAATTGAATGCATATTACTCTAATTGACGATAATTACTATTCAATGGACTTAGTACATATTTCGTCGGCCTAAAATGAAAGGGTTCTAACTGACAATTTCATAATTTTTGAGATTTTTGATGGAAATAATAGAAAATTTGAAGTTCTTTCAGAAAATTCAGGTCTGGCAATTCTGAGTAGTCTTATTTGAGAAATTTGAGTGGAACAAAGTTCTATCTGATCGCATTTTCACATGTGCTTTGGTGTGTAATGGTTCCAAGTGCGCAAATAGAACTAATTCGTACCGAAATTGCAAATAGTACCTTTTCATTCTAACTCGCGTAAAAAATAAGCCCTAGGGTAAAGACTATTCGTTGTTGATTAATTCAGTTGGAACAAGTCAGTTGTATGTGGAGGGCGTGGCTCTAGTGTCTCTCTGGGAATGTTTTCGTGAAGATTTGGCCAGTTTAAGGGTAAGTGTACGATAAGTCAAAGAAGAGGGAAATGTACAGTGGATTAGTATTACTATTATTTTAACTTTTATAGACGATGTAAATATGTTTAGCCGAGGGCGACGTATGGTTGAATTATCTACTTCTAAGAACCCTATTTGCTCCGATAATGCTACTAGTGAAATTGCTTCGACATTCGAAGGTGGGAACATGAATTATTTAAAAGTTTTTTTTTTTGTTTAAAACATGCTTTAAGTAGGTTATTACGGCAATATGCCTGAATATCTGGACGATTGCAATACCTTTGTAACCAGACAAATCGAAAGAGTAGAAATGGTCAATGAAGACCCCTTACATAGTTCTACGAATATAGAATGTTGTAAAATTCCTTAGATGAAAATTTGAAAGATTATGTTCTTTTAACGAACGCTGAAGTCCACACTCTTTCCGATAATACCATCCTAACTGGAAACGTCAGCCAACAAAAAACATATCAAACCAATCATGGTTAGTTTTTACTTTAATTTAAATTATTTATTAATTAAGCTTTTCTTAAAAGATAATAATATAAACTACCAACATTCGTGTGAAAACACTAATACTATTGCTGAAAATACAGACGTTTTAATTGTACCGGAAGATGTTAATGCAAGGAGACTTAGCGAAGGATTGACATCTGTAATCAAGGCATAAAAACTAGGTTATAAAACTGTTTACTTTTAGATGAAGGTAATAGTTCCACTTTGAATACTAGCGTCTTTCCATCAAATCGTTCAGTTACAAAAAAACGTGTTAGTAAACCAGCAACTTGGAAGTGCAACATTCGAAAAAAATTTCGTCAAAGTGGAAAGGAATACGAAAATAAGGAAGGAAAGCAAATGTCTGCAAAGAAAGTACAAAATGTGGATTGTGAAAACCGCTGCAAATTTAAATGTGCTACTGCAATATCCCTCAATGAACGTGAAAACCTTTTAAGATCCTACTATTCACTTGGAGAACATGAAAAAAAGATGTTTCTGTTGCAAACAACACAAAGGCAATTAACGGCTAGACCAAAGCGTAGAAATGATGATGAGGTTCCTAAAAGAGAGTTTTCTTTCAAATATTTTTTTAATGTAAAAAGTGACACAATGAGAGTCTGCAAACGTTTTTATTTGGCAACTTTTAAATATTTCGCAGAAGCCTATATACAACGTCCACTTAAAAAAGTCAGTAAATAATACTGCAAGGTCAGATGGACGAGGAAAATCAATAGAAAGTTCTCGTAAATTGCCTGTTGAAATGACGGACAGAGTAAGAGAACATATCCTGTATTTTCCTTGCATCGAACCCCATTATTGTAGAACAGAAAGCCAAGTAAAATATTTGGATTCAAATTTAAACGTAGCAAAAATGTACGATTTGTACATCATTGCCTGCAAAGAAGATCCTGTTCAACCTGTTGAACCTGTCAAGAAGGACATGTACTACAAAATATTCAATACGGAGTTCAATCTTTCATTTCACACTCCAAAAAAAGATAGATGTGATATCTGTGAAGCATTTAATGCTGCGCAAAAGAAAGAGGATCTTTCTGTAGAACAAACATTTTCAAATGTAGTTCACATTGAGAAAAAGCACAATATGAGGAAAGAACGTGAAAATGACAAAAAGGGAGACATTCCGATATTGTCCTTCGACCTAGAAAACGTATTAACATGTCCTAAGGCGGAAATATCCTCTTTTTTTTATCGTCGAAAGTTTAGTGTCTATAACTTAACAGCTTATTTATCAACAACCAAAACGGTTTATTGTGCTTTGTGGACTGAAGCTATGTCAGGTAGAGCAGGTTCTGATATAGCTAGTGCATTTAAAAAAATGTTGGAGAAAGTTCTAGAGGAAAACGAAATTGACCACTTGATTACATGGAGTGATTCCTGCGTACCCCAAAATCGCAACTCAATAATTTCTAGTGCCATTTTAAATATACTTAATGAACATCCTACTCTACAATCGGTGACAATGAAGTACTCTGTTACTGGCCATTCCTGTATACAAGAGGTGGACAATGTGCACTCTCAGATTGAAAGGGCTTTGAAGCATCAGGAATACTACTCCCCTATAGGTCTGATTAGGTTATTGAGAACAGTGAGCCGAAAACATCCCTTCCGAATACTGCAATTGAAAGAACACGATTTCAAAGACTTTAGTGCCAGTACAAAATTGCTTCATTTTAAAAATATTCCCTTTACAAAACTATGTGTCATTAAATTCAATAAACCTGCTTTATTCGAAGTTCAATACAAAACCAATTACACTGATGATTTTATAACTGTAAGCTTGAGGCCAACAGAAAGAAGTGCTCGCTCAAAAAATAAGACTGAAATGAAGTATCTGTATTTATAACAAAAATACCGATTCTAAAAAAGAAAAAAAATATTTCGAATGAAAAAAAAGAAGATATTAAACAAATGCTAAAATTTATGCCGAAAGTGGATGAAGAGTACTACAAAATAGTATTGAAATTATAATAATATTATACCATAATATGTGAAATATTTTATTTTTATTTTTTTTTATGAAGAAATGTTATTTTTATGAATAAAAGTTATGTTTATTATTTCTAAGCAATTTATGCCTTTCTTACCACAACTAAATCATCTTAAACCAGTTCTTATGTATAAAACAAGTACAGACAGCAGCATTTATAATATTATAGCTGGTTTTAACAGATTTTAATGGCAGTTGGAACTTTTTCATTACCATAAGTAAGTCAATTTTATTGTTTTAGAAAACGTTATTTTATGGGACAAAGTTCTATGTAACAACAGAACCCTTTCATTGCAGTTTATAAATCAATTGCAATGTTAGAAAGTTCTAACTACAAAAAAAAATTCCATATAACTAGAATATCTTAAGAATTTTTTCAATTTTTTTTTAATAATCTTGATCTTATAATTAATATAAAATCATAGCAGAAGTTTCACCGCGTTAATTGGAGTAGTAAGAAAGTTATATGCAATTAAATGTTCAAACGGCTGTACTGAACATTTTTCTTTTTGGCAGTTAGAACTCTTTCATTTTAGGCCGACGATTTGACTTTTGAATACCGACGTGCGCTCTTTTCCCATAAGTACAGACCCGTGGTCTAATAGACCACGCAAAATAATTGACTAATTATAGACTCTAGTTGCCGAAAATTTGCATCTACTTTACTTTATTAATTTTTTTACATAGTAATGATGGTAAAATAATTAAAACCAATTATATTTTTTGCCTTTTAGTTTACTTTTTTGAAACATCTAATTTAACTGAACTAATAACTTAAAATTTGTATATAATCAAGTTTTTGGGTTAAGTATATAAAAAAAAACTAATACACATATTTAAACAAAAATAAAAATAATTAAATATATAACATATTTTTTCAGTTATCCGTGAAAGAACAAGTAAAATTGAAGCTTCTTGCGAAAATCTACTAACAGTCTTTGCACACACAAAAATTTCATAAGTACAGATGCGTGGTCTCACAGACCACGCACAATTTATGCTTAATTTACAATGCATAATGGTTAAACCACGTCGTCAAAACGATATGGATTTTTGTGTTTGCTTCCCACTTTTGCAGTTGAAAATTTATACTTGCAAAAATGTCCGTTCTCTCTCATTCATTTGACGACATGAGCACGAGCTTATGTGCAGTAGTTAATCAGAAAAAACGATGTTGTAATACCTCAGTTATATTCAGCATAATGTAGGGGAACTTAGAACAAAACAGCTGTAAACTGGAACTTGTACTTTCAGTCTTGAAAGCAATATTTTATATTAATTGTCTTATCAGACTGCACTCTACATAACTTTTAAGGTTGCTATAATCTTATAGTATAAATTATTGAGACTAAATTCTTTCTTTCATGAAATTTTGCAATGAAATCGAGAAAGCAATTACATTTATGATAATTGACTGGTCAACAGCTGTTTAATTTGGCAACTTACCACCGCTTACATATGTATTTATATGTTTCTTCAGCAAGCGATATCGTTGTGACAACGTGGTTTTACCATGAATTGTAGATTAGGCATTATAAACCGTTGTAAGTCAACTCAACAACACGCATCAACACAACCACGCTGACTGATAACGGACAGATGACTAAAGTGGGAAACACAATTGCACCGTTTCGGTCCGATACGTACAAATGTCAAATTTGCTTATATAAGACATACGTGCAATTGGACACATTACACCGAAATGGATCGAAACGGATCGAATCGAAACGGAGAAGTTGAGCAAATTTCAACTTTTACGGATGGCATAACCTAGAAAAATTACCTGTACAATGTTTGTGTATAACTCTAGATGGATGATGAAGTTTTTATTGAAGAAATTAAAAAATATGAAGAGCTTTATGACAAGGGCAACAAATTTTACATGTCGAAGAACATGGATGAAATCTTAAGATCTGCCTTTCTAGTTAGTAAGAAATTTGATAGTAAAAATGTTTCGTTGGCATTATTAACAAATAATTTTTATAGACTTCACGTTGTTCATGTTTATGTGCATATTATCGATGGGTATTGTGTCATCTAATTTCTCATCCAACTTCCTTATATAATCTGAATTTGGTATGAGCTCCACGATTTTTCACTTTTATATACAGCACTCAACCGCAATCACCGAACAAATTCCATGTGACAGATCACAAATGACAAATGTCAAACGTTTACCCCTAGAAACTTTTAGTGCAAGTTCGAGGCACGAAATCAGAAACACCGGGCTTTCATCGAACAAGTTTCTATAACCCCGTGTAAGCCCAGGGTTTTCAAAAAACAATATAGTACAGCCCGGTGTAGCCCGGGGCTTACCCGGTGTTTTCATCGAACAAACCTAATATGAATTGCTAGGTTTAATATTCTTGTAACTGTGCGGAATAAAGCTGCACATCCCGAACAGTAAGATGTTGGTAATGGATTCAGAGCAACACTCAGTATCTCTCAGACCAGTCTAACTCTCTAATGAATTTGTTGAGTGAAGCCCAATTAGCTTGATCATAGTGCCACAACAATGGCTTTTTACGAGGTTGACTGGTGGGTTTCAGTGATGATATGGAGAATTGGGCTGAAACGAGGCAATGATCTGAGTTGTCAAGAGGAGATGAAACTGACGTGCAGTATTAGGTAAGATGAGATGTGAGAAGGAGATCTTAGAGGTTGGCGCTATGTCCAATTATATCAGGCACACGAGTTGGGCTAACAACTAACTATTGCAAGTTAAAGGTCTCGCTAAATAGTTCAACATGTCTCCCCGCTGGACTTGTCGTTAAAGAATGTCTGAGCCACTGCATGTTGTGAACCTTGAAATCGCCAGCAATAACGATTTCGGAAGTAGAAGATTTTATTAAAATATTTTCTGTATTTGAGGATAGAGAATCAAATGAGCATACAGTGTCAGCGTCAGACATATTGGGGCTGCAGTATAAAAAACAAAAATAAATGATGTGTTGATAAAGTTTAAATCTAATCCAGACCGAATTAAACTCTGGATTAGTTGAAGCAAATTAAGGGACAATGGAGAAAGGCACATCATTCCGAATATATAGAGCGATTCCCCTCTGTGGTGAGAAGAGGGGCACTAAGTGATAACCCGGTAGGTGAAACTGATATCAGCATCAGAAGTAACCTTGGTTTCACTTAGGTCCAAAACAGCTAGTTTAGAAGAAGACATGTGGCAATACACCGAGAAATAATTATTTCGTATAAGACACGAATGTTGCAAAAATCAAAGCAAAATTCTTGCATTGTCCCAAATGAGCATAGGCGCACAAAAAATTCAATTAAATGCACGCAGTCACTGAACTGACTATGACAATGAGTCCGAACAGCAAGCAAAAATGCTTGCTGAGTACAAGGCAAGCTGACCTTTGCACCCAAACAAGCAGCCAGATTGTTAGCAGTAGGTACCGATTAATTGCATTCAAAGCAATGAAATTACACTACTCTGAATGCGGATGGATTTAAGGAAAATGGAGCAGACTTACAGACTTGGCTGTGCAATTGAAATATAGGGTATAAAAGCCCTTCCCCATGGCGGTCACGACACTAATTCGAGTTTCAACACTCAAAATTCGCGACCAGGTGTTTGGTGTGGCGGAATAACTGGCGAAAGCCCGGCACGCGTCTGCTACCACTGGCAGTTCAAACCCGTTGTCTCTTTATTTCTGTAATATAAGAAAAGAGAATGTTCATTGGAATTAAACTTCCATAACTAATATTTGATAAAACAGAATTATATCGCTGCTATAGTGTGGGAGCAATGATGTGGCAGAGTTATACTTCGGCTGCAACGTACTAAAGCGTGTAAGCAAAATTATACTTCCGTTACAGTGAATGTGAGGACGTGTATGCAGAATTATACTTCTGTCGCAACGTGCTGAGGCAAGTAATCAGAATTATACTTCTGTTACACAAGTGTGGAGCAAATATTAGATTTTTTTGGAATTTGGATATTAGTAGAATCACAGACAAGTAATAACAGATATCCAGCGCCTATGGGCGAAAGTGATGTTCTGCAGTATTCAAGAAGAAGAATACAAAAAGCGCTCTAGTCTAGTGTCGTTTGCCCGTAGAAGTTGTTGTCTTTGCTACGAAATGAAAAAAATATATAAATTTCAGCTGTTAGCGCGCGTTGATCATGGCAGAAACACATCCTGGCCTCGAGGCTTCCTCGAGGTGTTGTCAAAATTTCCAACACGGGTTTTTAAATGATGCAACACAAAACCAAGCCAGCAGCTAGCCTCAAGGCCTAGCCGCAAAGCGCGCTTTGCTCAATGTTGAATATTTTTCTCTCTCAGGCCTACTTCTGTCAACAGAGATCTTTTTTTCTTTAATTTTGCTTTGTCAAACGAGATATTTGCCACTTAAGGATCACTTGAAATTTATAATCAACACTTTTGAAAACCGATAATAAATTATTTCTGCCCAGAATGTAAAAGAATTGTCGCAAATACCATCAAAATTACAATGACAGTACCGAGCTCGGTGGTGTCATTTTGTTTTCATTTCTCTGAGACAAGCCTTGAGGCGAGCTGCGAGGAAGCCTGAGGCTTGCTTGGATGTGTTTCTGCCTTCATACTCTTTCCGTAATTACCACCTCTGCCTGCATGCATATAATATGTATAAGCAGAACGTTGTGCCATAGACATCTCTTTTCGAATATAAAATCAACGATGCCTCGACCTCTGATGTAGGGAAGGCCTCAATTTCATCTTAGAAATTTACAGAAAATGTTTCGGTAGAATTTTTATTTCCTTTAGAGGCAGACAGGCGTTATTTTCAGATACAATATTTTCATGTGTGCCGTGAGCGTGACCAGCCTCCATAATGTATACAAATTCTAAAGAAAAAATGTAAAGTAAATTTGTAGGAAATTTTTTCCCTACATCAGGTTGAGTCATCGTCGAGGTATCGCTGATTTTATATTGGAGCGAGGCGCTGGAAATTTTTTTTATACATACATAGGTACTTGCCCAGTTGTTGTATGATTAGTTTGTCTGTGGTCGCTTGTCGCCAACGTTGCCAGATTGACGATTTTATCGTCATTATGACGATTTCTATATCGAGAATTTTAATGCCGACTTTGATTCTCAAAATGACGATTTTATAACAGTAGTAAATATTGGTTATTTTTGTACAGAACAAAGATTTGATTTTGAAGTATATACCGAAACTAAAAATGTTTGACCTGAGGGTACCGTACGTACATACATACCAAATGTAAAGTTTTTGACCTGGAAATACATTCCGAAAATAATAGATAAATTCTTAATTTGTACAACTTTTGATATTCTCGAAATATGTTTTTAAAATAAGAATATTACGTCGACGAATTCTGCAATTGATTTGGATGATTTTGAGATGAGTCCACGGACTCAAAAATAATACTAATAAGTAAATATTAATACTCAGCTGCATCTGCCACCCCGAAGCTTTGTGCTCAACCCTATGCGTGCTTTAAATTGCCTTCTGCAGTAGAAGGAATGGTACGTAATATTTATAATTATGTTTCAAACAGGCCAATAAGAAGTCCACAGTTCAAGGATATACTCATCGTATTAGATTAGAGTCCTAAGAAATTATTACACCTATCTCAAACGAAATTTGCTTCGTAAAACCAGAATGTCTAAAAATTAAACAAATTAGCTTGGTAGATTTCAAATTTCCACATAACTTGCGCAATCGTTAAGAAGTTTATTTATTCATTTTTATTATGCGACCAAATTTGCAAACCATTGTATTTTACAAATCCAATCTTATTTCGTTAATCGATCCGGTAAAAATTATCAATTGACAAACAGATTCTTTATTGCCCTTAATTCGTGAGTTCTCAAGTCTTATTTTTCATAAAGGATATATGTAGATAATGCTAAGGTATCTGGCCTATAAGACCATATTTACTTTTGATGAAAATGTTAACATATCAGTCGAACATTTTTGGAAATCTATTTTCAATTTAAAACGGAATGACGGTTGAAAGTTATTTCCAAAATTTGAAAAATGTGTGTCTCAATTTTTAACTCTTCCAAACTCGTCAGCATTGCATTTAATATGTATGACGATTTTTACTCCTATTTGACGATTTTTTTAACCCGCAACTGCCGATTTAAAATTATATTTTCTGGCAACCCTGTGTCGCCTCTTATTTTGTGAAGCAAGTTGTTGTCGTTAGTTTAATTTTAATTAAACTGAAGCAATACGACAATTGTTCAAATGATAAGGGCTTAATTTCAACAACCGAAAGTTTTTATAATATATGTAAATTACACACAAAAATATTATATTCGAAAACATTTCTAGAACCACGCCAATAATTGACAATATTCAGCAATACATTATAAAAAAATGTATCCATGAAACGGATGAATATAACTCTGAATGGTTGAATAAAAACCAAAACTGTTATGAACATCGTGTAAGAATTCTGGAATTTATGATACTAGTTCTTTTATGTAAAAATTGCAAGATACAGGACATGGAAAAATCACACAAATTAAAAATTTTGTCTAAAAATAAAAATATTATCTGTATATGACATTCATAAAATGTTAATTTCGTTACATATTTTAATATAATGAAAATAACTCCAGTCGGCCAATAAAGTGAATAAAACTCTGCCGAAATGTTTTCTGTAAATTTCTAAGAAGAAATGAATGCTTGTTTCTTAACTATCGTCTAAAATTATTAACCGCTCCCAAGACCCGTTGACGGCCATAATGCATAAAAATTGTAAAGAAAAAATATCCAATAAACTTCTAGGAAAAATTGAGGTCTTCCCTGCATCAGGCCGAGACATTTTTAATTTTGTATTGGAGCGTGCACTCATATCCATTGCAGGTTAAACCTATCCAATCAATCTCATCCATTCCTTTCATTCAAGCAATAGGAACAATTTACTCAGCTGAAAACAGCAAATAAAAATTGATTCGTTCTACGTTAGTTTACAAACGAAAATGAGCAAAGAAAAATGATTGCAGTCAATGAAAAAATTTTGTCGGTTCATTTCACTGTTCGTTCGGAGCTTCGCTAAAGTTAGCCAAGACTTGTTAGTTAATCTTGTCGGTTGATATGAACTGAGTGTCATCACTTTTCACTATGGGCCTTGCATATCTGTATTACTTGTCTGTGGTAGAATTATACTTCTACAAGAATAGAATTAAACTTCTATAAGAATCAAAGAACAAAATTATACTTTTGTTGAAAGGAAAGAAAACTCAGATTAGGCTGTGGTGGAGGATGCTTTCAGATTAGACTCTGAAAACCGAATGTGTAATCTTGCTGCTGCTCGCCGCCTTTTTATAGCTGCCATCAAGAGCTATGTTTTAGCTCCATAATGTGTTGCCCTGGCCCATCTTGGTTTCGTTTGGTCCACTTTTGATTTGGCGCGACACACACCATCTGTTTGACGTAATGTCAGGACGTTGAATTTTGGTAATTTCATGATATTGTTACAGGATTACTTACCTCGCCATCCCAGAGATTCCTCGCGACACCTAGTCGGTTCCAAATGATTTAAAAGAGGGCGACCCACACGTACCAGTACGAAGCTCGAACATTTTTCTGGAATTGTGCTTATACATGTTAGCGCAATAATTTTCCCAATGAACTATGTTGACAAATAAATAGAAAGACGAATTTTTTTTTGACACGCCTCAGATGGAAGAGGAAATTTCTAATTTAAAAGCAAGTATAGTTTTGTTTGGACAAGTATAAAGAATAAAAGTCTATCAGCTGCTTTAACCAGTATCGAATTAGAAAGCAAATATGGAAAATTGAATTATTATTATTATTGAATTTGAAAGCATATATAGAAAGTTCGAATTCAAATAAAAACTTTGACAAACATAGAAAACTAAAATCGAACGAAAAATTTGACAGCTGTAGAAAATTAAAATTAAATGATAATTTTGACATACGGAAAATAAAATTTTTAACGAGCTTTGACAGTTATTAAAAGTAAAATTATAATTTTGGCAGATATGGAAAAGTAGAGATAGACGAAAGATCTGTGATGTAACAAGAATTGTATTAGGAATATGAATTAATTGGAATTAATTTTGATCCATGGTAAAAACCAGAAACAGAAAATTTGTACAAGAAATTAAAAACATAATTAACATGAAGCTTTAAATAGTGTCGACCTTTTAGAAATAGATGTTGCTAAGTAGGATTAGGAAAATTTTTGTAAGCAGCCATGTTGGTGTCAGATCTTGTCTTGTTCTGGCTGTGTGAAAAACTGACATAGATTGAGTTCGTGTGTGTAAAACAAATTAAAATCCATTTGGCCGGATTACATTAACAACGCCGACGTCGGCGTGGTCGTCGTTTTATGTCAAAAATATTTAGAGACAGTACTGCATGTATGAAATGCATTACATTACCCACGCCGGCGGCATCGTCGTCGTCGGCGTGGTCGTCGACCCATCTCTAATCCTAAATTTAACGCTGGCGCTCCATTGCTGCCAATATGCCAGATCTAAATCTATTATGAAAAAACATGACAAAATGAAACGATATTTAAATTTCTGAAAATAAATGATTTTATATTAAAAAAATGAAAATATATTTTTTATTATTATTTAAAATTTTATTGCAAACCGGCATAGATTACAAGCAAATAACGCAACTGTAAAATGTAAGGGAAATTAATATATGGCGCTGCCGCCCAGTGTTAATGTAACTTGCCCGGCGTTTTGTTCGGTGTTTGACGACGAAGACGACGACGACCACGCCGGCGTGGGCATTGTAATGTAATCCAGCCCATTGAATCAACAAGCAAAAATTAAGAAATTAAAAATTGACCGAGAAGTTTACCCTAAACTGGTTGTTTTATTGGTGAGAATAAAATTTTGCAAGAGACCCACAAGGAAGACCTATAGTTCCCTTAAACAGCAGAGGCCTAGATCTAGGACATTGACCGCTGTTTATACGCTATCCTGGAAGATCTCGCCCTCCCAGATGAGATTACACACCCAAGGAATGTGAGCAACGTTCGTTCGTTAGTTTGGCGTTTCGAATTTCCAGAGCCGTAGAGTGAGTAGCCTGACTCAACTGGAGTCCGCTCGGCCAGGTGGTCAGAACTTCATTGCAATAGCAAATGCTTTGGATAGCTTTATCTTTGGTATCACCAGTAACCAGACGTTTATGGAAAAATTCATCCAAGTTCCATCATTGCCTCCGATCATTGAACTCAGTCACGAATCCTTGGTGGTACGATTGAATCACATCTTCAATTCCTCGGTTCACAAGGAGCTGGCAATACTGAGAAATACGTAGGCTAAGCAAAGATTATCGCCAAGCAATTCAGTAAAGCTGCTAAATCCCGTAACAATATTTTTATTTAATTTACGTTCCATTCCTGTTAGATGGAATACTGCATAGGATGCCTGTGGGTATGGATTTCGGTGAAGAACTTAGATAAGTATATTGTATTGTCTTGACTGGAAACATGATACTTTGTGTTTCCTTTTTATATATTTTTAGGAAAGAAATATTGTCATCTACGGATTTCAACTCAACGAGGGACTTATTATGAAGAGTTGACATAAATATGTATGTGGACTGAACTCTTCTGGAGCCCTTTGCACGTACTACATATGAGGTTTGATTAGGTTCGCTTCTCCGCCAAATTCATGTTTTTAGTAGGGTTTATCGAACTGTGTGCCAGTGATGCCAGGTGCGACAGCGGAAAGGCAACAAGAGGAGAAGATCAATACCAACTGATGCTCACTGAATTCGAAGGTGAGCGATATCGAGTCCCTTCAGAACTCAAGGTGTGTATTTATATTATTTTATGTACGAATAATTTTTGTTTATGATGTATAGTGGCACGGATTTTTTTTTGGTTCATACCCACGCCAACAACACCACTCACTCATACTATTAGAACCATAACAGCAGTTAGAAGACGTTAAAGTCAGAATTAACCAAGAAAACAGATGATTTGCTGAACTAAATATTTAATTATAACATCTGCTCCATTCGATCAGAATGAAATTCACTTGACTGACTGCTGGAACGAAAAGAGGTCTCTTAATCCTTGATAGACAGTTACCTTCGGAACAAATTATTTACGTATGTAGGTACATATGTATGTATATGTACGTTATTTCACGCATTTTAATTTCTGATTGAATCGAATTTAACTGTCACTATTTCAAAGCGTTATGTATGTACATATGTATGTACGTACGTACGTACGTATTAACCAAAAATATACGTAAGTAAAAACTCTTGAATGTCTATCCCCCAGGGCAATTAAAAAGAAAATCCTTACAAAAACTGTACATCAGTTAAGGGTTCATGACAAAAATTCCATTGTATGTTCCTTTCCTTATTCCCTTTATGTTACACATTTCACCCGAAAAGTTTCATTGCTATTGGATTTACTAAATCCGAAAAGCTTAAAATAGAAACAGACAAAATGTTTATGTCGAACTGGAAAAAGTTACTATAAAAAAAAAGAATTTTTTTTTTAAATGAAACTTTATTCTACTCTGTAGATACCCAGAATAAAACGTAAAAATATTACCCGTATTAAGGAGCTTAAATCAGTCCTTCACCTTGAATTTAATACAAATTGAGCTAAATAAAAAAAGAAAAAAAATCCTACTATGTATTCCTGAGATATCTGCAAAAATTACAGAAACTTTTTGGATATATTCATTTTGTAAGAAGAGCAGAAATCCTCTTTTATCCTGTCTCCTGTGCAGCCCCGTCGGTCGTCGTGTACTTAACTGCCTGCCCAAAATTTGAATAAGGCCAAGTTTGATCCTTTTTATAGATTTTTGGTAACCTGGACACGTTTTGAATTTTTTTCGGTAACTTCACCCTCAATTGTGTGTTAACTATTAACAATGATGATGGTTCGATGACAAGGAAGTTCTTGATTGGTATCAACCATTTCACTACGTGTCAGCTCTGGGCAAAATTAGATATGTTTCCATAGCAGACACAGAAATTGTTACGTGGATATATATGTATATACAAAAACATACCTAACTTACCTACCTAGGATTTTATATGTAGTTACACACATATCGTAGAGAAAAATAAAATCAATATGTGGACATTGCAATATTTTTTAGTAGATAGCTTAAGGGGGACAAGCCGATAAGCAACAAGATAACCACTGATCGGATACACATTTGCACAACTGTGCAGAAACAGTGTTTGAATGGTATACTCACCGTGCACCTATCACCAATTAAAAAAACACTCTTGTATTTGGGCTAAATTCTCAATTCTGCTAGAAGGGATTAAACTGAACGTTATGTAATCTATACACCCTCAATAAAATTTTAGTCCTAAGAATCGTGAAATAAAACCCTCAAACCCTAACTAATTGACAACTTTAGTTTTCTGAAACTAATTATTTTCACTTTATCTTGTCTAACAAAAAAAAAATAGAAAACGTCAGTTTTGTTTTTTTGCTTATTCAGAAATGACGAATCAGCCATGTGAAATCGAGGTTTCTTCAAGTAAAAAGTTGGGTGTAGAATGCGAAAAAGTGTTGGTGACCTTGAAGTTCGGAGCTTTTGCCACCGAAACTTGTTCCTGTAATATTCAATCAACTTGGTTGATCTTTTAAGTATGCATCCTAAGTGAAGCTTCACTTCAAAGAAGTCAACGTAGAAATTCGAAAAATTTACTTGCTATCTTAGGTTCTTCTGTCGCTCAACATATGGTTTCTGCATGTACTCCAGATATGGATAAATCAACCATTTAGAGGAGATTAAAATTCTGTTATGGATGCGAATATAGCCTCCATCAATGGTATTTTATCTTCAATTACAGATGCAATCACGATACGGCTAACTAGACTTCCTAAATAATGTTTTTAGCCTGAATACATTCTGAAACCACGCAAATAAAATAATTAATATCCATTCCATCACGTGATCTTTAGTCGCCTCAAGTAAAATCTCTATTCAATATGATGTAGTGTGGCCTTCAGGATTCTTGTTCCGGGTAATCTATTTCAGTCGGTCCTCTCTCCAGATATTTAGCATAGAAATTTCGTTCTAGATCTTTCGTTCTGAAACATTTTTTTTTTTACTTTTAACTTACCTTGCACTGATCCTCAAAATGTGATATCTTTTATTGATAAAATTATTTCTTCAGGTCTAATGAAATTTCATCATCAGCCTCCCTCAATTGCTAGAGCGACATTGGTCGGAACAATTGATTTCGATTAGAACCTTGTTTTGTATGACAGCTTTTAGTGCACTCCATGATCTTCCGATTGATGCTGCTTCTATGAGAATAATAATTCTCCATGTGGTCCGTGATCTTCCTATACGTCAGGCTCCAATCGATGGCCTGCTTTTGGGATATTATTGTTGTCACGTCGTAATGGTAGCCAATCTAATTATTTTTTCTCCTCCGTATTTCTTCGTCGATCCTGTGCAGGCCTGAGTGCCCACACATTTACTTGTTGGAAACTTGACCCCTCCAGCGAATTCTTAGGATTCGACGAAAGAGACAAAGGCTTGCAATCAGCATTTCATGAAGATAACCTTCCACGACTTTCACGATACTGCAGTACTGTTTTCCGATTGGATTTGAAAAATCGTAACTTTGTTTTTTTGGAGATCTCACTTGAGCTTCATATCCAGAACAGCCGGGAAAATACGATTGAACTCTATCGGTAGAAAATAAGTAAGGTCATAATTTCCTCTACAGACCATTAGCGCTTCTGATTTTTTGGGGTTAAGTATTATCTATTGATTGACCAGTTTAGAAAATTGTGAAAATTTTCATTAATTCTGCTGACACAGTCCTCTAAGACACCAATTGGACGATCTAGATATATTTGCATATCATAACACTTGGCAAATTATTAATAAAACGACTGAAGAGAAAAGGTCCTAATATTGATCCTTGCAGTACACCGACAGTCAAAGAAAGCCTGGAGGAAATATCTTCAACGCAGGCGAAAAGATTCGAAAGAAGTACCTAAGATTGTTAATATATTTAACGCTGTTTCGCAATTGTGTTGCTTTCTAAGCCCTGACTCTTCTTTACCCATACGATAATCTTCCTTTAGGTATCTTTCTAGTTGGATTTGTACTTCTTTTTCTAAAATCTTTTCACATAGTGCAAGCAAATTAAGTAGCTTGAATTTTTTATATTTCTTCGTATTTTTTACCTTATGAATTGCTTAATTACTAATGATTCCTACCAAGCGTCGGAAAATTCTCCAGTTATTAATGACTCATTAATGATACGGGTCAAGGTTACATCTAGTTCCGACAAATGTTCTATCATCATTTTAGCACTTAAATTGTTATAATCTTTTTTTTTCTCTTTTATTTCTTCACCACTTAATATTTTAAATTGAATTTCTTTTTCCGTGTGATCTGTTACTATTTGTGTCTCACTATAAATTTGTCCTACAACTAATTAATTTGTGTCTTGGGCGAAAGCAAATCGTAAGTATATTATGAGGACGACTTCAATTTCAGCTACCCTCTGATATTTGCATCAAAAGGAATTTAGGAAACGAACTACTGTTTTCTTTTTAGACCGCAAAATTCTTGGAATTCTTTTTTTTAAACACTTTAGTTTACGCATGCATTTTTTCTCTAATCTATTAATATGATAATATACATACATATGATAATATATTTGTGTACAAAAGAGAGTTGCTTAACTACGTTTATCTACACTACTTACGTGGGCGCCTGTATGCTATGCTAACCAAAAATTAATATATTATTTTATTTTTACCACTTGTAGACTAGGACAAAGCATGCATATAAATAAATAGGTAAATGAATAAATAAATAAATATGAGGCTAAGACTTATCTCTAAATCTTTAAGTAGGTCCTTGTATCCGATTGGATATTTTGTGTCGGTTTCCATGAGGAAGGAGCTGTTCTCCTTTGTTTTGTACACCTCTTGTTTTTATAATTTTTTTATTCCTCCCCCCCCCCCCTTTTTTTTTTGCTTTGCCTTTTTTGTTTTTTTTTCTGCTTTGGTTAAATCGTATTTACGTTATCGCATGAAAACTAATAAATTAATGAGTGATTTGGGCAAATGAGAAGGCTAGGTGCCATCATATGGCTCCCATTATAAAAATATCTACATCATTCAATTCATTTTTTTTTATAATAATATCAATTTATTTTCACGAACTTACTCACGTAAATAATTAACATTTTTTGTTTAAATATAGCACAATTTTACACATAACACAAATTACTTTTGCTCCATATACAATTTTCGTCTTTCACTTCAAGAAAAAGGAGCAAGAATTCCTATAAACTTGCAGCCATCCAGCATGCTTCGAATTTTAGTTCCACTAAATATCGTACAGTCATGCGAATTCGGATTATGTTTGTTATAGGATGTGTCTTAACTAAAGATCGGGTTTGAAATTGGGATTGCGGATTCAGCTAATTGCCGAACACATAACTTGATACGCTACAGTTTAATTGATTCATGCAAAAAAATAAAATAGAGAAGTACCTACCTACCAACATTTTTTAAAGGACATTAGGCAGTTTGCGAAAATATTCTAATGGATTCTTCTTTTCATTTCTTTCTGTGAAACATGGCATACTGCAGGGTTCAATTTTTCATCCATTCATCTTCTCAATATTTATTGATATATTGATTTGCCGCAACAACATTTGTTTGCATTTTTTTGCTAACAATTTTGAACTCTACCTCGGCTTGGTTTTAAAAATATACTGATCGAAGGTTACAATGGTTACCAAGAACAGTGTTTTTCAGGGACCGAAAATAACTGGTATTTTGAAAACCTTAAAAAAAAAGCTGGGATAAATCATGATTGGGAATTTTTTGGAATATAGCAAAAGATGTCTCGTGAAACCCTTTTCGATTCCTGCCAAGCTTTCGAAAACTTAACTTTTTATTAAAAAAAGCTAAAAAAACCAAGCTGGAAAGGCTTTTATTTTATCTGGCAAAAATAAAAAGCCAGCTGAGCTTTCTATTTTTTCTGGCACAAATAAAAAGCCAGGTTGCCTTTTTATTTTTTCTGGCACAAATAAAAAGCCAGGTTGCCTTTTTATTTTTTGAGCTGGAAGTAACAGGTTTCGAAGCCGGAAGTATAAAAAGCCAAGCTGGTTTCTTATTTTCAGGGTCCGAACCAGTTATGAATTTTTTTTAAATACTCGGATAGAAAAAGTAAGAAACCAGCTTGGCTTTTTATACTTCCTCAAAACAATAACCAGCTTCAAACCCTGTTACTTCCAGCTTGAAAAAATAAAAAGCCAAGCTGGCTTTTATTTGTGCCAGAAAAAATAGAAAGCCCAGCTGGCTTTTTATTATTGCCAGAAAAAATAGAAAGCCAAGCTGGCTTTATATTATTGCCAGAAAAAAAAGAAAGCCAAGCTGGCTTTATATTTTTGCCAGATAAAAAAAGCCTTTCCAGCTTGGTTTTTTTAGCTTCAAATTATTATCGGTCAGGAATAACAGGTAAAGTTGGCTTTTTTCGTAAAAAGTCATAACTGGTTCGGTCCCAGGTTTTGATAGCTCCTGTCCTATTAAAACTTTTGAAATTTTCTTTTTTTAATAGACCAAGACATCTATTTAAAGAGGCGAAATATATCTTAGAATTAGTCTTCCAAGGTTGCCTAAGGAATGATGAGATGATCTTAGATATTTTTTTTTAAATGGAAGTTGGTGGTAGCCCATGATAAAGAATTTAGCGTAATAGCGTAATAATATTACAGTGGAATAGGTTTTTCTTATATGCCCTAGGATCTTCGCCAGAATACAGAACCGTTTGCAGTTTATTTGGTATGGGCAGGGCAACGGTGGGTCAAATTGTTTTGGCATTCGTAAAGGAGATGTGGAATTTCTTCCAGCCCAAATTCTTGAATGTTTATCCACCTACGCAAGATAAAGTCAAAGAAATTGTGGCCCGCTTCGAAAAAATGGGATTCCCCCCGTGATTTTGGAGCAATTGATGTATGTCACATCGAAGTCAATCCGCCGAATGATGAGGCTGCAGACTACTATAATTTCAAGGAGTGAAATTCCTTAATTTTGTTTACGTAAGTTGATTACCGGTATTGGTTTACCTACATCAATTCTGGAACTCCCGGCTGCAGCAAGGACTCTACAATATTTGAATTTTTTTTTCTAAATTAACACCATATAAGAAATCCAATTTTTCTCGAGAACAGAAGAGTCATCGAAGGAATTCGTGTGCTTACATTATTGATTAGCGACTCTGCCTTCCAACTGTCCATTTCATATAGACCAATCGGAAGATGGAAAGCGTTTTAATATTAAGCTATCGAAATGCATACGTGTGGTAGAAAATGCTATTGGTCGTTTGAAAGCCCGATTTCGGCGATTAGGAAAGGACTTGGAATTGCATATCGACAATGCTCCTGTCTTTTGCATAATATATGCAACGGGAGGAATGATTCTATTAACAAGAACTGGCTATCGGAATTAGAAAAGCCGCAGAGAGGAATAGTGCAACCAAATAGAGCACTTATAGGACGAAATATGTAGCCCACAGGAAATGTCATCCCACGTGCTCTTTTGCAATTATTTAGTAAGTAAAAATTCGTAATAATTATAACGAAACGAACACTTATTTTTATTATATTTTAATATTAGATAAACAAATTTATCAGTTATTCCTGTATTTGATTGGTATCTTTCATGATATAATTGCTTTCTTTCAAAAGGTTGTTTGTAGTGCCAATTTTATTCAAATGCTCTTTCTCCGATTCTTTGATTTCAAACTGAAATTCTTTGAACGCCTCAGTTTCTTGTTTTGCAAAAGAACTAATGGCTTCATTAAAATTCCTTTTCTTTACAGAATGCGAAGCCGAAGCCAATCCTGCTGAAGCAGGAGGCGACACCAATCCAGAAAATTTTTCTTGGGTTGGAGGCGACGTCAGCGTTAAATCAGACGATGACCAGATTAACTAATCCGTAGATAATGATGACGATTTGCTAGGCTCCGTGGGAATATATACATAATTCGTTTCATTTATCAAATCTAAGAAAATGGACACAAATTCTGTGTTTAATAAAACAATTAAGCACAAACTATCATTTTTTATTACCACACGGTTGTATTTGTGATGGCCTATAAACTCGTTAAAGATATCGAAATGTTCCCATTCAGATGGCATTCCTCCCGATGGCCCTTTCTCCAAAACTTCGCATCTGAAAATTTGTCGAAATTTTAGTGTTTTTACAATTCTATTTCACCATACATACTTAAATCTGAAAGTAAGCAGAAGTCCATGACTTTCCATCAACTCTTTTTTCATGCTGTTGTATACAGGAGAATTTGTTTTATTGCGAAGCTCATCAATGTTGCTACTCCAGACTTCAATCACAATTGATTATTTGCCGGCACTTAAAAATTTTCTTTTATTTAAATTTCGTTGCACTTTCGAATTGCCACTTTTCATACCCATTTTTGTTTTGATTTGTCACTGTCTCTTGCTGAATACGTGCTTACATAAAATTATGTATTTCTAGCGACTATCATTTGGCGCTATTGTCAAGGTAATTGCAATTACCCAGCAATTTTTGGGAATATACGGACCCTAATCATCGAATTAGGATCACTATGATTTTCCCAAAGCATTGTTTTTTTTTCTATCAAAACCAGATAATATATGAAATATAATATTAAGACAACTAATATTTTTAGATTACTTATTTATTTATTAATATGAATATGATTATTTTTTTCCTTGTATATATCAATATTTGGTAGAGGCACCTTGGAGCTAATAACTGCCTTATCCTGTCCAGGGGCGGATCTAGAAATTAAGAGGAGGGGGGCCAATCTTACTGCAATTAAATTTAGCAAAACAAAAGAAAACATCAAATGGTGCACCACTTGTCTAGCGCCATAAGTCGCTCAGTTTAGCCACCGCAGTACTATTGTGAGGTATTACGATTTACGAAGGTCTCTCCATTAAGCGGTGTGGATGTGTCTTTTTTTTAATATAATTTCTTTACAAAAATTTACTCAGCGACCGACGAGTGGAGGCTGGAATCTGTATCGGAGAGCTACCCATTTATTGGCCTCCTTCGAAACAGATCGATGTAATGAAGATTACGTCGTGAAGACTGTCTACGATAAGGGGCCTGAACCGCTGTTTATTTATTTATTCAGAAATTCATGCGATAGCAAACGGATAAATCCACTTACTTACTACCGTTAAACATATTCAAACTTTAAGTAAAAAATAAAAAGGAAAAGGAGAACTACAAAATAGTATATATATAAAAATAGTAAAAATTAACATGTTCTTTGTTCAAAAGACAATGAATAACGTCCAGTACGAGCAAATGATCCAGATAACTTTATTACCCCATTTTAATTCCCTGAATTCCCCTGATGTATCTTATACCTTTATGTATGATTGTCCGTCCTGTCATCGCGCTTGATCTATTCAAAACCTGTTGAATACCCATAATATCCCGAATCATCTTTGGGCAGGCATTTGTCCCGACCTTAACCCTATAGAGAATGTGAGTCTTTAAAAATTCCATTTTTGTTACTCTCCTAATCCTACGACACAAATCCTGAAAGAAAAATATAGCTGCGAAATTAAAGAATTGAGAGGACGGTGTATAGAAAGTATGCCAGACAAGATCAGTGGCGGATCAAAGGTAGGGGAGAGCTGCGGGTCATGACCCCCCCCCCCCCCCCCGCCTCAAAAACTAAAGTAAAAAATATTTAATTAATGGAGTTATTTGAGAAAAGAAACATATTTTTAATTTTGTATTGTTTTTTTTATTTATATAATTCAACTTCAAAAAATTATATAAAATAATTTTTAATCCAAAGCTTAGAAAAATAAAAATGTATTTCAATGAATATTATTATGTGCATGTGATGTATGTCTAAAGGTTTTTCTCAGAATTTGAGTTTGGAACCGCAAATTTGGGTGATCCAAACTTAGCCATAACTTATGGCTGATTTACATTACTCGAACATTGCTAGAAAACAGAATAAGCAGTCTCCCCTTATCTGAAAATACTTTAGAACGATAAGGACAAAAGATAATCCATCAAAATTTTACTGAGTTAAATGTCAAATTCCCCGACGAAGGGGAAATTTTTACTGCCATAATTAGCCATAAAAAGTTCTAGCCAGAAGTATATTTTATGGCAGTTAATTTAGCTATTATAGCAGCAAACTCATATACATACATATAATTACTAGCTTGTACGAATAGAATTGTTTACACGCACACAAATTAAATATATTTGCAGCAAGTCACAGCACATCAGCTGGAATGTGTCAAAAATTTTAATGAGAATATTTTGTATTCTCTATACCAAGTATGTGAAGATATCAGGAAAAACTTAAGTATGTGCTGGAAAAACTTATCAGGAAAGAATGGAATGATATGGGGAGTAGAACAAGACAGATTAATTCAAGAAAGATAAGATATTTTAATTTTTATTTGCATATTTAATTGTTAAAACTGTACTTTAAAAAATAATGAAGCAATTATTAAATTATCAATAATTGAGTTTTTATCTTTTGCAGATTCCCAATTCAGTGCAAGTTTATGTACTTTTCGCCATATTTTTGCTCTGCTGGCATTTTTGGTTAAATGTATATGCTCCAGCAAAATGTATATTGTTCCACACCGTAATTTTGGATAAAATTACTACCCAAATATGGCAGAAGAGATTAGGATAAATCATATGGTGGCAGGAAGAATAGTTTTCGAGAGATCTGGTCAACAAAGTCCTGATCTAAAATACGATGTTTACTATTTTGTGGAAAAAATACATATATTTTTGAATAAATTTATTATTTTAACGGTTTAAAAGGTTTTTCTGAAGATATTGGCACATTTCCTATTCCAAAAATTCCTGACCTTTGGTCCATTCCCGATTTTTGTTTGTTTTATGTTCATTTTTGGATAAGTGTTTGCTCCTTTAAGGAAGTGAATTGTTCCACACCGTATTTTTGGAGAAGGGGTATATTTAAATGTTGCACAGGATCTTCTGAAGATATTGAGATGAATCCTAAGGTGGAAGAAGGAGTGGATCAATACATCAAGACATCCTGACCTTTCTCGGTTCGGGAATTTTTCTTGCTTGCATTCACTTGTGGTTAAATGTTTGCTCAGGAGAATTCTTCCGCACCGTATTGTAGAAGGCTAATATTTTAACAGAATAGTTAGGCACTTTTAGACTTCATACTAGCCCGACTTCGTCAGGCAAACAAATTTATCGACACCTCTCAGGGGGCTTCACCTAAACAAGATGGG
The DNA here is from genome assembly GCA_963930735.1 of Dioctria linearis. Classification (NCBI taxonomy): domain Eukaryota; kingdom Metazoa; phylum Arthropoda; class Insecta; order Diptera; family Asilidae; genus Dioctria; species Dioctria linearis. Next base: position 35,556,090 of record OZ005740.1, on the reverse strand, counting down.
CTTGGATGAGACTTCATCCTCCCGCTTCAATCAGGATGCTCATGAAACCTCTGAGCATCTGTAGAGCTTTGGCTAGGTGTAGATTACGTCACCTCGAACAGGCTTTTTCTCCACCAAACTACCTCAATCCTAGAATTTTTTTAGATTTTATTAATTGACTAAACCTAGAAGGGGAGTAAATTGAACGAACACATGCACAAATATAGGTATATTATATATATTCCAATTTAAAAAACGTTTCGTCGTTTTTACTGCGTCACTACCAGTACCCTGGAGGATTTAAAAGATATACATTTGGGAAATATGACTTATGTAGATATTCACCTTTATATACTCATCCCAATTTAAAACATGAAAACTTTCATATAGGAAAGCTCCTGTTGCTGTTGTTGTAGGACTTATCCTTGTTCCCTTGTATTATTGGCTGGAAGTGTTTGTACCAATTTCTCTTTTGTGCTTCTTCATACAAAATGTTGAACAGAACTCCTTGCTGGGAGCATTGTCACACTGAATACACGCACCTTTACTGCAAGTTTTTCGATATTTAGAGATGCAATTGCCTGAACAGAACTATTTGTGACGTCGTTTCGTTTGATGTTTTCGATATTCTCATTACTGTTTGGTGACATTCTTCTTCTAGCGATTTCACGCAAGGAAAATATTCCTGTTTTTAGGAAACAATTATATTTTTTTTTCAGTACTAAAGTCCTTACATTTCCCAATTTTGAGTCCTTTTAACAAATTTTTGCAGAACTCGCAGCACTGTTTTGATTTCCACAATTTCACAAAATAAAATCTCTCACGTTTTCCAACAAAAATAACTAACCACAATATTCACATAACGCTTATGAAATAGCTGCCAATTCACGACTGTGTTTGCATTTTTCGAATTAGTTTATGAAGCAGCAGGTAAAAACATTTTCCAGGAAAAGTGTAAGGGAGCCGGATTTTCTGTATACCTTGTATTTTGTTCGTTACTCTAACGCCAAAAACACAAAAGGATTTTACTTGGGAAAAATCACATTTTTATTGCGCTGTAGGTAGAACTATCGAAAAATTAGATAAATTGAGTAGTCCTAATTCGATGAATAGATACCCCGAAATTGTTCGCTTGTTTTTCGGGGTATTTGTCAAAATTATCGGGTTTTTTTGTGGCACGCATAGAGTAAAAGTAGACTAATTTATTTACCCACAGTGCCCGCAGGATCCTGGTAACTTAAGTGCCCCTAATCTGAACCTGACCATCAATTTAGTAGTGATGGAATATTGCAGTGATAATTTTATCAATATATCACTTGTAGTGGGTCAACTGATAAATAGTAAGCTGTTGTAATTCGAGGAAAGCACCTGGCCTTACAGTTTAGTTAAGCAAGTTGAATTCATCGAAAAGCATAAAGTCGTCAGTAAGTAGTTAAATGCTATTAATTTTATCGATACTTAATATAAATAGCTCCAATGTACATTCATATCAAGTGATGGACCCAAAAAAATGTAGATTGTAACAATGTACAACATCATTAGAGCCACATCTTCGGCTTGCAATGGGACAGTATCTTAGCCTCTAAATTTTCCAATATTAAGCCTTTTCTAGCAAACTATTTCACTGGCTATTCACTTTACCAAATGCTCGATCTAGCATGAGTCTACTGTATTTAATTGTTTTTTTTCTTATTTCTCATTTTCTTATTACGAATTACATATGAGCATGGAATATTGGCGTGAGATGGAGTAAAGTGAAAAGCAAAATGTTTGTTTTTATTATTTTTCAAGGTTCAAATGAAAATGTTCTCCATATACAAAGTACTATGTGTAATACATACATACATACATATATACATAATATATCAACAATATATATTCCAACAATTTTATATAGTACGACTTTTACCGAAACAGTACGCTCATTTACATATTTACAAAATTTTAAAATATGATTTTTCTTTATATATTATGCAAAATTACCATACTTTTTCGTATTAAATCAACAACAGAATAAAAATCAGCTTGCAATTTTCTCAACAATTTCCCTAGACCTATGTATAAAAAGTTTTTAACGAAAATTTCAACTTCACAAATTTTAGGCAAACATCACAAAAACATTCTTCTTTCAACTGTATATTTTAATGTATAAAACCTGAATAATAATTAGGAAAGTCACCTTAAGCAAGAACAAATACAATCAAACTTATAAAAATTTCCGAAAATCATGGGGAAGAATATATATTGAAATAAATACATTGATAACGATGATGCCATTCGGTATAATAAACTGACAGGACAGACTGCGTGTGTCCATGTATACATACTCAACATATTCGAATGTGAGCTAATTTTATGGATCAAATCAGATAATAAACATATCGAAAATGTATGAATAAATGTACTCGACTATGAGTTATGTAACATGCAAGCCTAAATTATTGAAACTCATCGATTTCCACAGTGATTTAGTTTCAGTTTTATTTGCGACATATTTTGTTTAATTTAGATGACTTTGTAATGTAAAACTTGTGTGGGTGATGTAGGAGAAAAATTGTGTATGTTTTAGGTTACAATTACACTGTAAGCGATATTCTATACGATCAGTTAATTATTAAGGCAAACCTGATTTTGTGCGGTAGAGTGGGACCGCAGAAAAAAAACCGCACAAAAAACTATTTTCAAAAACTTCATAAATAGCTATAGCAAATAATTATTAAAGATTTTTTTTTTACGTGGTGAAAGGGGACCGCATAAAAAAAGTTTCACTTAGAAAATATGTCAATGCCTTAGCCTGTCTTTGGACACCCAAAAAGTCACCTCTCAGCTCAGATCAGGCTTTGGGAGGACAGAACTAAGAAGGTATACTGGGAAAATACCACGGAGCAGAGACAAGGGAAGAAGTTTATAAAGTATTCGCAACAGAGGACAAAAGAATTCCTCATACTCAGCAGAAAGGAACTAAGGCTCATAACGGGCCTACTTACCGGGAATTGCCCACTTAGATACCATTTTAAGAAGATGGGTAAGGTCGATGATGAGACCTGCCGATTCTGTATGGAAGACGATGAATCCGCTGAACATGTCCTATTGGACTGTGAAGCTCTGTGCCGCACAAGGCTAAGACATCTAGGAAAGCCAATTCCACTGACAGATGATGTCGAAAAAATGACCCTCAAGAATATTATAAGCTTCATCAAAGACCTTAACTTCGAAGGGGCGCCGTAGGGCATTTAGGGGTAATGTCACAAAAGATCTTATAGGTCGCGGTGACAAGATGAGAGGCAGGAATCATGTCTGCATCCCCCGTAATTAAAAATAATAATAATGTCAACGCCTTACGAAATAGCGGGAAAGAAAGAAATAATTAAATTACACATGGAAACATTTAAAAAATCTAAATTTCTCACTTTTTAAACATGAATCAATTTTCAAAATGAAACATAATTCAATACTACTCAATGTACATAGTTCAAAACGCACATATCCTTATGATGAACTGGTTCGTAATCGGTTTCGTCGCTACTACAGTTGAATTATTTTTTGTTACCATGTAGCCGGTGATAAGTTTTTGCGACAACGACGGTCCTTTGATCATCTGCATGTAAACGTCGCAACAGCCAGTTATCCACGATCAAAGCTCACTTTGAAATTTCAACTTTCTTTCGGAATTGTTATCAATTTCAAGAAAATGTTTTTTTTTTCAATTTCCCGCAAAGCTGGATACCTGCATATATTTTATCACCTGTCATAGAATCCGGTTCTTCTTGTCCATCAAGCTAATGATAATGTCATTATCACTTACTGTCTCGTCCCTAATCATTTCGCTAAAATTATTTTCGGTGAATATGTTCTCCGCAGATGTTATGTACTAACGTAATGATTCCTGATGATAACGTAGACGTGTTTTCAGTTACATTCCTATTAATGACACATTCAGGCCAGACCGATTTCCAGCACGAATTTAAAGTGTGTTGTTTTATTTGAGCAATTGCTGCAGTGGCGTGGTTTATGCAGTCTAAAATTGAAATCTTTTTCCATACTTCAGTCAGGCTTTTTCCACCGTTTTCTAAGTTAATTTTTCATAGTATTTCTTAAAAGTTGCGAACATGCACTGCTCCAATGGATTTATAAGGCTAGTCGTATTGGGTGGTAAAAATACTACTTGTAAATTAGGATGCTCTAAATAAGGATGGCCGGGTGCATTATCAACAACTAGCAACACTTTAAAAGGAAGACCCATCTCTGTCATATATTTATCAACTTCTGGTACGAAGATATCGTTGAACCAAGTTATAAAAACAGCTGATGTGATCCATGCTTTTTTTATTTGCCATGAAATGTACTGGAAGTTTAGCTAAATTTATACCTTTTAGCGCACGTGGATCTAAAGCTTTATTTATAATAAGTGGTTTTAACATTCTTGCACCAGATGAATTACTATAAAGAAGGAATTTAATTCGATCTTTTGGCAGCTTTAAAACCATTTGCAATTTTTTCAGACTTGGTAATGAACTTTCAGCTGGGCATCTTTTTCCAAAATAACCCACTTTCATCTGCATTAAACACTTGATCTTGGCAATATCCACCGTCATCAATAATTTTTTCCAGAACTTCGCAATAATTCTTAGGAGATGTTACATCGGCGGAAGCTGTATCTTCACATTGTGAAGTGCGTGTCGTCGTAGCCATTGCTGGCAGAAAATTTTACAATTTTAAAGCGAGATGAGGAATTGGGCGGTTCGAAATCCTTCAGCTGATTTAAGCTTTGTCTTTAATTAAATTTCCGTCAATGGAGATTCGGTTTCGAGTTGAGTCTTTAATTCAAAATATGAGAGCCCTTTCCATTTTCTCTATTGAAGTATTTCTGGAATATGAGGCTCTTTACCACTTTTGATTGGTGCACAATTATTAGATTCATTTATTTTACTAGCATGTTTTTGTATGGCTCTTAGAGTGGATTCACCTAATTTAAATTCTATTCCAAGAGCTGTAGATCCTTAACCATCTGCTGGTGTATTTAATATTGCCGTTTTAGTTGTTTCTAATGCAATTGTCTTTCCTTCACTTTTTTTTTTTACGCGATTGTTCATTTTAAGGGAATACCTCTGTCTAAAAATAAAATAAAAATCATAAAAAAACTATACCTGAATAGAAAAAATAATTAATTTGCCTTTAATCTCACTATAAAATTAATCCTATCTGAAGGGGGTTACCACCAAAAAAAAGCTCACGATTTCTGTTCCCAAAAGCTTAGTGAACATAAACGCATAAAAGTATGCAATTTGAAAATTGAAAGAAATCACTATATCTACATGCAAAGCTATATGATGCTTTTATATTCGCCTGGATTGTACTCCAAAGCATGTCATGTCGGGCTTCTGCACAGCAGTAGGGTAGAATCACTGACTTGTAAGCCAGTGGGTAGAATTTCATTGGCTGTCGGATTTTTCTTAGAATTTTGATGAGGAGCAGGCAAGGAGCGAACGAAATGTTCGCGCTCCGTGCTGTTGATCAGACACTTTTCCGTGTAATTTGTCTGGCACTATTTATTGCTTGGGAATTTCATTTTACTGAAGCCGGTCATCAAATAAAACTCTTCCGAGAATTCTGACTTGTAACATACATACCTACCATTACCATATAATCTTTGCAATGATCACACGTTGTCAGATTACCATTTTATTAACTAGATATCCAAAGAACTACTTAGAGAATTAGACTTGAATTTACCAATAACACAATTTTCAGGTTGAGCTATGTCTGGTAGATTTTCTAATCCAATTTTAGTATATACATATATACAATTTTATCTCTATATAATTCCTCAATTTTGTTCGCATAAAATGTTGCATGTTTCAAGAAACGCAATTCAACCAGATTAGCCTAGTCGAAGTTACTATAACTGGGAAAGATTAGCAATATAGCAAATAGTGAATTATTTTCTGCGACGCGATGTTAACACTGCCATCAAATCTGCCATTCTCGTGTTCTTTTCATCCCTACTGACCTCGTTTCTCGTTCTCTTTTCTTGGTGGCAGATTCGGTGGCGGTGGTTACACCGAGTCGCAGAAAAAACATGTAGCGACATCTCCTTTCTAAGACGTCAATGATTCTGGGCACATCTATTTATAAATAATCAATGATACCTACATGCAAAGCAGAATGGTGCTGTGATATTCGTCTGCATTGTACTCCAAAGCATGTCGCGCATCTGCACAGCAGTAGGGTAGAATTGCATAGTCATGGCGAGATTTTAAATTTGGCCGTAGGATTTTTCTTAGAATTGAGGAGCAGGTAAGGGGCGAACGAAATGTATGCACTCTATGCAACTGATCAGACACCATTTTCCGTGTAATTTGTCTGGCACTATTTATTGCTTGATAAAAATAAAAATATTCCGAGAAATCTACACGCATACATATACCTAATGCAGAAAATGGCGGCACACACTCTCCGAGCATGCAGGCACAGCCCGCTAAGCTTTCAAAACAAATGAAAGCCTTCCAAAAGCATATTATTCCATCTGACGATGATAAAATGAATTGAAAACGCCAAATTGTATGCAAAATATAATAAAACAAGAAATTTTTGCCGTTACCATCTTAACATTATTGACTTTATTTCCTTTATCATTGCACTAAAAAATTTTAGTTTTTCAAAATAAACAGAAAAAGGTTCGATCTTTGTTACAAATTGAACTCTCTTTGAAATAATATCATAATTTTAATAGTTATTTGTGTCGGAAAATAGCAACTTTCAAACGAAAATATATTAGTAACCAACATTTTTGTCTGGTTTTCTTTTCGTCACTGCCTCTTCCAGCCCAAGATCTTCTATACGCAAGTACAAATTTATCTATTTGATGTACGATTATTACGTTTTGATGTACTAAACTTTGCAAAGTTCATGAATTCTAGAGTTTTCTAAAGCTAATTAAATACATATAAAACCCCGAAATCTTTATTTTTGACACGTCATGACCTAAGTTTATGCTTTTTCTCTAACTATATGCAATTTTTATCATGATAGAATGCACAGATTTACAGCAAATTTGTATTAACTTTCCGTGTTTTTTAAGATTTCAGTGGTAACCCCCTTAATGGTAAAAAAATATATAATGTACGCACTTCAAAGGTCAGTGTTAGTTCTATCTGTGATATTTTATTTAAATTTTATTTAACTGCGACAACTCGCGCGAAAATTTCCAATTTTGAGCATTTTCCTAGGAGTAAGCCTATCAAAAAATCGAGATTTTTACTTTCACTCCTACCCGGATATGTGGGTACTTTTTGGAAAGGTCTCGGTGAGTACATAACAAAACATTAGTTACTTTTTTCCGTACTATACTTTTAGGCCCATTTGGCGCCAAAAACCGTTAATTTTGAATTACTCAATCCACCTTTTTGCCAAGTGATGCCACCTATCGGTGCTTTCTTAAACCATCTCCAAGCTATTATTGTAGGCATATTATGCCGTGATTTGTCAGCTATTTTACAAAATTTGTCCCAATTTAACAGGGCTTCTCTTAAAATATCTATACACATATATATAACCTGCTGTGGTCATTTTTACTTTTCGCCTGCCTATGAAATGGTTGTATACGTACATATGTAGTTATTGGAAAATGTCCCTAAAAAATAAAAGGTACGTTTTCCTCAGTATCTCAGTCATATCTTAACCAATTTCAATAACTCAAAGGTTTATTTGAGGTAGGAGATGCTGACCTATCCACTGGTCTCTACTGTTTTTGGCTGCGGGCTCCACTTCCGAGGGGGTAGGGGAAATATGGGTTTTCGATCATAATTCGGCCAAATATACTCCGATTTCAAAAATTCCTTTTGATTATATTTTCTTTAATTTTTCCGATTTTTTGAGCCTATCTCCCCTCCCTTGCCACACGCGCTGGGAAAAATTAATTTACGACGACCAACATTTTCAACTAAAAACGTCATTTAGAAATTTTCCTCTACGAACTTCAGATAAATCCAATTTTTGAATTTTTTATGGACGCGCGCTTATCAGTAGATTATCTATGCAAAATTTCAGCAATATCGGATAAATGATACTATGATATTATATATTAGCCCTTCTTGTCGAAGGTTTTTGAAAAAATCCTTCGTAGTCACATGATGGTCTTCTTAAATAGCAGCAAATTTCTTGTCTAGCATACAATCTGGATTTAGATCAGCTGCACCATAGCATTCTTAAAGATCATCGATGATATCAGAACTTCACTGGACAGTGATAAACTCACTTTGCTCGTTCTTCCAGATTTTGTAAAAACTTTTGATATGGTTAACCAAACTTATTGGGTCATACCTAAGCGGACCAATAAAACCGGATACTGCCTCTGATTTTTTACCCGTTCTTAATGGAGTTCCTCATGGGTCTATACACGGCCCATTATTATATTCCATTTTTATTAACGACCTTCCACTTATCCTGCGTGACTGTAGTTCTCACATGTATGCAGATGACATGAGATGTAATTATAAAAATGTTAAAACAAGTGTTTTGTGTGATAAGACTGATTGTTGTAGTTTTTTTTAAAGAACTTTCGAATTTTCATTAGAGTCATTCATATTGATAATATAAGATTGCCGAAACACTTTGATATGTTCATTATAACTCATGAATGATTTAAATCTAAACTTCGAAATAATTGCTCTTACGGTGTCTTGGTTAAATGAAACGGATTGTTGTAATATAAACGGATACCAAGGGATTAACAAATCAAATTTTTTAAACAAATGTGATGGAATATCTGTTTACATTAAATCAAAATTTTTTGCAAGTAGCATAAACAGTCAAATTGAGGAAGTAACTCTGTCCATTTGCAAATAATGACAGGTAGCATTATTTGCAAATGGACAAATAGTCAAATAATATACATCACAAGTATTTATAGGTCCCCAGGCTGTAATCCTATGAAAATCATTTTTGAATTTTTGAAATAATATAATTCGAGCTGCAAAGTCCTTATTCTACAAACGATCTCAACTTCTGCAGTATCTCCCTCTCTTGATAGATTCACTGAGAGACTTGAAAGCACCTTCAATATGGCATATATTACACCTGATAAAGTTCTTTAGCAAATATTAGTTTTAAATAAGGCCCCTGGTGTAGATGGATACTCAGCTAAATTGCTTAAAACATTTGGCTTTTATATAGTGAGTCCAATTATATACGTTTTAAATTTAGCAATCGATCAAGGAATTTTGCTATTGTCACTCCTGTCTATAAAAGTAACGATAAAAATATCCCTAGCAATTATAGTTCAATCTCGTTATTACCGAACATAGCTAAGATATTTGAAAAATGTATTAAAAATAGGCGAATTAAATGTCTTGATGTTAATAATATTATTTCAAGTAATCAGTACGGCTTCAAAAGTGGAAATAGCACTTTATGAGGTAACTGAGTTCATAATTTCTACAATTACTACTAGAAAAAAGTTGTGGCTGTATTTTTGGACCTAAAAAAAGCTTTCGATACTATTGACTACAAACTCCTTCCTGATAAGCTTGATATATTGGTATAGGAATAATGTTCTATCACTCTAATTAGGATACAGAAAAGTGATGATAAACTGAGCACTAAATTGACCGTAAGATGTGGGTCTCGCAAGGCACCGTATTAGGTCCTATCCTTTGTAGTACTTTTTAACCATGCACATAGACTAAATTGTTGCTGGTTAGTTTTTCTACATATGCGACAATTTTTACAGTAAAAGCTTTTGAGCTTTTGAGGGAATTTAAAAATTTAACCGAAGTTAATATAGCGCGCTATTGAAATGAGTTTACAACCACTAGTTAAACACACAGACTGTAATATATATGTATAGACTGATGACAGCTCGCAAAAAGTGAAGCCAGCATAAAATATGCTTTTTATGTTACGAGCGATTTGTGCCGCCACAAAGTATGAAAAATATTTACAGCAGAGACATTGCTGTATAGAAAAGGAAATTATTTATTGCAATAATATGTTATTATTATTCAAGCTAATAACAAAAATTTATTTTTAATACGGAATTGGTTTTTATTAATTTAAAAAAAAAATCGTAAAGAAGATTAAATGCATTGCAACCATGAAAAAAATATAAAATTAAGAATATTCAAAATTTGCGCGTCCAGAGAAATTTCCATTGATATATGTTTTTATAAGGTATGTAGGAATGATTCATATTAAACCAAGAATTATTCAGGTATTTGGATTAGTGCATAGATACTTTTGACCGATATTCTGGCTATAGCAACTAAATTTATAATAAAGCGAATCAATGGATGAGGTATTCTGACATCAAGGTATTAACTATTTTGCTTCTTTACTTAGGACAATTTTAGAAACCTATTTTGGTACTCATTTGTTTTTTATTTTTATTTGTTTTTATATGATGCCAACAAAACTGCCGCTCCTCAAGAAAAATGAAGAATTTTACACTACGTCTACTTACCTTCGTTTTTTCTTACAACTGTTTTTTTTAGAACTGTATGCCCACTACATAAACTTTTGAGATTTTTTCATAGTTATGCTGGCTTCAAAAATTTTGTATGGAAAAGGCCTGCTGCAGGCCACGCACGCCGCGCAGTGGGCTGAAAAGTAAAGAAGAAAAAGGAAGAAGAAGAAGCGTTTCGTGTCAGCAGAAAACCTTCCACTCATCGGTGCAGCTTGGTTTTCTGCCTGCTGCAGACGCTTTTCAGCCCACTGCGTGGCGTATACAGGTTCGATTCGCTTCGAATGAATCTGCTTCTTTAAAAAAAATTTTACATTTTTTTAATAATTAAAAAAAAATGTTTTTTCTATTTTTCTCAAACTTTTCATTTCTTTCTTCTTTTTTCATTTTTTCATTTGTTTTTCAAATCACCCAATTTCGCTATTTGGGACCTGTTGATGAGTCAAACCAAGACTTGAAACTTGTCACCAAAAATTAATGAGTTGTGTGATGAAATAACAAATTAGAACGTTTTTTAGCTTTTGCTATATACCGGAAAATCCCAAAAAATTCTTTCTGGAACAAAATTAAGTTTAACCCGTTAAAAAGTCCAAAAGAGTAATCTTTTTATTTATTTATTAATAATGTGTTTTTCCACTGTTTTTTTTTTACCATTCGGTTAGGTAAAGATTTATATAGACTTTTTATATATTTTCGAGGAAGTAACGGCCAAGCAGTTGTAATTCATTTTTCCAACTCTCCCACTGTGCATACTGCTTGTTACCTCGATATATTGCCCGTGCTAATTGTCCCTAGACACTTTCAATGAGGTTGAAGTCTGATGACCTTGCCGCCCATTTCAGGATGCTTAAATTTTTGGCGACGAAAGGTCCCTTACTGCGCGTGCTGTGTATAATTGGAAAATATAATTCCTTCAGGAACTCCTCACTGCATTGTCCGGCAGTTCTTCCTCCAATAATTTAATTGCTGTTCATTTTCTCCTTTATAAACCGTATATTCGTTTTTCCGTTGCAGCCAATAGCAGATCATGTCATTACTTCACCACTTCCCATTTGTCTTCGTTTATTAGATAATTCATTTTTCCGTAAATCGTGAAAAAAATGTAAAGCTCCTTTCATCACAAAAAATACTTGTCTCTACCGCTTTTTCCATCTAAGGTATTCATTCTGTTTGCTATGTGTTGCTTTGTAAGTGTTGTGCCTTTTGTCGTACATTTTGCTACTATGTATTTGTCTCGCAATTCCTGCTGAATTTGACGCTAAAATTACACTTGAATTCCGATCATTAATCGCCCGCAAACTTCCAGGACTTCTCTTGTTTCCATAATTTTCGGGGACTTGAGGTAAAGCTGCGATAGCACTCCTACTTCTGTTTAATATTTTTGCTATTTTAGCAACATTTATATTTTCATTGCTTAATTTTATAATAGTTTGTATTTCAATACCAGTAAGTTTTTTCCACGACCCATTTTAACCAAATATTTAGCACAAAAAGATTTCTTTATACTCAAAACACTGCACAAAGATGTAATTCACAGGAGAAACTGGCAAACCTGTTGACTATTTGAATACCAGATATAAATACAGCAGCTACTTCCCCTGTCGTATCGTTTTGTTGCACCAATTTTTCAATAAATGTAGAAATATTCTTGGAAAAATGAATCGATTGGTAAAAGGATAACTCATATAGATTTCCTAGTATAGGTTGTTTTGAACATTACCTACACTAGGTCAGAGAATCGGAAAATTTCATGTGTATCGTATTTTTTTATTGCGGAGTGTAGGGTTCATACTCAAAAGTTTAACTGAGATCATACGACCCATTTAAACAAGTAAAAAAGCTACAATTAGTCTTACTTAGACCAATTTTTAAGATTCTCTAGATCAATGGCCGCCCGTATGTCTCTCTGTGCAAGGTTGATTGTTGAAGTGAAGTTTCTAAAAATGATAATGACAAATCTCATAGAACTTCGTATCATGAAGAACTTTTCAGTACAATAAAAATGTCTCGGACTAGTTTTCACAATATATTTTAACGTAGTTTTATCTTCAAATAAAATTGCTCCGGCGACCGGTAGTAAGGGAGCAATTCTACTCCAATATTTGGAGTCAAAACGTACTGACGGACTCCAATTAGGGTAGTTTGGACTATCTTGAGCTTTTCCCTCTTATGAGAAAGTTCCCGGTTCGTTCTCTGGATGTACTACTTCGTACAAGAAGTCGACCCAAAACCTTTCAAGTTCTATAGTAAAAACCTCAATTCTCCTGGTTATTCTCAATGCAATTTCCACTATAAAGTGGAATGGAAAACATATAAGCTATTAGTGAGGGGTTCTTTTCTAATAATCAACGAAAAGCACTGATCTATAGTGAGTCGTACTGATCAATGATCGCATTAGGTCACTTTTGACGTATAGCCAACTGTTGGCACTTGAACTCTTATTGATGTTTGTCGGTTATGAGACTGGAATCTGTGGAGTCTGTAATCTAATCGAAGCAAATACCACATAAAAGTGATACACTATCAATTGCTATTTCACGGGCCGTGTTTACTTGTTCGGAGCTAGGGCCGGTAACCTAAAAATCGGGGAAAGTGTAAAAGGTGTGGAAACAAGTGATAGTGTTACTTATTTTGAGTGCCGAGCTTTATCCCTGTAAGCCCTTCTAGGAGAAAGTTGGGCTCGGGGGTCCTCTGCTTAGATTAGCTTGTGAAATTATTTCAGGCTGTCGGTGAAGTCTACTCAGGGACACTTCCTGACGTCCGCAATCTGTGATCTAGTCAAAATGAAATGAATAGCACATATAGTGGTATAAGTGGTACACTAGAGACTAGTGTCGTTTTGCAGTCGGCATTTCGATTCATTAAAATCTGTGTGAAGCAAAATTGTTGGAATGAACTTCCCACTTATAGGTTATGAGAATACAGAACTGGAACCATAGCAATGAACTAGAAATTACTTCTGATAGTCTATGTAAATAAAGTTTGCACGAACGGCAATAAAATTTTTAGCGAATTACCTTTTCCTTTATTCAGGTGGAAATTAGCAATGAGGCAAGTTATTGAAATAACATTGTAACCAGAAGTTAATTACTTGTCCGCGTTTGAATACAAAAATTAGCCTTAAGTCAAATCGCTGAAATAAATTTCCTACTTATGGGTTAGGAAAATAAAGCTGGAACCATAGAGATACAATAGAAATTACAGAAATTCGCGTTGTAGTAAATAAACTTTTTCGCGAATTTTCGTTTCCCCTTTTTTCAGAACTTTTTTTTTATAGATAAAACTGGACCCAGAATTTGATTATTTCTTACTTAAGTCAAATTGTTGAAATAAATTTTCACTGGGTGAAAACTAACAATAAATCACATCATAGAAATATAATTTTCAGTTCATAGGCTTTTATAGGCTAAGGAAATAAAATCTGTGTAATAAGAATAAAACCAGAAATTACCTAACTTTGTGTTTTTCTTTGTTCTTTCCGTTTTTTTTTTAAAAAGCTTGACTAGAAAAGGCGCGTTTGGTAATCAGTCCGTTCACTAACGGATCTACACGGACGCTGTAATGTTGGGTGAATCACCGATTATGGATGAAATGGACAACGCTAATGATTTTTTTTAATTGCACTCAATCTTCTTTATTCACAAGCACTCTTTTGTTGGTTTTACAGAAGTTTTCGATTACCAAATGAATTTACAAATTTCTTTCTTTGAGTTACTCCAAAAAAACTTTTTGTTTTCATGTCTCCATCAGACTGGATCAAAACGAAGAAAACTCGTTCTTCTAGATCTCCTGGGTTTCTTCGGGTCTCCGCGGTTGGGGAAAATCTTTCCGGGCTGCCATATATGCTGGGGCCGGTTTCGCCACATCCGGATAGAAGTGCCGACATCTCTGAGATTTTTGGCCCTCGCTCAGATGCGCTGCACACGTTTTCCCCATTAAATCGGGGGCATGCAACTTTCCTCCTCATTGCGAGAGAAATATAAAGGTTTTGCAACAATATGTAAACAACTAAAATTTTAATATGGCAATACCTTGGTGAGATTTATTGCATTTTTGAAATTTTATTTACTATTGCTATGAAAACACCATGAATCAAATTTCACCCTTTCTACGTTGTGGCATACTCAGGCAGTGCCCAAATATATAGTGAAAAACAAAATTGTTGTATGTCAACCCTACGAAAGAGTACGCTTTGACGAAGATAGCTGAAATTTTTGTACACAGTGTTTTTATAAAAATATTTAATACAATTTTATAAATACATGTAGGTACGTCATTATTTCTGAAACGCAGCTTGAAAATGGTATGATATTTACAAATTATCAAATCTGCCAAATCTCTAAGAAAGAAATTTTTTCCAATTCTAATTTAAGACTTAGTTCCTCCCACAGTGCAGGGTTTACATATATGGCGGCTATATTTTTCAATCAAATCTAATGCTTTTGTTTTTATTCATCAGGACTTCTGACCTGTTTATCTGGTACTAACCCTTATTGGTTATAGAAATTTTCTGTTATCATTATCATTAGAACTTTCAAAATTGATTATATTTTTTTATCCGTTATCATCATTCCACACATTAAACTCAAAGTCATCATCATTATACTTTCAAAAAACGGGTCTTGTAAAATTTTTTTTTTTCATTTTGAAATGTTCCCACACGAGCTCCACAGGTAAACTGAAGTTATAAAATTATAATAAATTGCAATTAAATAAAAAAGACTTCGTGTAATACGGGGAACTTCCTGTTTATATGTCAAATATTCTCACTTGTAGACGATAATCGAAATTTATTTATGTCGAAATTCTCACGAACTTAAAAGAAATGGAAATCGAGACGAAATTAATTAATGTAATAGGTACCTACTTAAAAAAAAATTGAAATACATATGTCAGTTCTTACACTCAGGCGCGTATCCAGCCATGAAGCCTGCGGGTGTGGGGGGGGGGGGGCACAACTAAAATGTTCGAGGGGAAGTCGAAAGAAGTCGCGTTTAAAATTTTGTAAAATGTATGCTTGCCAACGCTCATAAATATCTTTAGCGAACCAGACCAGCCAAGGCACCTGAATCAATATAACCCTTTGGAACCATGGTCAGCCGCCAATAGTACATAAAAAATCTAAAGAAAAATTGTCAAATCATTCTAAAAAAAAACTAAATACTTCTGCCCTTGTGGAAAGAGTGAACCATTAAAATCATTTCACCAATTCGTTTGAGCCGTTGTCGGTTGTCATTCAAATTCTTAAGAACAATTTGCAATTAAATTTCTAAGAAAAATATAATTCTTCCCTACAATCGTAAAAGTTTTGAGCAACTCAGTCTTGAATCAATATCGCCATGAAAACTCAACTGGTGGCTATTTGTTGATTGCATGGAACTAAGGTTCTACTGGAAGAATGCTAGAACAAAATTTGTTAAGTCAGTTTGTTTTCTCCTGTGGCGAGATCCCACCAAGTTGTCCTGCCATCGATTTTTTGTCGGAAAATTATATAGGTAAAAAAGAAATTTATGGGCGCTGACCAATTTCTTAGAAGCAATAGCAGTGTTTTTTTTCGCATTATGTTTCCGGGTCAGGATCAGAAGTAATTTCCGCCTTAAATTATTTCGATAGAGCTATGATTTAAAATATTTTTGGCAAAATACAAATTTTCAATCACATAGCATTGGAATAATGAAAAAATGTGAATAAAAAAGTGTTAAATTTTAAACGTAGAACCCATATGAATCAATATTTGATATCAGAATTATTATAAAAACAAATTTGCATTTTGCCAAAAATATTTTCAATCATAGCGTTCTATAGGAAGTAATTTAATGCTGAAAGTACTTCTGATCCTGACCCTGACCCATATGCGAAAAAAATATAGCTAATAACACCTTTAAAACTCGAAATTGTGTGCTTTTTCATTTCTATGAGTAATCGACGCAACAAAAATTTAAAAGCTTCATAATAACCGGATTGCTACATGCCTTTTTCTAAACACTCAAACACTCAAATAAATATGTATTTCAAAATTACTTATCGTTCCTGTGATAGGTATGAGATGACCTTTCGACACTACATATAAGAAATATCTAAAAAATTCGTACACGTTTCAAAGACGGAGAGCTACGACCAAATGACTAATAGGTCAAATCTACATCAAGAGCTACACACTGCAAGCTACACAAAGATCTATTTCAGCTACATGCAGCGCAATCTGTTACAATTGCTACAATGAGCGCTGCAAGCTTCAAATTCGTATTAACAACTTAACATGAATGAAGTGAAATTTTCTTTCAGAGTTTTTGAAGTTTTTAGTGCCATTATATCGTATTTCCTTGCATAAAGTTAATGATTTTTTCCACTGTACGTGCTCTTTATCCGTACTGACTAATCGTAACCACACAGAATGTTTTTGATATGCAACATGACTTTTACTTCATTATCATATTGGTGTTATTGCAGCTACAGCTACAAAATTAGAAATTTACTTAAAACCAGCTACAGATTTCATGTATTGCTAGCTACACCATGTCGCTTGAAGCTCTCTATGTAGCAGTTTCTACGGTTCGCCATTTGTGCAAACGGACATTTGTAGCTTGAACCTTGCAGCGTGTAGCTCTCGATGTAGATTGACCCTAATACCCACTATTACTTCTCACAAGAAGACAAACAAATGCCCAGCCGTTGACGCAGCAGCGCTAAAGTTAAAAATTGGGAAAAGTACGCTCCAGCATAAGCATTAAACGCCGGCGTCAGCTACACATACTGCCCGTACTATACGAAAGTCGTCCTGTTAACTTTTACATCTCGTTCTACAGTCCAGCCTCACATTGTGTTCCCAATTCAATTCACCGCATAGGTGAGGTGGCGCTTTGGGAGGGGGTCATAACCCCCGTGACCCTCCCCCTGTATGCACGTCTGCTTATACTGCATATACCTCGATTATCCGGAATAATTAAGATTCCTTTCCTCAAATCTGGATATCCGAATAATCAGGAACTGGATCCGAACTATCCGGATCCAGACTACGCAAAAAAGTTTCAAAATTCCTCCAGATTGCATATATCATGCAAATATCATGAAATTTATATTTTCCCAATGAAACATTGCAATCTAGATAAAATGTTCACCCTCTTTTGCTTGGTGAGGATCCGGATAGTTCGGATCCAGATCCTGATACTTCGGATACGGATTTCAGGAATCGGATAGTTTGCAGATCCGGCTATCCATATATTATCCGGATATTAGAAAATCAAGATCCAATTTTCAGCTCTAACCTCGATACCAATTTCAAGCGGAATAGCATCCATCCTTTTATATACAAGTGCAATAAATTGAAATTTTATTTTTCCAACCTTACATCATTGTACAATATTTGTATAAGTACATGCGCACACTTCCTGGAATATTATCGATAGATACAGTTATATGCAATATTTCAAGACCAATATCCTGTTGACTAGCGTCTCCTCAGAAAAATCCTGTTACCGAGAAAAAGAATCCTTCAACAGCACAGAATGAAATTATTTTTTAAACAAAAAACTTTTTTTTTAACTTTCCTCCATTAAATACAAAGCGGAGAGATACGAGTTCGTATCTACGAGTAGTAAAATTGGAAAAACTAATTAAAAGTATGTACCTATAATTACGACGAACATACTTACATATAATTGAATTCATTCAAACTAAATTGTGTCTAACGCCATAAGCAGTAAAGTATAAAATAGGTATAAAGGTTTTGTGGAAGCGAGTGGGGGGAGAGGGTGATTTCGCTAGAAACCGTAATGACTCGAGGAAAAGGGTTAATTGGCCAACATTTACAATGCCTTGCGATTTGTTCTCTGTAATTAAAATTAATTGCCATTATGCTATCTTGGGTACTTATAATGGAAAAAACAAAAAGCGCAAAAAGGGGAACATCCAAGAGGGAGGGGAATACAAAATATATCTATGTGTAAGCTGGGTACAAACACCGACACGTTTACTTCTATCATGTTTACGCTCAATCCTAAATTATAGATAATTTTTTTTTTATATTTTAAATAACAACCATCAGCTTGACCTTTTCCTCAATATCTGGAGGCAATTTTTTTTTTTGCATTATTCGATGGTTTCCTTAGAAAAGTTTGCTGCGGGTAAAATATCTCAGGTGTCCTAACGATTATTGGCAATATAAATCTGATTATCCATGGAACTGGGAGATATTATTTATTTTGACATTTCCCTCAAGGAAAAAGTTATTTTAGAAAGGTAAATCAAAAATTTTACGACGCCTACATATGTATGTATATATTTCTGAGAGATGAGGAAATTTTATAAAAGGACCATTAAAGGAGAGTTTCTAAGCTGTTAAGTCTCCTCTAAAGGTTCACTTAAAATTTATCTGTAGGAATAACAAAAAAATATCTGCATCGGATTGGCAGAGTTTAATAGAGACAAATCATATATGGAAGATAGAGAAACTGTGAGGCGATTTAAAGTTTTTGAATTAAAGTGTTTATATCAATAAATGGTAAGAGATACATACGTATAGACTGATAGAATACAGTAAACTGACAGAATTAAATTGGTACACACCCATAAAAATTACATTTAACCTTTGTAAAAATATTATTGTTGCTATAGTAATTATCTGCAAAGTGTGGTGGAATGACAAGCGAAATCCTGTCGGAGATAATGGACAAATTTCCATGAGATATTGTTTTGAATCTAAGATGACGAGATAAAATGTCGAGTTTGTCACCTTTATAGCGTCATTCATGGAGCTAATTTGATGACTTGGATAAGTTCGCCTCATGGTGAGGGTAAGGATGATAGATTATTAGTAGTCGTAATTTCAACCTAACCTAAAAACTACCTCTGTTGAATGATGAAATTTATTTTCCTAGAGGTATGTCTGTACAAACTACCTCATCTATGTAGGAAATGTCGTCTACAGAATACTTTTAAAACCATTTCTCAACTATTAGGCTGTGCTCAACACCGGCGCGGATCTAACATTAAAATTAGTGGGGGGGGGGGGGGGGGGGTAAAGTGTTTTAATTACCAAAAACGATTATGTATTTCAACGTTTATTTTTTATGTACTTTGAAATTATAAAGGAGGGCAACTGAAAATTCTGTGTACTAATGTACATGAGGAAGGGAGTGCCGGTTTTAATAGACAACTCAGTCTGGTCAGTTCAAAAATTTAAAATTTAATTCATTACTGTGGTAATTCAAGTTCTTACATCTAATGTCACAGTAATTCAGAAATTCAGACTTAATACTACTTCAAAATTCAGTAAAACTTAACAAAACATTTCAATATAAATATTCGCTTTAAAATTCAGTTGTGGACTGCTGCGTGGCCTTTCCCTTGTATTTTACTTCTGAAATGAAGAAGAAGAGTATGCGTGAGTGATTTTGTACCACTTTCGCGGATGGCAAAGTCGAAGCTACCAACACAAAATATTGCTTACTGAACGTTTTCTCATGCCATTTGATGTTTTTATGTTGGCTACAGATGTAATCACCACAGAAAGAATAAGGTAAAGATAGTGTTTACCATCCTCCGTCTCTCTTGCCCATACGCAGGATTCAAGTAAGAATAACTTTTGAAAATTAGAGTCGGAATGAGTTTAATTCCTTATAAGCGATTAAAATATCACTTGGGCACAAGAAAAAAATTTTTTTTTAATTTAATTCGATTTACAGGTGTAAAATTTTATCTGGTTGGTTGAGTTTTAAATGTTTTTTATGTAGTAAATGTTTTAAAGGGCGCGCTAACGGTGATATACAGAAACACAATATTTGTGCTATATGAAATAGCAAATCGGTCAGTCCATTGTTATAAGTCAGTGGTTGGCAGGAGAAGGATGATCTGTGATAGAAGATTTAGTCTGCTCTCAAATATTATTATATGTTGCCCTAAGTGGCGTATACTGCTACGTGAGGGCAGTCAAGTTGTTCACATGGAATTTATAGTTGACAGGCATAGCAACTTGTATTGCTGCTATATGCGAGTTGGAGAAGGTGTAACAAATCTGTCCTGCTACTAGTGTGCAGTTTATTGGTGTGCTCGTACGTGAGGGTATAGAGGCAGCACTTATGACGTTTGTCGTGTGCGCTTTTATGAGTGCAGCACTTGTGACGTTTTGTTGTGTTCTTATATGGGTAAAGCATATTGGAGTGCTGCTATATTTGGGATTGGATAGTTTCCAATTTTGTCAAAATTAACTTCTGTATTTATTGTCGCAGAGTTAACCTCTGCTAATAGATCTGGACTAACCTTTGTATAAAGTTTGCCGAGATTCTGAATTGTATAGGATTGACTCCTGAAATTTCTTGAATTAACCTCACTATTTGCAATACATAGGATTAACTCCTAGTCAAAATAGTTTGACTCAACCTCAATTTGTGTTTTATTTAGGATCAACTCCAATAAGTAATAATTTGAGTCAACTTCAATTTTAATGTTTCAGAGTCAACTTCTGTATAAGGATTGAGTTAACCTCAAACATTTGAATAGCCAGAATACTTCTAATTTTAGGATTGAGTCAACCTCATGTTATGAATTTAGAATTAACTTTTATATTGAACAGACTCCAAGGCTTAGAACTTGATCTGATAAGCTCTGATTTGGAAATGGATGATTTCACTATGACTGGCCGCCTTTTTATAGCTGCCGAGTGCACTCGAGCGCTGTACTCCTCGCGGTGTTGCCCTGGTAACGCTTCTGCCAATTGATGCGGCGAAAAAAGCGTCTGACTGATGTAGTGTCAATTAATGTCGAATTGATATGTAAATATACATGGAGGTACGTGTATTTTAGGTAAGTTTGTTGTTAATCTGTTTATTTTTAGAGTTTTTTACTAATGTTTTGTTAATTTAGCTTATGGATATCTTCGAGGGAATCCAGAACTGTTTGTAGGAGGAGACATGAGCGTAAGGGAGCTTTAATTATCAGATAAGTATTGATTTTTATTCATTTTAAAACTAGATTCATTGTAGTTTTTTGTTTATTTTTTTAGGAAATCAGAAATTGGATACATCGAGGGAAGGTTCGGTGGTGGACCGAACAGCGCCCAATTAGAAATCGCTTCAATAAATTACACCATCGTTGATCAACACATATTTTCTTTAATTTCCTTTTTAGGGTTCCGTACACAAGGGGTAATAACGAGAACCCTATTACTATCATTTCGATGTCCGTCCGCCCAATGAACATCTTTGCAGCTACTTACTTTCAGTAATCAGTTTTTATTTTGTAAGGCTTGTATAACAACTACACGAAAAATGTTTTATAGAGGTACCGCTTTTTCGTATTGAGTTCCGGTGCTAACTAGTTTTAGAAGGTAGTACCGAGAGCTCTTTCCGAATCTCTTAATTAACAGTGCGAGCGCTCGCCACTCCGACTTTCTATTCCAAATTCCAGGAATCAGAAACCAATCACTTTTGATTATGAATTCCCCAATTCCTCGTTTTGCCGTGTGGGCTCTGTCTGTGACATGGGTGTCAAATGTGATCTCACATTGAATTTTGTCTTCCATATAAACTACATGGTATCAAAGAGTAGTTCTATGCTAAGTTTTATAAAACGTTGGTCCCGTTGGTCGAATCCCACCATTACACTGCGTTTGTACACTTGCTTTGACACCACTTCTTGAATACGCTAGCCAGGTCTGGTCTCCATTTTACGGTACATACATCGACGCACTTGAAAAACGTCCCATGGTTGCCGATGTAACTTTTTGCAATCAAATCTTAAACGGAAATTTTGATTCTCCGTTGTTACTGGACAAAATCTCTTTCCGTGATAGTAGCCACAATTTGAGAAGGCTACCTGTATTGCATGTTAACTCCTCAAGGTCTAACTTTAGCATGTACGAATCCATTAATCGAATGTGCATTACTGTTAATAATGTGGCTGAGCATTTCCTTCTTGACGTTTCTAAGCATACTAACACCGACTAAGTGATGAGATGCATGCATTGTTGACGTGTCACTACTACGAGCATGTGTTAAGCTGGTACTGATAGTCAATAAATAAAATCCAGAATCTACGGAAATTAATTATTTACGAACTAAGACTATTAAAAATCGAATTCCAAAACGTGCATAAAATCGTTTAAATAAGATACGACCTTTAAGTGGAATGATGGATGCTTATGAAACTTAGGAATGGTGCTGTGTATGGTACTAAAAACAAACATTGAATTATACTCTAAACATGTTAATAATATAAGGACTACATATCTAGGGTGTCCCGTTAGTGGTGTAAAACCCGAAGGCTATGGATAGGTCATACTTATATGAGCAAAACATTGTATGGGACGGTTTCCGAAACAACGACACTTCAAGACATTTGGGTATGTTTTCATAGATCACCCTGTGACTTCTTCTTGTTACACCCTATGATGATGATTTAAACATCGGTTGTGCAAAAAAACGTGTTACATTTTCAACGCAGAATGCGATAGCTCATTTAAAAGCTAAGGTTTTGGTCTTCTTAAGTCGATTATTAAAAATTGGTCTTGATGACGTATTTTTTGATAAAAATATTAGTTAAAT
Source organism: Dioctria linearis (assembly GCA_963930735.1). Taxonomy (NCBI): domain Eukaryota; kingdom Metazoa; phylum Arthropoda; class Insecta; order Diptera; family Asilidae; genus Dioctria; species Dioctria linearis. The sequence goes on along the minus strand of OZ005740.1, from coordinate 35,533,113 downwards.
AAAAAAACAACGAGTTAAAATTCCGAAATTCTAACTGTGTTGAGCCATAACTTCAAAGAGGAGGAGAGAAGGGAAAAATTAATAGACCGTTGGAAAGGTCCAATCTATCAAAGAATAAATCATAATCATAGGGTGCTACGTGGAGAATTTACAGGGTGATTTATGAAAGCATAGCCAAATAACTTTAAGCCCCGTTATCTCGGAAACCGTTAGGATCCCTCCCCCACATAAGTAAGAAGATCTGTACAGCTACCTTAGTTAGCTAAGAAAAAGTACACACATTTCTCAATTAATATCGGTATATAAAATTTTCATTATCACATTTAATAGATACTATAAACTATAACTATTTAATTTCGCTAGCTACCACAACTGCAGTTAAAAGATTTTAGTCATATTAAAAGTGACCACGGACGGCTTTCTGTGCAACAACACGTGATATTGGTTGAAATCGTCACAAACATTGGTATGAATACAATGATTGTTTCAAAAATCTCCGGGCTTCTTAAGTACATATTGTATAAACAACGCCATCTACATGTGATTGTGTTTGGTCCTTGCCAAAATCAAACATTCTCTTTATGTAAGAAAACAATTTTTCTCGCAACATATGATATCGTTTTGCTTAGTTTAGTTACCTTATCCTAGACTGTCATCTATTCCCCTGTCAGTAGCAGATTTTCAGGTCATTTAACTTAATTGGGTTTGATCGTTTTGACATTTTTAAGCCAGCAGAGTATATGCCATCGGCCCATCTCTAATTAATGTTTCTTGAATGTTCAAACGTAGCAACTCTTTTTTATAGATTTTTTATACTTAGTTAAAAAAAAACATCGAAATACTTAGCTTTCGGAAGTCTTTGTTAGTTATTAAGTCCATGTACATAATCCAAAGTCTAAACAATCGAACACCAAGAATATTATCAATCAAATAAAACCTTAATTGGTATTCAGTATAAAAATAAAAACTTAAATCTCACATATGTTTTTTGTCTCCCATGTCCACATGGAATATTCAATTTAAATGATATTGCAATATTAACGATAGCCACAACCGCGTAGGTGGTAGAATGGCTACATAATCATAAATAATTTCATGCTCATGTTTTAATATTAAATTTAATCAAACGCAAGCAATTATTATCTATTTAAATCTGGAATAGGGAAAAGAGCAGAGGGTATATGATTCTACACAGTAAAGCAACCTAAAGGTTAATCAGAACTAATTCACTTAATTAAGCTCTGGAAGCACTTAAATTGACTGAAATATATATGTACATTATGGGGAATGTACATATGTGGTAATGTATAAATATATGTCATTAGTAAGACGCAGTATATCTGAATTGAGGAAAGGGTAGAAATTGAAGACGTCAGGATAGGTTTCACGTAAATTCTCTTTTTTTTCATATCCAAGACTTTATACTGTTACAAGCGTGACTTTTGTTCGTTATTCAAACACAATATTTCAAATATTATTCTAAAGTTCTTTCTTTATTTAATTATACTGTTCACTTTTACAACATTCACAAACAATTATCAATTATGCGTCTAATTATCGCAATCTATATAGTTTATGTCGTTCACTTCACTGTTTCAAATAAGACTCCTCCTGGCGGTGATAAGTGACATATTTACTCTACATATTGTTATGGAACCTTCCCGAAATATCTATTCTAGAATCGTCGATTGTCCGAAACCAAAGTTGTTTTTTTCCGTACTTTATAGATCTCGCCACAAGTAATACAGATTGCTGTCTTTTGATTTTGACCAAATTAAATGTTTTTTAGTTTGATTGGAATTCCGTCAAGTGCTCACTCCTTTCAGCTTTTCAGAGGTTGTAGCTTCCACTAAACTATGTTTGCACAGCTAAAAATGAAACAGTGACAACGCTTTTGGAGTCTTTTACCAACCATTATTTTATGATGCTAAATAGTTTTGGCAAACACTTGTATCAACTAAATAGATGTACCTTTTTAAACCATGTAAGTGCTAAATAAAAGTCAATTCGTAAATTGCTATAAAGTGTGCTTTTAAATAACCATGTGTATATATAGCTCATTTCCACTGGGGTAACTTACGACCCCGCAGGCACATACATAAAATATGTACATTTACATGTCCGTTCTGAAGAAAACTACAAAAAACGCAATTTTTCTAATTTTTTCTTATGTTTTTATTGTCTTCATATAACATACATTTATTTACAGCGGCAAATACTGAACATTTTAAGGTAAAACATGAACCGAGCGTGTGAGGGTTAAATTGTATAGTTTGGTCGCATTTTGGGTTTCTGTCTTTTATGCTAGATGTCTCTAATGTGGTCTGTGGTCTAGGTCTAGGCTAATTTTATATGAATTTTTCGACTTTGAGGACACAAACCTACGTATAGTAAATTTTATTGCCTACAGGCTCGATGGTATCTAACTTGAATCTTTTGCTGAGTACTGACTCCTCTTAAGCGACTTAGACTTGTTAGAATTCTTCTTTTGCCACACTTCACGTTTGGTAGCTTGGTATTTCCTGAGCTTGGTCAGCATATATAGACTTACTTGAAGTTGCCTTCAGCGACTGAATCAGATTTATCTTTGCTCTATGCAAGTTCAACCATTAGTCGCCCTATAAATTGCATCGTTTTGGTTGCTCACGTGGACAGTGAGCGCTTTACTTTTTTATTTAATTTACCATGCACGAACACCCCAAAAAATCTGCTTATAATACTAGAGCACACGCGCTCCGACTTGGTTTATGGGAGCTCGTCTGGGGGACATACGTACCCCATTTTTGAAGTTCTTTTCATCAGTCAAACAGAGCGGAAAATAAAGTAGTGTTAATTATTATATTAGAGGAACTTTATTGGCGTTATTTAAAATAACAAATTTTTTTAAAACTTTCTTATATATTAACTAGAACATAAAAAGAAAAATATCACTATAAATCTCTTTAAAATTCGCTTACTAACACAATCACAAACTTGCCCGTAGGCATTATTTTCAATATTTACGTTATCGCTTTTGCAGTCGGGGCGTATAACTAAAACACAGGGTACACGATCTGCACGATCTCGACCTCGACCAAAAAACATGCATCGGCCTTTTCCACCTCTACGTTGTATTTCTTCCTGTGGCGTATTCTCAGGTAGACCAAGAAGCAGTTCACCTTTTATTTTTATTCTTTTAGGAATATTTTTCTTTGCTATCTTCAATGCGGTAACTGGTTTGTCTAGTTTATAGCCAATACTGTGCAAGAAGTGTCGTGGAACTATTTTGTCAGTGGAATTCTTCAACTGGTGTAGTACTAAGGCGTTTATTCCGCATATATATAGCAGGTCGTAGAATAATGTGAGTGGCCATCGTCGACTGTTCCGGGAGACTTCATACTGGCGGCACATTTTATCCAAAATATCTACGCCACACTTAGTATGATTATAGAACGATATAGCTTCAAGTTAATGTGCGTCACCAGGTTCAGTATTGATCCTATTGTCATTGTGCAACGTGGATAAACGCGAAACACATCTGGTCTTCTTTGGAACATAGCTTAATAAGGTACAACCTTTTTGGAAGCCAAATAACGAACTGTTAATCTCTCGTCCTGCGGTACTCTTGAAATTTGGCGGTGTTTCTGGTTTGTTACTTTTCAAGGTACCCACAATTGTAATTTTTGGATAACTGGTAAACCAATTGTCCATAGTTACGTTAACGCACATGTTATTCAGCGGCTCTAAAATCCAGTAAACTACGCATTTAGAAAAAATATTAACAATATTTATTAACTTTTGAAAAATTCCACAATCACACGCGCCGGGTCCCTTGTACCCCAGCACCACTAAAATGAACTTTACAAACACATCAAGCCATAGCAAGTTACTTATTGCGTAGGCTGGTAATTTTACTAAGCTTATCTAGAAATTCAAGATAATATCTCAGCCACATGTCATGTATGATTCTGACTATGTTCAGATCTTTCTTTTATGGAATAACTTACCAGGTAATATTCAAAACCCCGCCGGTTACTTTGGCATATTCAAGGGGTTACTAAGGTGCCATTTTTCTATCTGGGCTGCTGCCCAGTGACCTAATCTCCTTGAACGCTGACAACAATTTCGATGTTTGGTTCTTTCATTCTTTTATTGTTTCCTTGAAAACTTAACAATTATTTTTATTGTTATTATTTTAGTTATTATTTTTACGAGCGACTAAGTGATACAAGCGACATCTGTTAGAAATGGAAATGACTATAGGTTAGTGACATCTTAGTAAACTTTGGGTTTGGAGAACGAATATTCAGGACGTTCCTAGGATAATTTGTAGAGTATAAATACGGCTCTTCTCACATTCAGAAAGCGAGTTTTTTTTTCGGGCAATGAAGTGACCGAAGTAACCTATTTGAATTGTGATAATTGGAATTACAGTACTAGCCATAACTAAAGAGTTGATTTGATAATTGTTTGTGAATTATGAGAGTAAAAAGTAAAATTAAATAAAGAAAGAACTATTGAATTATATCTGAAATATTGTGTTTTAAATTACGAACTAACATTATTATTTTCAACTTGTTTTTAATTACTGTCTTTCTTTTCTTTACATTTATTGTAATGTGTCTTTTTTTTTGGTCTTTTATCTTATTTCCAGTATAACATAGCTTTTTTAATTTATAGATTAACATTTAAGTTTTCGTTTGTCTTTTTTTGTTATACCTTAAGTTAGTTTTTTTTATTGGTATTTTTTTTTTTTTTTGTATTTTATTATTCTTTAATTAGTTAAACTTTTTAATTTGTTTTTTGTTTTTGATTTTCATTGCTCATTTACCAAATAACAATGTCCTAAGAAAGATTGTAATAAATTGCGTACGCATTTTCATTAAGAAATTCTAATATGAATACTTCATTTACAAGAATAAACTTGTGGGTGGAGCGTGGAAAACCATGGAAAACACCAGACCCATTATTGCACTCATCTTTCTAGCTGTTTTTGGCGAAGGGATGAAGAGGCAAGAAGAATAGACCCAAGCCTAGCCAAGCTTTAACCGAGTGATCTTTTGACATTAGTCAATTGTGTCAATTCGAATTAAATGTCAGATTCGTGTTTTTGCGCCGGTTTTTATATTTTTTGTAATATTTAAATAATAATATAATATTAGCTCTTGAGATATTCAGATTTAGTAGGAGTGCTTTATACTTTTAGCAATGGCTGTAAAGCATTTTAATGATAAACAACTTTCACAAGAATATACTCTTCAATCACAACAACAAATCGTGAATACCACTAGAAAAATTATTTTCCAAAATTATCCTGTATACTTTAAAATTGTGTTCAATGTAACTTCAATAACTGAGGGTAGGGAGAGAAAAAAATATATGAACTATTGGAAATCTCAAAGCACTATCTATGTATATAGTCATCAAATGTGAAAGAATCCCTCCTACCTCTTCCCAACGAATGATTTAAACCGATTCGCTTCTAAGAGAATCAAATATGAATCAGTTTGCATATTTATCTTTTATAGAAAACCACCAAGTGTTACACCTTCGTGTTCCTAAATGTAACCAAACTCGAAATAGAATTAAACATTTCCAGGGTAGAATTTTACATGGCATCTCACCAGAAACGTTCATCATTGTGGTTGCACAGATTTTCCTACTTCAAAATCTGAACAAAAGGCAATTCAAGCTGCAGGCCTCGGTCATGCCAAGATATTATGAAAGTTCGTCTATAGTATACACATAAGGCGATTGCATTTACTTATCTGCATAAATTTTGTAAATATCTCACATATAGTAAGTATAACTATGTATGTGTATGTAACGACAAGTGTTATGCAAATCTTCTTCATTCAGTACTAAGTCAAAGGAGAAACTTTAAATGATAACATTCCCTTCCGGTTGACAATGACAAAAGGTAGTATGGTAATGCATTAGACTTATGTCACTCCTAATTTACAGGTGAGTAAACATACGTTCAAACAAAGTGCAACACATTCTCTTTTGTTATTGAGAACTCCTGAAAATTTTGCCCTGGCTCTTTCAATTCATCATGACAGGAGAAGGTGGACGTGATTAGATTTCTTCTTCTAGGTGGAAGTTAAAATTTCAGATAAACCTGAATGAAACTGAATAGACAAGGATATCTATCCAAGAGAGATGCTGTTTCCACTTTAAAGGAACTTTTGAATTAGAAAGAGAGATAGAGAGAGGAAACTGTTGAAAACTATATCTTCAACGTTACACTTCAATGGACTTTTACAAACATTTTCTTGTCAGAATTATAATTTAATTCGCTGAAGCGCCAATGTTCAATGTCTCTCAGTGAAACCTCTGGCTGTAAGAAATTATAATAATGTTGATTTTTTAAGATGTTTGGCATAATATGAGGTTACTGGACTACTGACGTACATAAATGCTTTTATATTATATTAATTTTGAGTCCTTAAATGGGCAAGTAAATGTGGTTTAAAATGGTAAAAAGGTAAGCCTAAAAGCGACGTATCTTGAGAACTTGCTTTTACGCGGTTCCCAAAGTACCTGCGAATACAATTTAATATGTTTGCACGTTTTTTTTTTTCAAGAAATAAATTAAAGTAGAAGGGAGCAAAGTCAGAAGAAAGCTGTTTAGCCTAGAAAGGCTTGAAACGGAGCGGATGCGTCCGTAATCACTTCAAAACTCTAAAAACAGAATGTATGAAAACGTAGAAGCAGATTTCTGTTCAATTCGGAGTGGTCTCCAGTGGTTGATATTTGAGCGTTAAAGATGCCCATGTCAAAATTAAAGCAGATTTTTATACCTTAGATAATGAAATCATAGGGTCAGGGCTTGTCATTCCGTTTTTAGCGCATAAAGATAATGATAGTAGAGCAAAATGGCTGGACGTACGCATAATATTAAAAGTTATTTTTATTTTTATGTTCATCTGTCTGTGTATAAGTAGGGTGAATTGGACATGAATTTTATAGTGAAGTTGAAAGAATTTTTCCAATAAAGCGTATGGAATTTTACGCATCGCCTGATACTATTTACATGAGAGCGCAGCGCATGTTATTTTCGCATTTTGGTTTAGTTAGTCGAGTGGAGTAACTGCGTGAATAAGTGGAAAGGCAATCGCACGAAGTTTATGCTACTGCAAGTGCTATTTTTGTAATTCTCAAAAAAGAAGGAATAAAAAAGTATAGGGGAGAATGGAGTAATAACGTGCGGCGGGGCAATACCGTGCACCGTATTTTTAATTCCGCCAGAGGAAGTAATGAGCGCCGGGAAGTGCTGCTGTGTAGCGGGAAGAATGCGAAACAGATAGAGATAGTCGGTGAGCTTACAGCTTTATGCATGTGTCTGTGACGGATATTTATGTCATTTCATAAACTTTTCTTATAATATCAAAGACTTACTAGGACTGACGTAAGTGGAATATGTTATTAATTACTTATTTATTTAAACTAACTGATTTGAAAAGTTCATTTCTTGGGCTATATAGATGCGACAATGTTTTATTAAAAGGAAAACCAGAATTTGGAAAAAATGGGAGAAGATAAATATTGGCTATTCAAAAATTCTACAACGATATCCTCGACAGAATGTCGGAACTTGAGTTGAGAGAGCGTCAGTGAAATCAGCCGAAACTAATGCGTACAAGCAAAACTTATGACTTTGCTATAGAATTGAAATTGAAATTTTTAGAATCGGTCAGATGGAATAAAAGAATTTTTAGAAAACTTCTTAAATAAAAAAAAAAACTAGTAGCTATTGTACATTTACTTTAATTTCACAAGTTGAAGCTTTTTTTACAAATTGTGACAGCTGTTTCGGTCCAACTGGACCATCATCGGAAAATAGACAAGTGATATTCAATTAAAAATTCGAGAATCTCTTCTTCTAGGCTTAAAACAAAAATGAAATTATATTACATATACGTGGCATTAAATGTTTATGAGGAGAGGATTGCGAATGCAGCTGATACTGGTAAAATCATTGTCTGTTGATGAACATGATTAACAAAACTGAACGAATTGGCGAATTGGCCGCTTAAAGTTGAAACTTTGAACTTCCGCCCCTCGCAGAACTTGCGCCTCCCGCAAAAATGAAAATGCGGAATAACGAAATCTACGTAAATATCAAGTTTGGTAAAAAAGTGTTTTTTTTCGAAATTACCCCCTCCATTTTCGAAATTCGAAATTGAAAAGTACCCTATCTAATAGCCAGTTCAGATTCCCGTACAATGACATATAAATGGTTGTCATTGGTTAAAAACTGTAGGAGGAGATAGAATCTTACGAAAAAACTGAAGATTACCTCGATGGGCACATCTTCCAAATGTTTGCTTATAACTTTTGATTGTTATTGTTGATAGCACTTAGGGAGGTCATTTTGGAAAGGGGACATAATGCGCAAATTTTTTCATAGTTTTGCCAAGTTCATGCAATGGTGACATTTCGAATAAATGTACACTGTTCTTTTAAATAAAGGTTTGAACGTCACAATCCATTAATTACAATAGAACTTATAACGAAATTACTCTGAAAAGGTATGCAAAATCTCGAAAATCGATATTATCGATTTACTCGAAAACCAAGTGGAGTTCGATATAAAAGTATCTAGACTTTTTTGACCCAAATGACCTCTACTTTCATCCCCTTAAAGGATTAAAGACATTTACGGAACACCCTGTATATATTTAACAACTATGTGTAAAAAAGATTTAGGAGAGTTAATGCTCGTTAAAAATTTTCAATTTCTTTGAACTACAAATTTGCATGTTTCGTCTTAAATTATCGCATGTTGGGTTTCTGTCTTTTACGGTAGATGTCTCTAAAGTGCTTTTGGTCTAGGTCTAGCCTAATTTTGATATGAATTTTCTCACTTTTAGGATACAAACCTACATATCATATAGTAAATTTTTTTTTGCCTATAGGCTCGCTGGTATCTAAATTGAAACGTTTGCTGAGTACTACCTCCTCTTAAGTCTCCTGTTATAAGCTTCATTGGACATTGGAACCCTGCACAACCACCATAGCGTGGAAAGGCTACCTGTTTCATGAGATATTTTAAGATCCAAAAAGTTAATAGCCTTGTCCTTTTCTATTTCAATCGTAAATTTTATTTTGCCATCAATTTGGTTAACCTATTCTAAAAAGTTATATAACTAGTTCGCTGTCTGATCCTTTCCATACAGAAAATATGTCATCCACATACCTGCGCCAAAATTCTACTTTTTCTCTAAAGATTGCATCAATCTCTATTATCTGCTTCTCCAAACTATCCATATATATTTCTGCTAATAAAAGGGAAAGTGGAGAGCCCATAGGTAACTCGTTCTTAACAGAATAAAATCTATTATTAAATTGAAAATAGTTCTGCTTGACACATAGATCGTACAGGGCTCCCATGTCTGATACCATTCTAGAATCGAAGCCAGCATTTTCCAAGTATGAGTGAACAATATCCGAACAACCAATCTAAGGGAACCGAAGTAAACAAACTAATTACATCAAAAGAATCTATTGTATAGTAAGTATCAGGAAATTTTAGGTTTTCAATACCTTAATTAACTCTATACTATTCTTTATAGAAAGCTGTCATGGTTTTACGTGAGCACCTTCCATTATGGCTTAATCTCACGGCAGCCTTGATGCACGGATTAGAAGACGAGCGACAATCAACAATTGCCCATATAAATACTTTTTATAAAAAGTAAGTGTGAATTATATGGTGGCAAGATTTCTCATTGCACTTTTCAAATTGGGTGATTGTTCCCCCCTTTTGCCTGACGGCACATGGATAAACCAAGTAGAAATTATACGAAGAAGATTCCTCGTCTAACAGACTGAAATTTATTGAAAATAATTTCAATAAATTTACAAAATGCATTTAAGTGCAAAAATATGATTGAACTTTCGACCCAGCTATCAGAGAGGTCTCATCGGTATGCTTGTCTCTGATCGCCGACCACAGAAGTCCAATGATGGATCGCTGGGTCGAAAAGTTCAATCATATTTTTGCGCTTAAATGGATTTGGTAAATTTATTCAAATTATTTTCAGTAAATTTCAGTCTGTTAGACGAGAAATCTTCTTCGTATATTTGCATAAACTGTGTATTATAGAACTGGTATAATTTATACGCAGGAGCCGTTTTATACGCCACCACTGGTCTAATCGAATGGTTTGATTTATGTAGTTTAATTAATCCATGTAATTTTGGCGCCGATGGGTTCATATTAAATATTTTATAAGAACTCTCTTGAAGATCGATTTCACAAGACTTTATTGCTGCCTTCAGATTTATCTGGTACCGCTTAGTAGGATCCAAGTTTAGTTCCGTAGCCCCGCTCTTTAAAATGAACTGCTCTACCTTCTGAATGTAATCAGCTGTACGTAGTATGGTCACACTATTGCCCTTATCTGCTTTCGTCAGAAGAAGGTCATTATTTCTCACGGTTCTTTTAATGTTCAACAAAATTTTTTCCTCTTCTGCTCTGCGAGTCGAAGTTGCCACCAAGTCTTCTTTAATAAATTCAGCGCAAGTTTCTCTCACAAAAATTGTCTCTGTAATTTGTTACAATAACCTCAGTGTCCATTGCTAAATTTTTAAATTCATTGATTTTTGGCATACTTATAGGAGAATAATTTAGACTTTTCCAATAATTGTAATTGATTGGGCTGTAATTGTTCACCGGTTAAATTAACAACGCGTGCATAGAACTCCACTTGTTCTGTGTTTGCTGGTGGCTCTGACATTCTTGTGGAGATTTTTTGTTTATATTTATTTATCTTAATTATGTTATAAAAAACAGGACAAGGCGGTTGTTTTTCTCTTGTATTTAATAATTTGATTTGAAATGTAGAAATAAAAAGTTTTTCTAAGAATTATTTTAGAGTTTATATATTTATTTAGCCCAAGTGCGTTATTTAAATCAGTACAGTATTGAAAAGCTAACCTAAAATATTTACTTTGCCAGGAAGGCAGATAGCCTTTTGTTAGAGAATTTTACTAACCCCTATATGGTTTCCGTAATTGTGGGACTTACTTCTTCTATAGTTTTCAATTACAAAAATAACTTTTATGAGATATTCTAGACTTCACAGGAATTAAGACGTTCAATTTCCTATTACACCTTGTTGGGATTCGTGGCGAAAAGGAATATGCAAATTCGTTGGCAACCATACTTTCTTGTGTGTATAGAATGAAAATTTAAACATTTAAATTTAAGCATACATATGTATGTAATATCTGTTGGTAGCAATTAAGTAACTAACTGTAAATTCATATAAATTGAAAAAAAAACTATTCCCATATGAATTTTTAATATTCCTCCAAGTAAATTGCCTCCTATAATTACTGCCTTTTGGCAATCAATTAATAATCGGCTCATAAATTTGTGTTAAACGATAGACGGATCCTCAATGCGTAAATATTTCCCCAACAGTTTCCGTTTCACCAATTTCACCGAAATCCGTTTCCCGGCATCGTATACTTTTCCATTTCCACACAAGAAATTCCTATCAGCTATTCAATAATTTGCATATTTCACGCCACACTGCGTACATCGTACCATTAGAAATTCCATGGGGAAGAGCGAAGGGTATTTAGTTGCTTCCTGTACACAGCAAACGTTTCATTGTTTTATTGAACAGAGCCAGTAAAGTAATAATTGAAATGAAGGTGTGCTGTATAAACTGTACGTATACAGGTAAGGTAGAGGTAAAAATATATGTGCGTGTTTTTGTATATAAGTTTCAACATGTTCACTTCCTATACATATTTTAGTCAATCGGGACAACGGCACTAATTATCTTCAGCAGATATCCGCATCGCATGAAATATTTAATCAAGAGACACTACATGTAGATAGGTACATGAATTTTGTTCTCAAGATGAATTGTCGCGGATAATTATTGCTATACAGCGACGTATTTAAGAATTATTTCAATTTATAGGAAAGTTTTGTAATTTTTTTTAGATTCTACTACGCGATTTGTAAATTATTATTATTAGGTATTATAATGTATAATTTTATAAATTTTTTTACCAGATGAGGTTTCTATTTGTTCAAGTATACCTTTTTGGAACTCTCCGGTACAGTGGCGTAGTAAGGCTGGGACGGTTGGGGCGAGCTGCCTGAGGCACCGCAATAAAGAGGACGCTAAATTTTTTGGAAAAATTTACAGTATTATCGCATATTTTAATGAATTAAAAATGTTGGCACCCAATCATTGTGAGCAGTTGTTAATTCTAATAAAGTGCCCAATTTTCATAACTGACTATATCACCCTTATTATAGTTGTCGACTCACCGAAGTGACAAGCTCCGCGGTCACTCTTACTTCACTTCACTTTTCGGTATTGTCATTGTCGAACGGTGTGACGTGACTTTTTCTCCGAAGCCTTATTATCGTTGTCACTTACAGTGACAGATAGCATCAAGACATGCATCAGGGTAAGAATTACATTTGTAGACAGAAGTGAGGTTTGTCTTATTTCGTGGTATTGTTGTTAATTTTGAAAGTGTTTACCACTGAAATCTTAAAAAACACAAAAAGTTAATACAAATTTGTGCGTATTATCATGATCAAAATTGCACATAGTGCGACAATAAGCATAAACTTAGGTAATGACGTGTCAAAATAAAGATTTCGGGTTTTTATATGTATGTAATTAGCTTTAGAAAACTGTCAAATTTATGAAATTTGCAAAGTTTGGTACATAATTACGTAATAGTGGTACATCAAATAGATAAATTTGTACTTGCGTATAGAAGATCTTGGGCTGGAAGAGGCAGTGACGAAAGAAAACAAGTAAAAATGCTTTGGTTACTAATATATTTTCGTTTGACAGCTGCTATTTTCAGAGATGAATAACTACCAAAATTATGATATTATTTAAAAAAAAGTTGAATTTGTAAAAAGGTTCGAACCTTTTTCTGTTTATGTTGAAAAACTCAAATTTTTTAGTGCAATGATAAAGGAAATAAAGTCAATAATGTTAATAATGTTTTTGCCGTTAAATTTCTTGTTTTTATAAATTTTGCATATAATTTGGCGTTTTTAATTTATTTCATCACCGCCAGATGGAATAATGTTTCGGAAAGCATTCATTTGCTTTGAAAGCTCTGCGAGTTGTAGTCTGCACGCTCAGAAAGTGTATCCTGCCATTTTCTGCATTAGGTACCTATATGTGTGTAGATTTCGTGGAAAATTTTAAGTTTGATTGGGAGGCGAGAAATTCTTTGGGCAGTTCTATTTATAATTTATTTGTTTATAAATTAATTATTTAATCATGGGATGTGAATGTGATAGTAAAATTCGGACCAATAATATTATGGAATAAAGAAGAGAAAGCTGAATATTGCTGGGTATTCAAATTTGTGTATAAGGCCGTACACAGAAAATCGATCAATTTTGTGTAAATTTGTGAATGGACTATCTATCGTTTTAATGGAATTTTACAGAAAGTTTGGCAATGTTGAAAATAGCAATTTTTTGCAACGATCCATTTATGATGACCGAGTTGCGGTCTTTTAAAATTTGATAAATTTGGCAAATTCTGCTTACTATATGTAATTTGAAAAATTTACATCTCAGAATGTACTCATCGCATCTCTAGTGAAGCTATACAAAGGAGAAAATGGAACTCTTAAAGTTTGGATGAAATTACTTTTTTAAATATATGTAGTATATGTAATTTAGAAAACTGTGAACGAAAACTGATGAGGTGTGGTGAGTTGTCAGATTATATACAGTGTGTTCGGTAAATAAGTAGGATGAAGTATGCCATTATATTCCTTGAAGTCTCCAGATAACACTTTTCTTGAAACTTGTCGCTCTAAATTTACTGTTTTACTCTCAAATTGAAGATATCGTATCTAACGTGACCATTTGGCAAATTTAACTTTTCTAATTTCATAAAGTTTTTTAAAATGAAAATTCGGAGCCGGAACTCCAATTTTTTGACTTAGCGTAAATTTTTTTGTAAGGAAAAGTGGTATATTTTTTCTACTATACCGTAATCTGCAATCAAGTCGATTATCCTTCATAGTCATACAGTAAAATTGAATTGGAAATTCTACCAGATATAGCTCAACCTGGAATGTCTGTTGGCAAATTAAAATCTATTTCTCGAATGTAGTTCTTTGGTTATCTAGTTAATAAACTGGTAAAAAATGGCAAAATTATATGGTATATTACAACTCAGAATTCTCGGAAGAGTTTTCTTTAAATCACTCAGATAAAATATGCCCAAGCAATAAATGGTGCCAGACAAATTACAAGAAAAAGTGTCTGGTCAACAACACAGAGCGCATATATTTCGTTCGCCCCTTTCCTGCTCCTCACGCAGAAACATTTTATAAGTTCCAAAAAAATTCTATAAAAACTCCTACAGACAAATCTAAAATCTCGCAAACCTATGCGATCCTACTGCTTTGCAGATGCCCGAAATGCTTTGGAGTACAATGCACACGAATACTACAGCATCATATAGCTTTGCATGTACATATAGAGATTTTTTTCAATTTTCAAATTGCATACTTTTATGCGTTTATGTTTCACACTGCTTTTGAGAACAGAAATCGTGAGCTTTTCTTTGGTGGTAACCCCTTAAAAGAAAAAAATCATAAACGCGATGTATTACAGTCCTTTAGCTATAAAATGATGTTTCACTATAAAAGGTATCATGGCTTCAAATTGTTTTTTTGTTGTTGTAATTTTTACACTAAAAAATCAAAAAAAAATAATTTAATTTATGAAAAACTTTTGAGATTTATGTTTTAATGAACAACTTAAAAAGTCATCAAAAAATTTATCTTTTTCCGCTTGCATTTTCTTTTTCCTTACACACATCTAACATCTGTCACTTACAAAAACCAAGTGAGTGAAATTGTCACTAAATTATCACTTACATGGACATTTGCCTACTTAATATGACAACAGTAATACGCCCAAAGTCGTATGTTTGCGACAAATGTCACTTTAAACCACAATCATAATACCATTTTTCTGTCGTAACTCCATTTCTCACTTAAAGTGACAACGATAATAAGTGTATGGTTCCAATTTCAAATAGCCATAGTATGCTTGTGGATTCACAAATCTGATCAAACCTTAGATATTCTTGAGCTCGTATTAAAAATGTTACAAAGTTACAACTATTTAGTAACTTTTTAACACTAGTAATGAATGCTTGGCTTGATAGTGTTAGAACTACATACCTAATCTGATGTAATTCTCAATTTCTTACTTTATGATTCAGTGATAAAATGTCTGGTGAGCATCAATAAATTTCATTTGTGAATTAGATTTTGATCTACTGCTGTTTTTAGAATAATGAAGAGAGGACAGTGATGACATATAGTTACTCCTCACTGCCTTTCATTTCACTCTAAAATTTTTGAATAATATATATATATAATATAAATTTAACAGCTGTCATTTCACAATTAAAATATTTTGACGTCGCGTCATGGATGCAAAATTGTATTCTGAAAATTATGTTTATCTTTAAATTTCTTGCATTAATTAAATTAAAATGTCATTCCCAATATTTCCTGTGGTAAGCATTAATTATTTTTATAACACAAAGTCATTCAAAACATATAAGTAGACTTTTGATATAAATACATCCAAAAATCCACAGTGTGTATACCATAAACCACTACACCCTTATTCACCAGTGTGTAAATAACTTAGAACATATAACTAAAGGAAGCGAAAAACCGTGTAAAATCCCGGCTTTAGGCGAAGTATTGCAAGTAGGGTTTCCAATCCGGATATCCGGATTATCCGACCCATTTTGACTATTCGGTAATCCGGATATTTTTCCTTAATTATCCGATCCGGATATTTTTGACATTTTTTTTTCAGGAAAATACTGTTTTCTTTCTAACTGTTCAGCTATTTTCAAAAGATTATACAATTACTTTCTCAAATGGCACTTTTATTTATAATTATTATTTATTTATTAAAGTTTCTTTGAATAAACAAATAAGTTGTCTTGGATGTTTTTTTATCTAAATTTTAAATAAAACAAGTAAGAAAGCTAGAATTGGTCCAAGAGTAATTCTTATGATACCCTAGATGAATGCCCTTATGACCCGGTTTAGATGGGTCAATAAGCTGCCTCTGCCCCACGAAAACTTCTCGGTAATATAATGGTTGGGGGCAGGAATGAAGTATCACCCAACCTACAGATTTCGTGCGGCAGAGACAGCATACTGAGACTGACCTGTCTAAACTGAGTCTATGTAATTTCGTATGGTCACCCATCTGTGTAAGTTTGATTTTCTAAGTGGTTTTTCGCATATATTTCTAGAACGGTTCGTCGGACAGTAAAAATTATTATAACTAGTTTCATAGCATTTCATATTCTGAAGAACTTTTGAGAACACAAAAAACGTCTAATACTGATTGTTTTCATAGAATACCTACGTAAAAGATCAACATTTTTATATGACCCAATTTAGCCATTTATGAAATTATTTTTACTATTTTTATGAAAACGTCGCGTAGAAAATTTCAGCTCTCTACGCTGATGCTCTCTAAAGCAATGTCCAAATATGTAGTGAAATACGAAAGTTTTGTATGGCAACTCGTTGAAGGATTTACCCGATTTGTCCCATTTTCGAACTTGAATTTACTTTTTTTTTTTAAAAAAGTTCATGTGCAAAATTTCAGTTCTCTAAGTACATGCGTTCTCGAATCATCGTGCGGACACACAGACAGATAGACAGACGGCATGCAAAAATCAAAATAACTCTTAATATTATACATGGGTGTTCATTCCATTTTGCTCTACCATAATTATTTCTATGCGTTACAAACGCAAGGACAAACTTAGTATACCCAATAGATTTCATCTAGGGTATAACAAAACCTACTAAGCACTGAAATTACATGATAACAGTGTTGTTAAAAATTAAATATATTTATAAATAAAATATTGAGTTAATCGCCCAAAAAGGTAGTATATACATACATTGATTATGGAGTAAATAGATGTCTCCAGATTCCAGTGTAGGAATTTTCTGTTACCCGTATGGCGTTATCCATATATGACGTGATTATCTATATAAAATCGACGATGGCTCGACTTGTTAACGTAACCAACGAGTAAGCCAGCAGTCAACGATGCGACATTTAATTTTTAACCATTTAAGGGTAATCAAGTTTAAAAGAATTGTTAGATGTCCCATTACCACTAGAGACTGCAGCAAAGGAATTAAATAAAAATTCAGCGACTCTTTTGACCGCTGAATGTACTTATAAATTTATATTTGAAAGCTTAGACGAATTTAGAACGAACTTAGGTTAAAATTTATCGAAACAGAATAAAAAACGAATGGATGAACTTCGAGATAAAGTGCTTATGAAAGTAAATCTTCTTAGAAGCAGGCAGCATACCACATTTCATAAATATTTTGATTATAATTCATTCCCAGTCTGCAGGGATAACTGGAAGTGGCAATTTCTTCTGTTGATGAGCAGAGCAACGCAAAAAACATATTATTCAATGCATTTCTTACAATAAAGCCAGCATTTACAGTTTCAATCAATTACAATTTTGTAATTTTCAATGCAATAACTTTTTAAAATATTCTTTTTTAAAAACAAAATAAATTTAAATCATATAATGTTTTTTTACTATTTATTAATTATTAATGTACATAATTAAAATATTTGTATAAAATAAATTTAAAACACCATGAAATATTGGATTCAAGCTATTTATTTATTTTGTTTTTTGTTATCAAGATATCCGGATAATCCGGAAATTTCAGTTTTCAGTATTCGATATCCGGATAGTCATTAATGTCGGATAATTGGAAACATTAATTGCAAGGCAAGAAAGAAGAATTTAACCAAGTTTAACCAAGGTAGTCAATTGTGTCAATTCGAATTAATCATCAGATTCGTGTTTTGTATTTTGTGTTTTCTGTTTTCTGTAATTAAAAAACTTTGCATTCTTCCGCTGCTAATTGTATTAATTTTGGAGTGATAATTTAGTGATTGAGCCTTGGACTTAAGCTCAAGAACGTGTGAATATTTTAACAATGAATTGTGCTGATATGTGGTGTTGCTTGAATAATCGCCGAAATAATCCCCGGGAAGGCGTTAATCAGGCAAGTTGAAGTCCTTAAATTAAACAAAATAGTTTTTTTTCCGCAAATACGTGCAAAAGAAGTGAACAAAAGTTGAGGTAAACAGAAATATCAAGATAAGTGCTCAAAATATTTCTTTGTTACGTTTTTATGTTCCCAAATATTGGTTTTTTTTTTCTTTAATCAATGTATCAGTGATATCTCATAATTTTGTTTTATTTTATATTATTACACAAAAACCCCTTTTTAAAAATATTTCAGATTTATTACTTCCATGAGCATAACGAATACCTACATAAACAGAATTTCGCCACATAGTGGGAAATGCCGGCTTATTGCGCTTCCTTTATTTATATTCTCTTAGGTACAAAACAACGTGCTTGATTAGTGAAAAATGTAAACATTTCCCCTTCACAAAAAAAAAAACAAGTATTTTACTTCAGTCACACACAAGCTCAATTTTCTTAAAATTACATGCAATTTTTTTTTTTTCAAAATTTGCATTAATTTTTTATTTAATTTTTTCAAATGACGTCCTACTCTGGTGGGTAATCTCTTTCTATTAACCAGCTGTTCTTGATATTCCTCTTGAATAGTATACGCTCGCCGATGAGATGCACGAAAACGATAGACGATTTCCGATGATGAATATTCGATATTCGCACATGTTTTGACTAGAGTTGGTATTTTGGGTTTGAAACTTTCGCCGAAATTAGCAAGTCGTGTGGGACCAACTTTAGCTTTTCACATTTTCTCCTCATTTTCTTGATAAATAAATATTCAACTATTTTAGTTGCCTTTATCTCAAAGTTTGTAGGGCAAGAATTTCTATTAATCTTTCAAAGCTGCATCTACTAATGCTCAAGGGACGACGCGGCGGTGGTCAATCCTGAATTTTTTAAACTGTTTAACTATCAAAAAGGAGATAGTTTATTCCGCTACGAATTCCTTATCTCAAGCCAAGCTACACTTCTTTACATATAATGAATATGTATCTGCCCGAAAAATACTTCAAGATTATTGCAATTCATCCATTTATTTAACTCTAACTTTAAAATGCGACATCTGGTATCCTTCACCAATCTATCGTTGAAAATTATGAAGGTTATGGAGCAGAAATAATTTCAATTTCAATGGAGAAGGGATCTTATATGGAGATGCCATATGTTTAATGCATGGGTATATGTACATAACCTCTATACAAATGTATACATATGAATTTACAGCATTTGTAGCTATAAGTGTAGTTGAGACGAAAAATCCCTGAAGTATTTACGGCAAGTTGTAAACATTCATTCCTTGTTTTATGACACGTACACAGATAGTGTACCAAAATAATATTCTGGAAAGAAGTTTCCCTTCTGATGGTTCGATTATTGATGATCTCTACAATCACAGCATGGAATGTCTGGAGAAGAGAAAGCATCTTATCGCAATCATTTACATTTACTGAACTACTACTGATATCAAGTGGATAGCCTTAGATTTATAGTGGTCATTTTAGTGTAATTTATTTAAAATATTGCTGGATTTGCAGAAAAATCTGATTTCTATATATCTAGGAATGGGAGAAGTATGTATGCATATTAGGAGGAGTGTTGGGATTGGGAATCTGTTTTAAAATTTCCCATAAAGAATTTTGTTGAAAGAAATGTGTCCTCATGGAAAACCACTTTTAATGTTAGCCGGCTTAACATCAACAATTTTAAGTAATTTAAGAAAATTGTACGAAAATATAAAAAAAACACGTAAAGGCTATGTTGTATGTAATATATATGTATTATATTATTTACGCCTGGTTGTGAAAAAAGGTCTTTCCGTTGCTGAGAATCGTTCGTCATCGTTACCCCCAAAGACAAATAAAAGACAACTTTTGTAATTTCCTTCCATCTTAACTCAATAATTGCTTCTTGTCTTGTCTTGTGTGACATTCTTTAAATGTTGTTTGTAAGTTGTAAAAATCATATGAACTTTGTTAAAATTAAATCTGCAGTTGTTTACACATTGCTTAATAAAATGTGTATGCACGTCTTTTAATGTTCGTATAAGAAAAAAACACCTTGCGTGACATGTAATAATTAGGACTAGTTGAAAGTCATTAAACCTGCTTAAATTGATTGCAATGAGTGAATTGAAAATAAAAAACAATTATTCCGTAGCTACCTATACTTCTGATGGTCAGGGGCGAATCTAGTATTGAAATTAGGGGGGGGGGGGGCATGCCATCTTACTGCAATTAAATTTAGCAAAACAAAATAAAAACATCAAATAAGACACCACTTGTTCAGCGCCGTAAGTCGCATAGTGTAGCCACTGCAGTATATTGTAGTGAGGTACTACCGCATTAAGCGGTGTAGATAATGTGCAATTTGTTAATATAATTTTTTTTACAAAAAATTTCATTTTTATACCCTAGATTAAATCTATAGGGTATACTAAGTTTGTCATTCCGTTTGTAACGCACAGAAATAATGATGGTAGAGCAAAATGGATTGGACACCCCCGCATAAAATTAAAAGTTATTTTGATTTTTGCATGTCCGTCTGTCCGTCGGTCCGTCTGTCCGTCCGTCCGTCCGTCTGTCCGTGCGCACGATAACTCGAGAACGCGTTTACTTAGAAAGCTGAAATTTTGTACACGGACATTAAAAAAAAAAGTAAAATTAAGTTCGAAAATGAGAAAAATCGGGCAACTCCTTCGTGGGGTTCCCATACAAAAATTTCGTTTTCCACTACATATTTGGACACTACCTCAGAACACGTCGACATAGAGAGCTGAAGTTTCGTACATTGTGTTTTCATAGTAATAGCAAATAAAATTTCAAAAATGGACTAAATCGGGCAACTCATTCATGGTGTTGCCATATAAAAATTTTAGTTTTTTCATATACTTTGAAAACGATCAGTCCTAGACATTTTTATTGTACTAAAAACTTCTTCATAATAAGAAATGCTATAAAATTGGTTATAATCATTTTTTCTGTCCGACAAGCCGTTCTAGATATATATGCGAGAAAGCAATGCAAAAAATCAAAATTGCTCAAATAGAAGACCATAGGAAATTTCATACGGCCGTTCATCTAGGGTATCATAAGAATTGGTTTTACACCAATTCTAGCTTTTTCACTTGTTTTTTTAATAGAATTGTAGTTTAGGGTGCAAACTGTAGGGAGAGGGAAGGGGGGATAGCACGGTTTTTCGAGGTTTTTGATTACAACAACACCTTTTTCAAAAACTTAATCCCGACAGCATTTGAACTGAAGAGTTTGTAATATTTTGCCGAAGGTTTCAAATCAATATCCTAAAAATTGTGGAAAATAAAAAGGGGAACAAAATGCTTGCAAATTTAGTCCGCCTTAAGTACACATTTCTATTTCACACCTGAGTAGGAATTTAATCCTACTGCAGAAATTTACTTCTGCATTAATTTCTATCCCACACTTGAGTAGGAATTTACTCCTACTTCAGAAATTTAATTCTTCTACTTTCCATCTCACATCTAAGTAGGAATTTATTCCTAATGCAGAAATCCACTTCTTCTTCACCTTTATACATCTAAGCAGGAATCTACTCCTGCTGCAGAAATTTACTTCTGCTTTATTCTGTTGTTTATTTAAGCAGAAACTTGTTCCTGCTTCTGCCATTATAGTTATTTTAGCACAGCTACCGTGCTTACATGTGTAGCACAGAACTTCTACTTTATTATGGGAACTGACCTCAGTGGAAGCATTATTTTTTTGTTTTTATAGAATTTTTATTGAATTGTTTTAGTATTAAGTATTGAACTCTTTGAAATATAGTAGTAAGCTAGGTTAGGTCTTAATATTGAACATTTTGTGATAATAGGTAGTTCTAAGCAATATATTGAAATTAAAATTCACAACCGGCACCCCCCTTTAGCTTGAGCACAGATCTCACACCTTCTTAGATGCTTCTGTAGTCGAACAACTACTCTACTTTTTCTGGCCATTCCAAATTAATTACTCATTTAGATACAGCCCTTGAGTTTATTTTACAATTGTAAGAAATAACTTTGCTATTTGAATGCACACACATTGTTCCGTTTTGTAACTATCCTACTGGATTTTAGTCCTATATTTTGGTATTTTGGATTTATGTATCTTGTAACTATGATATTGGATTTTAGCTCTGTAGTTCTAGGCTCTAAATATAACTTTGTAATTTTGTATTGTATTTTAGCTCTGTAGATCTACGTTGTAAATATACTTCTTGTATTACCTTAACTAACTGTAACTTGGTAGTTTTGAATTTACTGATTGTTTAATTTTGTAATTATTCCATTGAAGTTTAGTGCTGTAGTTTGATGCAATTTCTAATTATTCTGTTGAATTTTAGGTCTGTAGTTTTCTAGTTCTAGGTTGTAGGTACAATTCTCATCTTTACTAATTGTAACTAGATAGATTCAATGCTCTTCCAATGTACATTGATTAATTGATTTTGTAACAATTCTATTGATTTTCATTTTCGTAGTCCTAGACTGTTAGTTTAGTTATGCACTACATGCATTTAAGATTTGTCTATCACAAGTATTATCTTCTTCTTTATAATTTTGCTTGTAAAACTTTCCACTTGTTCGCTTAATTTTAATGATAGTATTCTAATAGGAGTGTAAAAAGCTCTGTAATCTACCTTATTAATTTTCCGAATAAAAAAATACTGAATTTTAAAATTTTTACCAAAAATTCCAAAATACGCGACTCCGATAACCTCCAGATATTGATTTTAAGTCAAATCGGACCATTATTGGCAAAATTCGTCTGCCATCATATACCCACCATCTTGATTTTATATTATATAAAAGTGCAAATAAGTATTGCCATGCAATAATGTGCCACATTTTAACCTACGAGTAAGAAACTAAAGGTGACACCCGACATCAACTATTTTCGTGGCAATCTGAAAGATTTGTAATTTTATATGCACACTATAAAAAATTCGTATTGCAGGCGGATGAAAAAACAAGTTTATGCAAGGAATTTTGGCGCTGTTTTTGAGAGTATAGGACAAAATTCAGCATCTTAGTGAGCGCTAGTAATATTAAACAACTTTTTGAGATCCCTAGTTCCTCAGTACATCTTCGGTTGCCTTAAAATATTATTTTTTTTGTAAATCTATATCAAGAAAATATATTAAAATTGAAGTGCTTTTGTCAAAATTACAAATATTGACCAGTATTTTAATTCCCAGTTTATTATTAAAAAAGAAACAAATACAGTATTACTAAATCTCCACATAAAAGAATGTTAATATTTTTCTATTGAATCCTCTTCCAATTTTAACCTTACCTACGGCTTTTGTGCAAGGGTAAATTCTATTACCGAACATAAACAAAAGTGACACCTAGGGTAAACCTAGGTAGAGCTGCAAGCATATGCTAGAAAATCAGAAAAAATGGCATATATATACATGCAATGGCCTCTCCTTTAGTTTCTTACTCGTATATTTTAGCTAAATAGTTCAAAGAGAAGTGATTAAGAATAGCGTTATAAATGTGACAGAAAAAATGATTATAACCAATTTTATAGGATTTCATATTCCGAAGAACTTGTAGGTACATTAAAATAGTATAGGACTTATTGTTTTCACAGTATATGTAAAAATCTTAAATTTTTATATAGCAACACCAAGACGGTGTTGCCCGATTTAGCCCATTTTAAAAATTGTATTTTCTATTTTCATATAAGCACTATGTACAAAATGTCAGCTCTCTACGTTGACGCGCTCTCATGTAGGATCAAAATATATAGTGAAAAACGGAATTTTTGTATGGCAACCCAATGAAGGAGTTACCCGATTCGTACCATTTTCAAACTTGACTTTAAATTTTCTTTTAAAATCACGTCTGCAATTACGGCTATCTAAGCACACGCATTCTTGAGTTATCGTGAGGACAGACGGACGGATGGATGGGCGGGCGGTTGGACGGACAGACGGACATGTAAAAATCAAAATAACTTTTAATACATATTATGCATAGGTGTCTAATCCATTTTGCTCTACCATCATTAGTTCTAGGTGCTACAAACGGAATGACAAACTTAGAATACCCTATGATTTCATCCAGGGTATAATAACCTTTTTCCATAACAGTATCTAGGTATTGACGAAATTTAGGAAAATCATGCCAGTTTTCCTGTATACCTCATAGATCCGGAAAGCGATCCCGTTCTTCTCTGAAGGAGATAAGAATAGACGTTTATAACAGGACTGACCAGTCCCTCTCTGATAGCCGACAAATTAAGAGGACGATAGGTGTTCAGATTGAAAAGCGATTCGGTTCCGATCTATAAGAGGGAAGACCGAGTCGCTTATAACCAGGCTCGTTTTTTAAACCATTTCTGATACCCCACATTGTGGATAAAATCAGGTCCGACTTCTGCACTCTCTGATCTAGAGAACACCGTCTCAATCTTAATTTTAAGCCTATTGACGTATATCGACAGTCAGAGGTGACATTCAAAAGAGGACACGTTCCGTGTCCGGCTTAAATTTTATTTTCTTCTAATCCGCAATACTTAACAGGTGTGGTAAGCGTATCCAGCGAGATAAGATTAGTTACCACACCCTTTTTGATACCAACAAAATACTAAATAATCTTCAAGAGGTACTGTTTTTTTTTTGTTTTCCAGGTGAACCTTTTAAGACTAATTTATTAGTCTTAAGCTCTGCAATGAGCCCATTTCTTTATTACTGGGGTTACCTTAATTTTAAATTTTTGTTTCAATCATAATCTTTTATGGATTCCTGTAATTTTAAAATTCAGTAAAATATATTCAAGATTTTGCTGTCTTTATTTTAAAATTTTACTTAAAAGTAGATTTCATCCAGTATTTTAGACCTTACAGTTATATGAGTATCTTAAACGAATCCATATCTATAGCCAGTTGAAAATTTTACTCTTAAATCCGCCCATTATTGAAGTTAATTCAACAACAAAACTAAATAAAACGAAAAAAACAAAAGAAGAGTATGAAAGGATTACACTTAAATCAACTGCAATTCTTCATACTTACTACTGATCATAAGTAAAACGTAAAAATCCAAAAGAGTTTTCCGTGTCACATTAACTTCGATTTATACTTTAGAAGAGCTTAAAGCTCGCATATAAAATGGATATCAAAACAACAATATAAAACTGCATTGTGAGCAATTAAGTGGTGAAAACTTCACTGGATGTTTGCCTGTTTTTGCTGTTATTTTCAAATAAACCAGACGCACAATCCTCCTGTCCTGTCCACAGTAGTGCTGGTGGTATTAGTATGTAATATTATGGCATTAATTTGATGACTTGGTTTTATGACTAGCTTTTATGATTGTATCAAATTTTAGCATGTACTGCATGCGATAATAAAGAAATTTCCAGTACTCTGCAGGAGTACAGTACCTGGCTCTTGCTACAACAGGCGAATTTTTATGAGTTTGTATAAATTGCGTTGAATTGTTATTATCCCCTTAAGACTTATTCGATGTTTTCCATGCAAAAAACGCGGGGGTACGCGTTTCAATGTTTTATAAAAACAAAAACAAACAAGCAATAAACACAAAAAAGAAATAGAACAAATTATAATTTGTCTTACCTAAATCCCGAGGATTTTTTTTTTTTTATAGGACCCTAATTGCTTAACTGATTAACCAACAATTTTTTAATAAATTTGACTCTTTTGAACCTTTCCCAACGAGGTGATTATTAGACAAGTGGAAATGTGAGAAAATGTTTTGGTGAATTGAAGATAAATTTGGAATATGGTTTTTATGAAATTTATTAATTTTTTTTTTTTTTTTGGATTTTTGGAAAAAATTATTAGGTAAGTACATGATCTGAATTGGAACTAAAGGCCAAAACACGAAAGCGGCACAACAAAGTCGCCGTAATTCTGTTGCTGTCAATGTTCGAATGTTGCGTTTAAAACAACGTGAACGCGACGCGACTTTTGCTTTTACAGCTGTCATGTCAATTGTAATGAGATTGAAATGGCAAACAAGTCAAAGAAAAAATTGAGAAAATTATTCAAATTTAGCATCATAGCTTACGCGGCTTACCTTAAATTGAAAGATCTTAAAAGAAAAAAACGAAGAGAAGGTGGGGGGTACGTGACATAAATAAAGATCGTGAAAGGTCCAGATTTTTTGAAAGTTCATTCAAAGTATTAAGAGAAAAGGACCCCGAAATGTTCTTCAAAGCTACACAAATAACTGTCGACCATTTTGATGCTCTGTTAAATATGCTGCGTGAATATTTAGAGAAGAAATCAATTCGGAAACCGTTTTCAGTGGGTTGTCCTTTAACAGCAACGCCAATGTAAGTAACATTAACATATATTAAATGGTATAAATTCCAAGGTTTTTATTTTACAGATACCTTGCGCATGGTGGCCCCAGAAGCATTTACGCCTGGAACCTCAAAATGCGATTGTCGACATTTGCAAAGATAATGTTGGAAACATGTGAAGCTATATGGAGCGAGCTGTCGCATATATATTTAGCGCCACCGAATGCAACTAAATGGCATAAAATAGCTGTAGATTATAATAGGAAATGGGAGCTCCCGCACTACCTCGGTGCTATTGATGTCAAACATATTAACATGGTTTGTCCTCCAAGAGCTGGTTCTCAATATTTTAATTATAACGGACGCCATAGTATCGTTCTACTTGCTGCATGTGATGCGAACTTTTGCTTCACAATGGTGGTTATTGGGTCATATGGGAGCCAAAGTGATGGAGGTATTTTGCAACAGAGCATCTTCGGCCAACAGCTTATTAGGGATCAGTTACCCATTTCAAATGCAGATGAGCTGCCAAACTCAACTGTGAAGTTCCCGTACTTTTCCGTGGGAGATGTTGCCTTTCCTTTGCGACATAATCTGATGCGCCCTTATCCGGGTAAAGTGCAGCTGATAACTTCCGTGTTTAACATAACATTTCTGTTTATGTTCTAGGTAAAAATTTGAGTGCTGAACAAGAGCACTTCAACAAGCGCATTTCTCGAGCTCGGATGACGATAGAGAACGCGTTTGGAATAATGGCATCTAGATGGCGAGTGGTCCGGTATGATATACACTGTATAAAATTGAAAAGGCTGTCTGCGTCCATCACAATAATCTCACGCTAAATTCTTCACGATATTGTGAAGAAAGCTACGTGGACAGAGTCGTTAATGGAGGAATTGTCCCAGGAGTATGGCGGAATGAATCCGAAAAATTTGCTTAGCGCACGAGTAAGCATAGCTTATAATGCTTCTCGTAAAGCATTTCGCCTCCGAAACACGTTGTCCACTTATTTATTTCAAAATAAAATTCAATAAAAATTATATTTAGTTTTTATTATATTTATTGGCTTCTTCGTTAACAAAATTTATTATTTTCACCTGAAAATCAAGCAATTGTAATGGCGATAAATTTAAACGTTTCACTGAGGTTGCCAAAGACCTGAAAAAATATCCGTGGAGTCTTCACGGTCTTCCCCGTTCATTTTTCCAACCACGGTGTTTAAAAAATCTTGGAAATCTTTCTCGGTGGCATTTGTTTTATCAGCCTGGCTGTAATTTTCGGCGTTGATACCATTGGCCCCTGACTTCCAGAAGTGCTGCCTTCTCCGTATTGGGTGAGCTCCCGGAAAAAACTAGAATTATCCAGCGTATCTTCCTGCATTGAATGGATGAATGTATCATCTGCATCAAGTAATTCAGTAAAATTGTCGGTACTGTCCTCAAATGCCGTGTCCGTAGTTGGTAGAATGCCTTGAAATTAAATTGTTTATTAATGAGATGAATTGACATGATACGCTGCATTTGTATACTTACTGTCTTGGAACTACGGAATCTCACAAGAAATGCATGACCTCAAAATATTTCCACTGGCTACCCTGAAGTACCCCACTTCCTGAACTACCTTTCTGTTTTCGTAGCTCTCTGACATACTGATCCCGCAAACACTTCCATCAGCTTTTGCATTTCGTTTCTAAAATATTGTTGGTTGAATTAAAAAAAATTGACTTTAATTGTAAATAATACCACCTGCATTCAACTCCATGCTTATTTCCTTCCACATCTTATCCTTTTTTTGCTGATTACGATACATCATATGCCGCTTATTGTACATATGCGTTTTCTCCCGCATTTTTTCAACCAGCTCCTCCTCAAACCCCATTA
Organism: Dioctria linearis; assembly: GCA_963930735.1. NCBI lineage: Eukaryota > Metazoa > Arthropoda > Insecta > Diptera > Asilidae > Dioctria > Dioctria linearis. The sequence continues at coordinate 35,504,866 of OZ005740.1, read as the reverse complement.
TTTTAACACTAATTAAATAAATTTATTTTATTTTATTTTCTAATTACTTAATTATTTGCTATTACCTGCTACTTTGGAGAAAAACAAACAATTATTGTGCAAAAAAATTCACAGCTTCACGAAATTACAAACAACTGTGAACTGTCAGACAGAAATGTCAATTAATTTACCGCGACAATTTAGAGATTTTCCCAAACTTTTTGCGCGCAACTTGTCGCGTCGCCCAAATTAGGTTAAGAAATATGGGACTTCCATATATTCGAATCTTTGACAACAACCAATTTAGGGCGACTTTGTTGTGTCGTTCTCACTGTGTTTTGGCCTTTCTGTCCTTGGCTCCATTGAAACTCTTAATACCAAAATGTCAAAAATCTGCCTACGATTCGTAATCGTTTCTGAGCTAATGCCTTCGATTGAATAGACTTCTAGCCAACATGTAAATTTGTCTATGATTGTAAAAATGTATGAGAAGCTTCTAGATAGGGGGTAACAAATGATTAAGTATATGGATGAATATATGATAATTGCAGGATATTTAAAAAAAAATTATATTTTTTTTTTCGAAATAAATAAATTTTTCTAATATAAGTTTTATATAAAGGAGGCACTGTGAAATTTCAATGTTTTTACGAGTTTCAAATAATTTTAACAATCCTCCAAACAAACACGGGAATGACAAGCAGTTCACAGTAATGACTAACATGGAGATGACCATTAGTAGTGGAAATTGTACAGAAACAGCAATTTTTTATTCAATTGATAGTATGTACTTTAATTTTATAAATTTACATTATAAATACGTATTATATATGTAATTCCTTTTCTCAATTTTGATTAGAATTTAACAAACAAAACTAGGTTAAAATAAATGAACAAAAAACATAACGGCGAAAGTCTTTTTTAATTCACATTAGACTTGATAAATTGCACAAAAAACTGAAACATATTCCTTCATTTATAAAAAGTAAACAGTCAAGCAAGTCTTAATATTCAAGATTGCAAAATGAAGGTAAAAAATATGCTTCGAATGAGAAAAATTAATTGATAAATAAAATTTCTTAAAGCTTAAAAACATCAACTGGATTTGCAACTACACAAACTTGCGTTTCATTTTGCATGTCCATTATTGAAGTTTCTAATATATTTAATATTTATTGTATGAAATATCGTTGTCCAGAAATTTGAATATGTTCTTTGTTGTTTGCATGCCGGGTTTAAAGAAATCTAAAAGAAAAACAAAGATAAAAATCAGAAAATAACTGTTGTCAGCGCTCACACTGTATTATAAAGTTCACTACGCCGAAGTTATCAAACGTTGGCTGGAGATTGAAGCCTTGCACTTCGCCACAATGCTATTTCAACTCGATGACAACTAGATGGTGCTGTGATCGTTATGTGTAAGTGGAAAACAATTATGAGATGAAATTAAATTAAATGTCAGAAAGTCATTAAAAATTTCACCATTCATTTTTATTAGTAATCTTTTCATATTCAATCAATGATTGCTGGCAGCTAACAAGGGAATCCTACTTAACCACGTGCTCAAACGAAGACTAAAAATCGTGAAAGACTTTGAATCAATTAAATTAACCTCGTTTTTGTTAAAATACCGTGGAATATGTCTGGAATACATATGTTGAAGCAAGCCCTTAGGATAGAACCAATATTCAAATCTCTTATCTCTTATTGCAAAGGAATATCTGTAAAGATGATACTTTACGAAAACGTGGGTAGATTCTGAGTATCATTCAGTCTATATATAAACAGCACCCACAACTTCAATAAATTCCTGCCAGACTTAAGATTTTTAGCCTGAACTCTGACTGTTAGTCATGAATAAAATTTGCTAAGCCAAGATTGAGATGAATTAATTATCTTTCGTAGCATGCATATGTAATAAGATCGTGATATCGGGGATTTTTCTTTCCATAATCAGTGAAAGTATCGAAAGTACTTTGACTAAAATAAACAAGACGTCTAAGAACTGATAGCAAATAAGTATAAAGATATAAGAAAAGCCCAGACTCTGTCTGTAATGCGAACGACTCCCAGCATGATTTTTCTTTTAATGAAAAAATATTAAAGAACTTAAGAAAAGCCCAGACTGTCAGTAATGAGTTCGGAGCACAGCATGAGTTTTTTTTTTGCCAAAAATATAATTAAAAAATATTAAATAAATTAAAAAAACTTAAAAAAATTGAAAAATTAAAAATAATCTCGTTCTAAAAACGGATAATTTTAGCTAATTCAAGAGAACCTTGAACTGTTCACAAGGATAAGTACATATGAAATTTTATCCATTTCAAATTAGGTAGCCAAACACTTAGAATCCTCCAATGAAAAATAAATGGATACTATTATCCTCGACATATAACTGAGTTTGAAGCAATATAATGAAGAACATGTCAAGAAGGTCTGCGTAGTATTTAATAAGGTGTGCAGTCCTTTATGATGGCTTTTTGGATTTACACTTTCTTAGGCTTATGAATTTGATGTAACCCTATATATGTAGTATTAAATTAATTTTCATTATAATTTGCAACAATCATAACTTACGTACTATTCTCACCTTGCTGTCTAGTGGGGTTTCTGTAATTTACTAAGGTATTGCCTTAAGTATATCAAACCGCTAGCCGCACTTGGAAGGAATTCAATAAAATAGTGTCTGGTATTCGCTGGTGTCAGACATCGTGTGCTCTGTGACTTCTTTCAGCAAATATTACGATTCCAAATCGAAATGAAACCGATTCGTTAAAAACTAACTTCTAACTAACTAAAAATTCGTTTTCGAATTGATATCGATTCAAAAAAAAAAAAAAGGCTCATTATATCGAATCAAGAAAAAGATTCGATTTCGGTTCATTTTATTGAAATTATCTCGAACTTTTTCAATATTTGAGCTCTCTTCGAAAAATGGATCGGTATTGAATCGAATCAGCGAGTTAACGGAGCTTATTATAATAAATGTTACTCTGATCGCAGGTCGACATAATGTGCTTTTTATCTTTTACCTTCACTATAATGAAGATTTAAAATTGAATTACAAAATTATTATAATTAGGAAAAATTATAGAATTGTTTTTGTGTGAATCTTTGAAAATTTTTAAATAGAACTTAATATATTTCGGGTGCAGGTTTGACGTTTTTGTAAAAATAACCAAATTAATATTACTTCGAGTTAATCTCGTCAAAGCGAAGTACTATCAAATTAAGAACTTTATATTCTCTTCGAACTAATTTTTTCCCACTCTTTAGTTCTATGAGAATTTTTCTTAAAAACGAGACTCCGAGTAAATTTTTGCTGGGTTGATGACCTTAAACGAAATTCGAAAAAAACATTAAAAACATAAGCTTTTGATCGATTTAAAATTCCCCTATTGCCAATTCTATTAGAGTACGTGCACAACGAGGCGAGGCGAAGCTATATCAAGAGTCGAAGAAATAAAATTATTGTACGCTGTACTGCGAGAGTGTTCATAGCAACGCTGTGCAAAGCGCGATTTGATGAGACACCTCGAGGTATCTCGCTCGAGATTCGAGAATGAAATATTTGAATTTTTCGTGAGCTGCAGCGCGCTTGTTTTTATTCCTCGCTTCGCTTCGCGTCGCCTCCTCGCCCACGTACCCTTACTGATCCGAATTGTCTATATATAGTTCCAAAATCAGATCAGAATTCACAACCCCATGTCTGCTCCTGATATAGACATAGAAATAGTAATTAATCTAAAAATCTATTGAGACGGCAAACACAAATGGTTCATGCAAACCCAATATTAATTGACAGTAGCAAATTAAAACAAGTCTAAAAAACGAAAATGTTATTTACTTACCTACAATTCCACCAACAGAAAACTTTTGACATTTCCACTTTACATTTGCATCATGATCAAGAACTATACACTGACATTCGGACACGGTTCTGATAATGATCGCCATTGACCAAATGGCAGCACATATACATTGTTCTTTCGTCATGAAATATTTGGCGCGATCTTAATGAAAGAGAAAGAGTACAATATTTATCTATTTGCAAAATGAAAACGTGAACCTGATTGGTGGGAATTGGTTGAAAATTCCAGAATTTAAACAGTTTTTAAAGAAACCGTTTTTTGTGCTTGTCTCAATAGCTGAAGTAGTTGAACACTTACTTCCGTTGTAAATTCCATAGTGTTAACTATGAATATTGGCAGAATTAAAATTATTATAAAAGGAAAGGTTGTTATTCTTTTTGATTACGTGTTATTCCCAAGTAAAAGACGGGAAACTAACATTTTGGTCCTTCGAGCCGGATATTTTAGAAGTATCCACGTGAAGTACGAAAAGATCAGCGTGAAAGAAGACAAATTTCGTGAAGTGGATTAAGTGATCTGCGTGAAGTTGAACAATAACCGCGACTTGAATTAAGTGACCTGGGTAAAATAAAACAATTACCGTGAAACGTGCACAAGTGAACCTCAGACAAGCATTTATCAAAAATAAATAAATCGGGAATTTTCTACTGTGAAAACTCAAAAAACAAATTATTAGATATTTTTGTTTACATTTCAGGTTATGTTTATGTGAGAAATTGGAGATCGTATGTACATATGAGATGGAACATCAATTACCAGATAAGTGTATTGACATATTGTATCTTTAAAAGTTGATTCTTTGTTTCTTTTGCTTTTAGGTGCTTGACGTGGTATCTTCACCGGAACACCCACACCTTTAACACGAATAGTAGTATCATCAAAATAGCGGCGTTTATAATAATATTATTAATTGAAATTAAAACTCTACCGAAGTTACTTAAATCAACCAAATTACACAAAAAAAATGTTTATTTTTTATTTTCCATTGTACTTAAATTTATATAGCCGATAAATTATGGCCCTCTGTCATTTCTTGGCACTGATTTATTTCGAATTAGATTCTGAAAAAATGAATCTACATTTTTTTAAATGCAGAAGTTTCAATACCTCCTCAACTTAGAGCTACTGAGAACACTGCTCGGATAGGCAAGTGGCCATCAGGGCATTGTCAAAGCCTTTTAAAATCTCCTAAAGGTTACGGGTGTGTAAAACTATCCTGAATACTTCTCGATATAATGAGGTACCTACTGATCCTATGGATATCAGGTTGCAAAGGTATAAGTGTCAATGAAAAGAAGGACGAGCTCGCTCGTCTAGGTGCAATATCGGAGATCTCTATCCTTCCACAATTGAGATTATACTCAAACAACTCGCTTGTAAAATTTGGGGCTGGAGCGACTGCCAAAAATCCGTTATTTATCAGAAGATCTCTCAGGCAGAACTGCAAAAGAGTGTGAGGTAAACTTAACCCAAATTTAACAAAATAGCTATTGAGAATTAACAATTCAACTCTGAGAATCCTCGTGCCAATGCCAACTGGACGTTCACTTCTCAGGGGTCATTAATACGGTAACTCACTTTCTCTGTCATAGTCTGGTAAATGTTACAGATTTCTTGGTTCACACCTCCAAGAGGAACAGCATGAAGTGGGAAGGCAAGCTTAGGGCCAATCCTGAAATTTGAGGGCGCGTCCAGCTGGAATTTATTATCAATAGCTCATAAAATTGAAGATTAAATAATGTGCCAAGCCCAGGGTATACCTTATGATGCAAAGCACAGCATTGCAGAAAGGTGAAAGGAAAAGGATTAGGGGATATGAGGAGAGTGGCGGAGGTGCCGATATATGTCGTGCTTAGCAGCGCGAGTATTGCGTACAGGTATCATTCTACAGGGGATCACACTAGATACTTCATTTGAACGTTGACCATACATATAGCGATAAAAGAGCGAAGGCATCCAACATCGCGCCGGTACTCGAGTGAGTCTATATGACAAGTTATTGCCAAATGCTAGATTCGATGAGCTGAAATATTTCTACACCCTTTCAGAAATCCTAGATATATTTCGATGCTTTTTTGGCAATAGAGGAGATGTGATCAATCCAGCTTAGCTTACTGGAAATATTCCCAAAAATGCATAAAAAGAAACGGGAGTGAATAAACTATGATCTTCCTTTAATGCTATGAGACAGCTTTGGGTCTTAGAAGCATTGAATTAGGCGCGATTCGATTCGCCCTAAGCGAGGAATTTGTTAGGATCGTTATTCAATGATCTAGTCATGCACTCTCGTTTAACATATTCCCCTTGGAGGTCGCAAGAATGTCAAAGGAGTAAGCGAAATCAAGGGTACTGTCATCAGCGAAACTATGGATAGGATTGAAAGTAAGGGAAAGTATATCACTAACGAAAATTATAAAGGGAGTTGGAGAGATAACAGAGCCTTGAGGCACACCGGAATTTATGGGATGAGGTTCAGATGTAACGCCATCTAATGCAACATGTATTTCGCGACTAAATAGGAAACTTTCACATTCATAATAGAAGAGGAGGAGATGTTTGGCTGGAAGGGTTGGATGCCAGACTCTATCAAAGGCCTTTGAAATATCTAGGGCAACGATGTTAGAATCACCAAAATTGTGAAGACTACGGTTCCAACGTTCCGTATGAAAAGTCAGTAAGTCTCCAGAAAAGCGTCTAGCTCGGAAACCATATTGGCGATCGTTCATAAGCTGCTTATTTTCTAGACACTTGATTAATTAGGAGTTAATGGTAGATTCAAAAACCTTTAAAAGAACCGAATTGATTGCAATTGGTCGCCAGTTTGAGGGATCGCTATCGTCTCTTTTCTTATTAATAGGCTGAACGTGAGCTAGTTTCCAAGTATTTGGAAATTTTCCTGTCAAATGAGACGAATAGCATAGTTTGCGTAGAGGTTAACCAAAGATGAGGCGCAGCTTTTAATTAACAGGGGCGAAAAACATCCTGCGACCTTGGAGACGTAGATCCTTTAATGACCTTGAACACATTTATCGTACGTATGTGTATTGGCTCTTGTACACATCCACACTAGAGATGCAAAGCAAGTGACTGTGAAGTGGGTGGAAGACGAAAGTTTAAAGGGAATCTACCAGCCAAATTATTAACCTTGTCCATGGAGTCAAGTACGACTTCACCGTTGTTAAGTAGTAAAGGTATAGAGGAACTGTTAAAGTTGTTCCTGATGGTTTTACCAGTGACCAGAAACCGTTGCTGCCTTTGTGACTTGCCACCATTCTTTGTCTAACACTCTCGTCAAAAAGAAATTTTTCTCTCTGAATAATGGACTTGCAGGTATTCTGTGCAGTCTTGTAGACTTATTTCAGCTCTGGATATGGATGCAGTTGATAGGCGCGAAAGACAGACTCTTTCGATTTAATTGCTTCATTGCACTCATCGGTAAACCAAGAGCGATTTTGCTGTTGTTGGGATCTGCTGTAGATATACGGAATATATTCACGCATGCCAAGATTTAGTATGTTACTAAATTCTAATGTGCATTCATCAACATCCGTCGAAGCAAATCAGGCCGAGCAATCAATTTTTCTAAGATACTGATTGAGAATTTCCCAATTAGCATTCTTATTGTACCAAAGAAGCCTACTTTTATGTGGAGAAGTAAGGCGGCACAGGTTTGATGTAATAAATTGAGCCGTGATTAAGCAATGGTCTGGATTACCGAGAGGAGAATCGACTGAGGTGGAATATTTGTCAAGATGAGATGTTAGAAACAAATCCAGTAAATTAGCTCTATCTCCAGCTGCATCAGGATCTCGCGTTGGTGCAAATGGGAGATTCAGAGAAGAGTTAAACACAACGGCTCGCAGCACTTGTGGTAGAAGAACGTCTGAGCCACGCTTTATTATGGACATTAAAATCGCCTGCCAGGATGATTTCAGAAGAGAAGAAGGAAACAGAAGTAGATGATGTGCTTGTGCAGTTTGAACCTAATCTAGATGTAATTAAACTCTGGATTGAATCAAGGTTGGTAACTTTTACATCTACACGTTATTTTCGAATAATCTGGATTGAGCCATTTTATCAGCTCTTTCGAATACATCTAGCTTATTACGACTAATTTCCTTGCATAACACCAGAGAGTTGACTTAAATAGACTGACCTGCAACCTAGTTGGAAGGCTAATCCCAAAATAGAATCATGACTTAAAGTGCGCTCATAGCTATTATTTGATTATCCAGCTAAGATTTTATCAGCGATATTGATTCTATCTGAGGTTAAAGTCTTAGTCCTTTACCTTTAATTCTAATGTTTTGTAACTAGAATACATTTGCGATAGATTCAAGTAAAAAAATCATATTACGATTTTTATTTAAAGAACATTAAAAGTTTACTTCCAATTTCATATATTCAACCTCTCAAACAAAACGAAAAACATAAAAAATTTTTCACAATAAAATTGTATTCAGTAAATCTTCCCCCCATCAACCATACACCCTCGCATATATACACAGGGTAGCAACCCTCTTTGTTCATATATTCTAATTTAGCGAAACGAAGACTAATGTCATGCAAATTTACACCCAACAAAAATGTTTTAAGTTTGGCGATTCATCAGGACAACAGTAACACAAGTAGGTAATGAAGTTATTATGTGAGCGTTAATACACAACACATACAGACTAGCTTATAAGAGGGCGTAAATCCAGTTATTAAGGCTCATCATTCACTAAGAAAATGACACAGCAAATGACATTCAACCGGTGACAGCAGTCTTTCAAAAGACACGCAAGTACACTCTGCAAATGCATGAGTGATGAAATGTCACAGTTTTATACTAATGCCATCAAAACAGCAGCCAGCCCATTCTAGAGACTTTTGATAACCTTATGAAAGAGGTTTCATGTGAATCGTAAAATAGGCAATTACTCATCTCCAGGAGAGATCTTAAGTAAAATATATCTTCTTACTGTTCGTTCACTCCACTCGAGTTGGGTCACTTCACTTATAGAGGTACTACTACAACTCTTGTCTGTCGTCCTTCAATTTCGTAAGTTTGTACAGTCCTATAAAAATGTCAAGAGTTAAGATGTTCTTTGGGCAAAAAAAGGGTACTACTAAAAATCAAATCTTTTTATTGTAGGAAGAACTATATCCATGGGATAAACCCTTTCAGTTCTTTTGGGTAAAGTTCTGTTGAATGATAAGAAACAAGAAAAAATAAAACAACAACAAAACTGAAGTCCTTTTTTATAGCTTAACTTTGTATAGTTATGGGTAAAGATCTTGAATATTGTAAGATTTTCTAATAAACTTGAAAAATCGATGTCAATCACTTTAACTGGTTTTTTAAAATCTTGTAACTGGTGAATTCTATATTAAATTGAATTGTCTAATGTCAATTTTTAGTAGTTCTTTTGAATATACATACATTGGTATATTTATTTTATTGTTGTAGACTTAGGCTAATAGATAGATCGGCGATTTAAATATTTATTATTGGTAGTAAACTGCATTCCTGCGAAGTACTTAAATTTGATAACAACTTAAATTAATAATGACTAGGTAAATTCAGCCCATAGGTTGTTGTGATGGTGTTACCATAAATCGGACCTGTAGAATTTCTAAGTACATGTCCCAGTAACAGTACAAGGACCGGGACTTAAAAATTTTTAAGTACAAGCACTGGCAAGAGTACTTTTAAATCCGATTTATAACTGAAGTACCCTGTAAGAACCAAAGTATGCACTTACTACAAATAAGTATTTGGCGTTACTTTAGCTCTTTAAGTAATTTACACGAACAGAAGTACTTCACAAAAATGCATTCATAACTAATTATAAATAAAAACAAAAATGTTTTTTACAGGGTGCCCCGTATGTGGTCTTGCAGCTGAAGGCCATGGATAGGTAGTGCTTAGACAAGCAAAAAATGCATACAAAAAAGTGCAAAAAACGTAAAAAGGGTCACATTTTGAATGCTGAGTGTCATAGGTCATTTTAAAGGGAAGCTTTTGGGCTTCTTAAATCCAATATGAAAACTTGGTGTTGATGACATGCTTTTGATAAAAGCAGTAGTTAAAAAAACCACGAAATAAATTCTAAAATGTTGCCTTTGTTGGGCCATAACTTCAAGATGGAGAGGAAGGGGGGGGGGATTTAATATATCATTAGAAAGGTCCAACTATTATCAATCCAAAAAATTTTAAATCATCTTATATGATGTAAAGTTCACAAGTTATAAGGTGATCCATAAAAGCATACCCAAATATTTTAAACTCCCCTTATCTCGGAAACCATTAGGATTTCTTCCCAATACCAATAAGATACTTATCCATAGACCTTAGGTGCAAGACCACATACGGGACACCCTGTAAATAACATTTTTTTTTATTTGTACTCCGTTCAGACCTCAAGTTTAAATTTTAGTATGTTTTAATGGATAATAAAAGGTAAAAAATAAGGGAAAAAATAGTAAAATCAAAATTACGTCTTCCAGGATATTTAAGCATAAAGATAAGATCCTTATTCTTGATGTCCTTCTCCGCATATACATATTTTTAAGATGCCATTTTTATACCCTAGATGAAAACTAAAGGGTATACTAAATTTGTGATGCCAGTTGTAACGCCTCGAAATAATGATGGTAGAGCAAAATGGAAAATAATAATATTAAAGTTATTTTGATTTTTGCATGTCCGTCTGTCCGTACGTCCGCCCGCCCGCCTGCCTGTATGTATGTGTGCACGATACTCGAGAACGCGTATACTTAAAGAGGTGAAATTTTGTACACAGATTTAAAAAAAAAAGTATAATTAAATTCGAAAATGAGATAAATCGGGCAACTCCTTCGTGTGGTTACCACACAAAAATTTCGTTTTCCACTATATATTTGGACGCTGCCAGAGAACACGTCAGCATAGAAAGCTGAAATTTGGTACATGATATCTTAATAGTAATAAGAAATAAAATTTTAAAAATGGATTAAATCGGACAACCCCTTCTTGGTGTTGCCATTTAAATTTTTTTTTTTTACGGATGCCGTGACATTTTTATTGTACTAAAAACTTCTTCAGAATACCAAATCCTATAAAATTGGGTATAACCATTTTTTCTGTACCGACGAACCGTTCCAGAAATATATGGGAAAACCACTTAAAAATCACACTTCCATACGAAATTACATACGGGCATTCATCTAGGGTAGGGCTACCATCTGTAAAATCATTAAACTAGGACTGTTTTACTTACTAATGAAATAGGTTGAAATTGTTATGCATAGTGTCTTTTTTTAATTATTTATAATAAAATTAATCAGTTTACAAAAAACCGTAAAATAAAACGATGTGAATGAACTAAATCAAATCTCTCCTACATTTAGGAATATAAATAAATCTTCTAAAAATTATAAATACAATTTTACATTTACATTTAGTGTGCCATATAGGTTTGAAAATAGCTTCATTTGAAATTTCGTATGGTCACCTATCTGCACAACTTTGATTTTTTAACTGGTTTTTCGCATATTTCTAGAACGGTTCGTTGGAAAGTATAAATGATTATGACCAATTTCATAGGATTTCATATTCTGAAGAACTTTTCAGTGCAACTAAAAAGTCTAGGACTGATCGTTTTCACAGTATACGTATGGCAACACCAAGAATCCGTTGCCCAATTAAGTCCATTTTTGAAATTATATTTACTATTTCCATGAAAACACTGTTTACAAAATGTCAGTTCTCTACTTTGTCGCGCTCTCAGACAGTGTGCAAATATACAATAAAAAACGAAATTTATGTATGGCAACCCTAGGAAAGTGTTACCCGATTTGTCCCATTTTCGAACTTAAATCTGCTTTTATTTTCAAAGCCCGTTCGCAAATTTTCAGCTCTTTAAATATACGCGTTCCCAAGCTATCGTGCGGACGGACTTGCGAACGGCCGGACAGACGGAAATCTCAAATTGGGGTAGTAATGGCTTTAAAGAAGAGAAATTTTTTCGTCAATAGAGTGGTTGGTTATTTTTGAAAAAAAAAATCACGCTTTTTTGTGTTATCCTTTATCCCATACGTACATTCATTTGTATACATTTTTTACATAAAACAAACACAGGTACACAAGACAAGTTACACAAGCAATTGTCGTACTGCTTGTTTCGTTACTGAGCTAAAACTTGCGGGGACCACAGGGGAGAACTTGAGTGAGAGTCGAGTCGGTCTTACTGTCGGCATTATCAACTACAACGTACATACACAGAGAATTAAATTTTTATTTAATTGGTTTAAATAATTTTAAAACCCGGACAGTATAGAAAACCCAGGTCTTACACGAATTCTAGTTTTTTTTACTTAGATAGCTTCAAATCCAATCTTTCAAATAAGCCACATTTCATTGTCCAACCATGAATAGAAAAATATATATATAAATTTTTAAAGAAAACCAGGACAGCATTTTTGCGAAATTTCGAAGATGCCATAGAGAAAATTTTTAATGCGTATTTTTTTCCCAAACCGTCCAATTATATAAATTTCAACAAACTTGGTGATGGTCATGTTACCGATTTTATATTGAATAACCCTACAAGTACAAGTATACCTGGACTTTCTGTGTTCGAATGATATTTTAATCGCTTATAAGCACTCTTATAAGAAATTAAACTCATTCCGACTTTAATTTTCAAAAGGTTATTTTTACCTGAGTCCTGCGTAAGGGACACGGAGCATAGTAAACACTATTTTTACCTTATTCTTTCTGCAGTGATAAAAATATCAAATGGCAGAAGAAAACATTCAGTAAGCGATATTTTGTGTTGGTAGCTCCAACTCTGCCATAGCGCGAAAGAGAAAACTATAAAATTTGTGCCATTCTTTCCTATATGAAAATGACAATACGTTCAGTCAATTGTTATGAGTCAGTGGGGAGTCACCAAGGAGTGAGCTATCAGCTTCAGCTGATATATAGGGCTTCACATCCTTTCCCACTCACTCACATTCATACAACAATAACATCTTCTTTTTGTCAATATTTCTTTTTATTTTTTTCCCCTTTTATTTTTCTCTTCTCTCGTTCACTCCTCATCACAGGATCACTTTGCCCAAGATGTGACATTTCAATATTTTTAGTAGTTTGGTGTAGCCTGACATCGGAAACATTAAGGTTGCCTTATACATAAAATGGGCAATTAAGCAGTCGCGCTGTTTATCTCGAACTACATACTTTGAAAATAATTTATTCGAAACACTTAAATACCTCAAGAAAACTTAGTGCCCTACGTACTTTTAGTCATTGTTGATGTTAAATAATTTTCCATGCTGTGAAAACTGCAATAAATTAAAATCTCTAAGAATTAAAAGTTTACTTTTGCGCCGAAATTAGTGGTTTAAATTATTTTCACTTCTCGGAGATCGGAGATCTTTACCGGGCCTAAGTACATACATTACGTAAATCTTCCTCAATTTGTTTAGACATTGCTGCCTGATTTTTATGCAATGCAATACGTTTTGATATTTCGGTGTTTTTATTGATTGTCTTAAAATTTAACATTAATAAGGTCCGTTGACAGAAAGAAAAATATCTTTGAAAACGAATATAAACATAAGAAATTTTACAGCTTTTGCGAAGAAGTCTATCTTTTGGCGCCTTGTGAAATATTTACAAACAAAAGTCGTCAATTTTCAGAAGTATAGTAAAAGAATAATAAAAAAAAAAGAAAATTACGTCTTTACGATAAATACAAAATTAATTGAATTTTAAGTGATTCACATTGTCGCTTCAAGATTAAATTTTTCATTCTAGTCTCACACGCACACCTGTTACAGAAAATTTTATATAGATTTTGTAGACTGCGCTTACTCTCACCACTTGATTGCTTGTCTTTATGACTTCCTGCGCCGCTAGGAAGGTTGAGTGCGGTAAAGATATAAATAAATCAACCAAGAACAAGATGAAAATGGTTTACGGTATAAAAATAGTTACTCCAACTTCCGCGCTTCGTTGGCCCATTTTTGATTTTATCTTACATCCCCAGTGCAGTGGCGTTGTTCAATTTGAGAAATATTAAGAAAGTTACAATGTCCAAGTGCTCATTGCTATGCACATATATTTATGGATTTGCAATATTTTTTGGCTTTTTTTTCAATTTTCACAGGGTGTATCCAACAGAGAGAATGATCTTTTACAAGGTGGTATTGAAATTAGCAAAAAAAAAATAAACTGAATAAAAATTCACAATATTTTTGAATTTATGAATTTGCTGAGCCATCTTCGAAATGAAGATTGTTGCTGCGTTCCCTTTTTTGGTTCAGAACGAATTTGTATGATCGATAGAACTTTAGGTCTGTTCACGTACTCGAATTTGTGTGAATGCATTAGCACATTTTCACCCAAAAGCACCCAAACTCTGTTCACGTACTCAGAAAATGGGGGGAAAATGTAGACGTCACACATCCCCTTCAATAAAGTTTTAGCCCAAAACCAACCCAAGGAAAAACTCTGTGTAACTTTTGTAACAACTGTCAAACACATTAAAATTTGAAATCAAGAATTGTCAGAAGTTCAAACTGTCAAAGGAAAAATGGAAAAGACAGCAGAATTTGCAAATGATGTGCACTGTTTGCCAAGGGGCTGGATTCCGCAACTGTGAAGAATTTGAAAGTGTACATGATTTGTAAAACTCACGTGAGCTAAGTGTACACTTTTGAATTTCAAGCGATTCCGTAAGTATCCGTGCACACTTAAGTGCTGAATGAAAATTTTTCTGTGCTGAATGAGTTTTGAATTTCATTTGAAACTATTAGTGAGAAAATAGTCTTTTTTAAAAAAGTTAAGTTTAATTATAACAAATCAGTATGAATTCGCTAGTATTAAGTCGAAGAGAAAGGTAAAGATAAATTCAATGATTTATTATATTTGCAAATTTTTAAACATTCTAGACAGAATTTGATTATAGATTATAGTAAGAAAGAAAGTTAAGGGATGCCGAAAATCCTTTTGAAACAATATCTCAGGAACGATTTGTTGAATCGTATCGGTTTCCAAAACATCTGTACGTACAATTTTTAGACAAGATCAAGCCGTTATTTTATACAACGGAACGTATTTCTGGAATTCCTGTACATTTGAGATTTCTAGGTGCATTGCGTTTTTATGCTACGGGAAGTTTTCAACGAGCGAATTGGCAGGATTTTATGTCTTGCATGTAACAAACGTCTGTGAGCCGAAGCATACATGAAGTTGCGGACATTATCAATGAAATCTCTAATCAGTATGTTTACTTTCCTGGGCAGCAAGAATAAAGTTCCATCAAACAGGACTTTAACCAACTAGCATCGTTCCCGGGAATCGTGGGTCTAATTGATGGAAGTCACATCAAAATTAATTCCCCAAGCAGCGACGTAGAGCACGTGTATTATTGCCGCAAAGCCGGTCACTCAATAAATGTCCTAATAGTCTGCGAGTTTAATTCCGTCATACGTTATGCTAATGCAAAGTTCTAGGAACATCGCATGATGCTTATATATGGCGCCGTTCTGCATTACAGGAACATTTAAGAAGGAAACACTCTCGTGGAGAACGAAATTTCTGGCCTTTGGGAGACAGTGGCTTCCCTCTTCAACCCTGGCTAATTACACCTATTAATTCATCGTCTAATCAAGGAGAAGAACGGTTTAATATTGCCCATAAAAAAACACGTTGTATTGTAGAACGTTGTAATGGAATTTTAAAAAGTAGATTCAGGTGCTTATCGAAAGACAGAGTACTATGTTATGATCCTATAAAAACAGGACGAATTATTAATGCCTGTGTTGTTTTACATAATGTCTTGCTAAAAGCGAACGTACTGAACTATCAGAGAAAGCTTATGAGCAAACTGATGAACATCATATTATGATTGACGATGAAAGCGGTGATAATACGTTATCAGAAGGAAAACGTGTTCGTCGAATAATTGTTGACAACAATTTTACTAATTTTTAATATCTTTTTTATATGGAAAAAACAACCGTTAAAATATATTGAAATAAATTATTTTATTATAATTTTTTTTTAACTCCATTTTTTTAATTTTTATATCCAATTCTTTTTTTTTTAATTCTAGCCAGGACTTGCGCCACTCTTCAGCCTCGAATTTTCTTTGTTGCAATTCATAATCCTTTTTTATGTACAACAATGTTTCTTCATCTATTTCAACTAGCTTTTCCTCCATTGGCGGCTTTTTCCCAGAAGGTTGCCGCTGCCTTTTCCTGGGAGCCGTTATATTTGTCGGTTGAAATGCTGCGGGAGTAGGTTTTCCTGAGCTCTCACCTACTGGTGTCTCCTCTAGAAGCCATTCCTCAACCATTTGCCCCGTCGCAATGCTCTATAAATATTTTAAAATATAAATAAAATGAGCTTTTCATTAGAAATAAAATGTTTGAAAAAAGCTATTAGCAATACTTACATCCACGGTATTAAATAACTCTTCTACTTCTTCGTTACCATGGACAACAGCTGGGACCATAAGTTGGAGCACTCTTTTTTCAAAATCCGTTAGGGGCTTAATTTTTTTGGGACCATTCAGCCCACTTCTCTCAAAAGCCGCTTTGCGAAGCGCATCTCTTTCCTTAACATGAATTCTAAAATATAAAAATAAAATGTTTAGTTACGAGTATACCGAAATAATTTCAAAAACCTCACTCAATTTTGATCGATCCAAAACTTTCTCCACTTAGGTCCATCCTTAATAGCTCCCCTAAACTATTTAATTTATCGGCTAATTCACACCATTTTCTTGCCCTTGTATGGGCTCTATCAATCGATTCGAATCTGAAATGGAAAATTTTTAATTTCAAAAATTAAAAATTAAATTAGAATAAAATTATCAAAATGCCATTAACATATTGTTATAAATTTCTGCAATTTCTCGTTAAAAGAAAAAGAGATCTTGCCTGTCGTTTACACTTTCTACGTTAATTTGCATAAAATTAACTAGAAATTCTTTTTGTTCCTGGATTGCCTTTTTCGCCTTAATTGCAGCCATTTTATCTACTAAGTTAAAAATAATATTAATAAATAATATAACAAATAATTTTGAAAATAACGCTCGACAAAAACTCACGGTTCAATGTACTTACCTCTTCAAAATTCACGAACAAAATGCCGTGAGAAAATATCAATTAAAGTGTACACAATTTTGACAGAAAAACTCATTTCCACTTTTGCGGAATTGGAACAAGGTTGTGTACACAAAATTTTGTGTACACGCGAAAACTAATAGTTGCTGAATCCAGCCCCAGGTCGTATAAAAATTTACAAAGTAGTAAGTAAAATGAATAGATATGTTATGTTTGGCATTTTATTTTCAAATTAAAGTTGTTAGCTTGACAGTTTGTAGTTGTCACTTTCGCTTTTTGCCCAAGAACACACAAAAGTTGTTCATGTACTTTCCAAATTTGATAGCTTCCCCTCTTGCACATTTTCACACAAAAAAGCCCAAGAACGAAAACACCCGAGAAGTACGTGAACAGACCTAATGTCATAATTTAGTTCTATGCACATAGAAAAGGAACGAAACAGAACTATTTCAAATATTTGACATTTCTTCCATTTGACAGAAGCAAGAAAAGTAGTTTTCATTGAGAATTTTTTTTTTTTATTGATAAATTATTTAAATTTGTTTTAATCGCCTATATTTAATTGACTATTATTTCTAAATAAAAAAAAGTTGTGAAAGAAATACGGTTTTGGAAAAGATGTATAATTTCCAAAAGCAGTCAGTCCTTAAGCCAAATTCTTAACGACTCTAACAGCACTATAGAAAGTAAAGATGAGTTTGATTTGGAAGTGTGTATATTGCTCACATGAAGAAGAAAAAAAATTCAAAAACTAAATGACAATTTGAAAATCCTTTCTCCCGCACCTGAAACAAGAAATATTCCAAAAGTACGCTGTTATTCCGAGACTGTAAGTCGTAATTAGTATTGTATTGTGTGAACACGATATACTAATTGCCTTAATGTGCTTTCAGATAAATTTATATTGCGGACTTAACACGTTCACTAATAATGTCATTACTTTATCGGAGTGACATTAATAATGATCGTGTAAGGTTCACAGAAACTGTAATGATAGTCAGTAATGATGATATCCCGATTTTCTGATATTTAGGCATCATTACTGACATATAGTGGGGATATTGTCATTAAGAATGACAGTGTAGGGTGCGAACTTCATTACTGCTTTCATTTCTCAGTTCGGTTCTGATTTTGTAGAGGTATGATGCAATTTAAAGTTGGATAGTGAGAGTGGCAGCGAGTTTTTTTTTCTACTGAATCTACTACGGCGGAATGTCCTGAGGCTGAGTGTATTAAAAAAGAGAGGGAGCTTGTTCGGAGCTTCGTTGAGACCTTTGAAAGCCTACCGAAATTGTGGAATCCAACAAATCAGTTTTATAAAAACAAAACACAGGGGAATTTAGCTCCAAATAAATTGTTAAGAATTTATATGAAAATAGAAATAGGCTCTAAACGTGCAGATGTTACAAGAAAAATAAACACCCCCCGGCCTAATTAGCGAAAAGAACTTGAAATGATCCTATCATCGAAGAGATCGGGAATAATTGCCAATTACGTGTACAAACCATCTTCATGGGTATTTCATGCTCTTCAGTTTCTGGACAGAATCGAACATCCTGTTAATGTACAACAGGTGAGCAGCGTAAGTGTAATTGCATATTTTTCAGATAATCATTATTGGATAAGAAAATTTGTATTAATATTGTTGGGTAAAAAAATTTTAGTTAATGGAAACGATGCTTAAGGAGTATTTATTGTTTCCTTTTTTTTGATAGCGTTAAAATTACAGAAATATAAAAGAACATTTTTTTCAATCAGCTAAAAATTTAATTTTTATATATTCTAACTAAGGGGAGCCCGTCCACGTTGTCCGGCGATAATATAAATACCTAGATGGGCGGGGGTAGAGTGGTTATAGATGCATAATATCCAAGCTATTAACTTACTCTATCACGTGATACCGTAATCTAGTGTTTCACTCTATGTCTGTATGTATGTGTATGCTTTTACGAGTGTGCGTGCACACAGTCATATGTGTGCTAGAGTGTCTCTACGTCGACGCGTTCTCAGGCAGGGCCCAAACATATATAGTAAAACACGAAATTTTGGTATGGCAAACCTTCGAAGGAGTTGCCGGATTGGCCCCATTTGTAATATATATATATATATATAGTGTATAGTGTAATATATATATATATAGTGTAATATATATATATATATAGTATATCTTATATAGTGAAAAACAAAAGTATTGTATGGCAATACCAAGTAGGGGTAACCCAAATTATTCCATTTTTTTAATTTTATTTACCATATGAAAACACCACGTACCAAATTTTTTGTATGGCAACCCTACGAAGTAGTATCCAGATTGGTGCGATTTTTGAACTTAATTTACTTTCTTTTTTTATAAAAGGCTCTCTACGTCGACGCGTGGGGCAGTGTCCAGAAAATCTAACGTTTTGTATGGCAACATCAAGAACGGGTTGTCCGATTTGGACAATTTTTGTCATTTTATTTAATATTGCTGTGAAAACATCACGTATTAAACTTCGGCTATCTACATGAACTCATTGTCAAGTAAATATATACTAAAAAACGAAATATTTGTATGCCAATCCTGCGAAAGAGTTGCCCAATCTAGTCCATTTTTAAACTTGTATTTGCAATTTTTATGCAAACGCCGGCAGTTTTTTAGATCTCAACAACAGCGCCATCAATCATTTCCAAAACTATCCTATCTTTCAAGCTGAAGCCAACCAAATATATTTACAAAATTTCTTTTGAAATCGGTTCGACGGTTTCTGATATTAGCGTTTATGAACACAGTGACATGTGATTTTTATATATTAAGATAAGCAGTATGGAAGAAATAATAAAGAATAATTTTAAAATTTCAATTTCGCTTTGTAGTTAATGCTAAAATTATAGCAATGCCAGCTTTTCTGTGAGGATCCATTACAATAATTTAAACAAGAGAAATGAACTTCTGGCTCGATCAGTTGAGACATACTGATAGAAATACTGTCGTTTTTAATGATAGTGTAAGGTTTCAACATAATGACAGAGTAATGAAAGAAGACTTCCGGAAGTAATGACATTATTACTGATCGTGTACTGTCCGCATATCAGCCCGATGTTTTCAAATCGCATTTTCGGTTAAGTCGAGAGGCTGTAGCTAACTTAACCAAAATAATAATGCCAGATTTCAATGATTTGACGCAAAATGAATATGTGGGCAGAGAAAACCTTTTTTTTTGGAATATCGCTTTCTTATGACTTTGTGGACGTTTGCCAATCTAGGGTCCTTCAGGAGCATTTCAAATAGATTTGGAGTTGCGAAAAGTACTGCACATACCTAGAATATTTCTAGAAAAGGGGAGCATCATAGCGGGAAAAGAAAAATACTATATTACTTGGCATCATAACTATCTTTCGATCGGAAATAAATTTAATGTCTTGCGATCTCTTCCTGAAATAATAGGTGCTCTGGTCGGTGTTGATATTCCGATTCAATTCTTTCTGGAACACAAAGCGAGCTATTATAACCGGAAAGGTATTCATTCTGTACAAATTCAGGCGATAGTGCGATAGTGAATGCAGGTTTACACATGTATTCATTGGATTTCTTGGATCTTGTCATGACGCAGCACTCATCACCAATTTATAAAAAGCTTTTAAATGAAAAGCAAAAGGAGCTTCATTTACTCGGAGATTCTGCGTATCCTTTTTGATGAAACCATAAAGAGATAATGGCCATCTTTTATAGCAACAAATGTCCTTCAATTACATTTTAAGAAGCAATCGTATGGCTTGTTGAAGGGAAAATATCGATGCTTGAAATATTTGCATAATTATGTTTAAAATGGAAGAGCTTCCCAAGGATATTGTGGATAGTTGCGTATTACACAGTTTTTTTTTTGAAGAAACTGAGCTACATATTAGATGATAACGAAAAGGATGACTTCGCCTTAAGTAGCGGCATGGAATGTCAATTAAGTTGGGACCATTTTATGGTAGAAAAGTTTTGAATACGACAAAATTTAGGGCTCAATTAGGGCTAATTTAATACCACTTCCTCGAATTTAATGCTCTAGTACTCTAGTAACTTTTCCATGGATAATCCAAATTTATTAAAAGTTTGAACCACCAGTACTGAGAATAGGTTAAATGGTATTGTTACACTAGTGTGCACTGCATAATATTTTAGGGCTCAATTAGGACTAATTCAATGCCACTATTGCACATTTTTGCAGCAATGCCAAAACTCGATCAGAGGGCTTCACCTTCCATGTTAAAGATTTAGAACTCTCCAAGAGAATTTGCTTGCAAGAGGCAATAATTTCTGATCTAGAAAGGCTTCTTCCAAGCATTGACTTTGAGAAGAATATTCAACACTCAAGGGCCTACTACCAGCATAAAATGAGATCAATCAATGAATATTGGACCAACATCGCCTCATTAGACAGACAATTATTAGTAGAGGCTAGCGAGGCGGCCTACAACAGGAACTTGATTAGGAAGGCAGAAGATCATTACCATAACGCAGCCATCTTTCTACAAGAGAAGATAGACGTGTATGGCAACACCCTGGTGACCGCGACAAACAATGTAAAGCTGCCAAAAATCACACTTCCAATATTTGATGGAAACCAAATCAGATGGAAACAGTTTATGGATTTGTTTACTCAACTCATCCACAATCAGCCACTTGGTTCAACGTAGAAAATGTATTATTTGAAGGCCAACCTAACAGGTGAACCAGATCGTTTGATCAGACATCTTCAAGCCACAGGAGAAAATTGTGCCACAGCATGGCAGATTTTAGTGGACAGATACGACAATCAGAGAAAAATAATAACGACTCTACTTAATGAGCTTCTTACTCAGTCGAACCAACAGTGGAATCAAGCAATGGAATAAGAAAACTTCATGATACCAGCAAAGAGTGTCTGTTAGCGCTTAGCAACATAAGTATAAACACAGATACCTGGGGTCCAATTCTATTACATTTACTACTGCAGAAATTGGACAAGGAATCTCGAAGATTGTATGAGCAATCACTCCAAAATCCGCGAGACATTCCAACAATGAGCGAATTCTTTAAGTTTCTGGAATCAAGGTTCCAAATGTTGGAGGCAGTTGACTTTAAGGAAGGTAGAAAGAAGTGTACCATCTTCACGGCATCTGCTCAATACTTTCAGTGTCCAATTTGCAAGGCTGACCATCCCATACACAACTGTAAAAAATTCCTCCAGATGTCTACAGAAGGCCGGAATCAGACTATTAAGCAGCTGCTTCTATGCCGAAATTGTCTTAAGGCTAGCCATAGTACCAAAGATTGTCATTTGCGTGGCTGTACGAAATGCAATGGACGCCACAACACGTTGATTCATGATGATAGCATACAAAAACAGTACACTCGCAATACTTCACCACATAGACAAGCCATAGGGGCTAACCAGTCTTCAACTCAAATAACGCATGGAACACCCTACACGCCGCAATCATCATCAAATCAAACTCATATAAATGCAAGCCTTAACGCATCTTCAAGGTTTTGTGTTCTACTAGCTACAGCTGTAGTAAACTTAGTAAATTCATCAAAAACTCTTATACGTTGTAGAGTACTGTTGGATTTAGGCTCACAATTGCATTTCGTCTGTGAACGTATAGTTCAAACATTGGGACAGAAAAAAAGCAAGGTTAGTCTCCCATTCAGCGGCATTGGAGGCATCGAGACGAGAGCAAAACAAGAAACAAGACTAATAATCAAGCGTAGAACAACTAACTTCTCCACAAACGTTACCGCCATAATCTTACCAAGAATAAGTCTATGTCAGCCATCCGGATATATTGACGTAGAAAGTCGGAATATCCCAAGTAACATTCAGCTAGCAGATCCAGCATTTTCAAGCCCTAGGAGGTTGATATGCTAATAGGAGCCGAACTCTATTTCCAACTTCTTCAGTCGGGACAAATAAGAATTGCTGACGGATCGCTTATCCTCCAAAACAGTTATCTTGAATGGATAATTGCAGGAAGAGCTCCAGAAGTAACAAATTATGCATATAATTGTAATATAGCAACTCAACCTTCCTTGACTGCACTGGAAAAACAAGTTAAGCAGTTTTGGGAAATGGAGCAACATGGCTCCCCTTCTAAACGAATGACTAAAGAAGAGCATGAATGTGAACAGCATTTTCAAGAAAACTTCCAGCACTCTTCAAAGGGCAAGTTTATCGTAAGACTTCCGTTTCGCGAGCAACCTAGTCTTCTTGGAGCGTCGCTGGATATGGCCATCAAGCGGTTCCTTACCTAAGAACGCAAACTTTGCAGTGGTCTATAAATTTTTACTTCGCCCTTTCCGTTTTGAAGCTATGACTCAACAAAGTTAAAATTTTGGAATTTTTACTCGTTTTTTTTTATTTAACTACTACTTTTATCAAAAAACACGTCATCAATACCAACTTTTCACATTGTATTTGAAAAGCCCAAAAGCTGAGTTTTAACTATGACCGTGTACAGTAACGCACCCAGGATTTAGCTCTGGTGTCCCAAGTCCTAACAAGTCGGAAAAATAGGGCTCTAAAGTCGTGCTCTGCACCCATCTGAGCACTTAAGGACTGCCATTGTAGACTAAAAGGTTTTATTTTATTTTATCGGACATATACAAACCACATTTTATACATAATTTGTAAATTATGTTCAGAAAACTGACATTCTCGAGAAGGACCGGTCCCGTTCGTCACCACTCTCGGTGCGGCCCTGACCATGCTCCCAATACTTCTTAAAAAATAGGGTGTTTAGTGAAAAAATAGCATTTTTTTAATCACCCTGTAACTTATAAACTGTTGATATTACCCCCCCCCCCCGCCACACCGTTGCCTTACAATTTTTTGTTTGACTAGGTGAGTACTATCACCTCCTGCACTATTGACCTTGTAAGGGGAAAAACCCTGTATATATATAAATAATATGATTAACAATAATAAATAAATAATGAAATCGATCAACGTAACCTTACTAATTACCATGTAAAAACTTCCAAATACCTCTGAAATATTATGTTTCACAGTGCATTGCAACAGGCTACCCATTCTGAATGGGAGAACGTGCGCTCTAGTTGACTAAGTGGCTAAGTGCAAAATGTGCACAGTACTTGATGCATGCGCCATGGAATGCTTTCATGCAAAAAAAAAAGAATAGTTTTTTGAGTGCTAAGTTGCTTTTTTTTTGGAAGGAATTTCAACTTTTCTCACAAATTTGCTTTTAAATCTTCGATACTATAAATAACTATAAACCGAGCTCTGCAATTACTATGTTTTAAATATCCCACCTTCCATTTGTAACGGTTTACTTACATATGAGTAACATACATTACACATGAAACCAGTACGTCATAAGTAATAAGTTTTTTCTATATTTAAAAATAAATTAACTTTATCACTTCCGTTGACGATTGCCAAAGAATTATACTTCAATTCAAAAATTTTATTCAAATAATAAAATTACGCGTGCATGAGATTATGATTACTTCTGGCGCCTCTGGATTACGCATAAGAAGGGCATCATTCCCTTGACCTATTACTATACGTACGAGTATCTAACTCTGCAGTAAAATATTTAAGAAAGAGATAGTCTAGATAATCTCAAAGTCTCATAGAATAGAATATTTAAAAAATTTCCGGAAAACTCCTTTTGTTTTTGCATGACTTTTGGGGAGCACAGAAATTTTTCCAAAAATACTCATCTGTGTCGCAATAATTATGGTAGCCCGCCTAATCTGATCGATCATGAGAGCGACAGAGTCGAGTATTTTGATCAACAGAACTTTCCTCTCCGGGGCCACAAAACCCTGTAGCCGGCGAAAATTTTTATTTTTGTGATCAAGCAAGCCAGGAAGAAAATTTTCATAACGAGCGCATAGTCGCGGTCTTACAGTGTGTGCGGCTTACTGTACAATAAAAAATGGTTTTCTGTTGATCTAAGGTGAAAGTTTTGCGAAATAATTAAGCAGAAATAAGTTGAAATACCTTACCAATTCAGGGTTGACTAATTTCTGTGAGTGGTGTGATTACCTTGTCAGGTGTGTAGTCGGTAAATGTTGGTGTTGATTTGTTCGATTGATATACATTGGAAAATAAACAAAAGTTACCACAACCGAGTGCAATATAATAATAATAGTTAATAAAGGAAGGACAATTTTTTTCATTCCAGAGAATATTTTTATAAAAAGTGCAGCCCCAAAATGCTGGGTTTACATGCAGTGACGGTGAGTTGAAAATTTCATAAATTTAGCTAAGTATCTCTTAGCGTGCTAAGTCTCTTAGCGAGTGATAATGCTTTTAATTAGGACACCGTAAATACCAAGAGTTCATGTGCACGCCGCGTACTACAATCATCATCTGTTGCAATAGATTTAATTTAATTTAATATATTTTGCACTATCACAATGATTTTTTCTTTTATGCACATTGTAGCGTTTGCTGATTTTGTTTTTTTTTTTTCTTTGAAAGTATTATATAAAAATTTTTTAAATGTTGAAAATGTCTCGCGGCGAGCTCTCAAAATAGGTGTATATACACAAGAGTCTTATTAAAATTGCAGAAAAAGTCTCCATTGGTCCATTTAATTGGATCCGGTATAAAAATCTGTTGTCTCTTCAAAATTTGTTGCTTGGGATCACACATCTGAGCAGACAATTTTTTTATAAAAATAGCTCGAAATAAATTTTTAAATTATATTCGATGCGCAGCTAAGTTTTTTAAAACTTTTTATCGGTGCTGATGATGGTTCTCGTTTATTTTCAGGTCTCGTAATAGATTTTTTTTTTGCTTTTTGCCTAACATTGTTATATTTTCGTGACATCGAATTGGTGTAGAATTTAGTAAAAATGAAAAAAAAATAGGGAAAAAGAAATAGTCCCACTTTCACTATTCATATATGTATATACTTGGCAAACTAATAGATATTGGAAAATTGTATTCGCTTAAATTATGTACTTTGAGTAAGACTGACAGGATGATAAATTAATGTTTCTTCGTGACCCCGTTGTTTCGAAAAAAAAATTACTTCTCGTACATATTTAACTAATTGTTTTGATTTTGTGTCCAAATAATATAAGAAGTTATTTAAGAAGAGTTTTTTGCAATTTCTTTTTTTTTCTTTTTTGACTAGTAAAACTTAAGATATTAGCTAGAAAAATGAAAAGACAAGTTGTCGTATTTGAATTGAATTTAGTTCCCAGAACTTCCAAACCAAATAATTTTAGTCTTTAAACAATTAGCTCTCTAAATATGACATGCTCTTAATAATTTTGAAGAATTGCCAGCTATAGGGTCGCATTTTTGTACTTTGTACATAGCTAGATTATGATGGTTCCGAAAGTGAGGTAAGTAATCACTCATTGATCCCTTCAACGTTAATCAAAATGGAGGACACAAATTCAAATCTAAAACATATTAATACTTGATCAATGCAAAATTCAGCCAAGTATTACAATGAAGATTGTAGTTGCAGTGATGCATTTTGGATGTTACCAATGCTGCTGATGAACTGTGTGCTGACTCTGTATGGGTGAATGCTCGGGCTATCGGTCTCTGGTGTAGACAAAAAACCAAACTGTGCTGACTCTACATAATGCCAGACATTTAAATCTAATCGATAATTGCTTTGATTATAGCTTGTTAAATTTCAAGAGGAATATAAGATGAAAAACTGTAGCTCTCCATTAGACCAAGATTTGATTGGCAGACTTTGTCTCGATCCTTACTCCATTATGCCCCTGTTATAGGACACAGTACGGCATAATTCAATCAATCAGTCAATCATTTTAATTTTACCTAATTTGTACACAAAATTAGAAATCTTTTACTAGTACAATGAATAGTACGGCTAGGTTAGCTAATAAACTACAAAATAAAATTAAAATAAAAGGGGAGAAAAAAATAAAACGTAATACTTACAATATATCAGAAAAATAGTAAAAATAGAAAGGGAAAGAAAAGAAAAAAAAATAGTGGAACGATAAAAAGAAAAGAGTTCGATACAATCAGCTAGTAATTAGTAAACTGTTTAAATTCACTGATAGAAGTAACACTCTATGCATGGCCCCCATAGGGAATTCCAAAGGCATGCAACCTAGACAAAGTAAGATCCCTCAAGGATGGATGAATTGAAACGTGGAATTAGAAGTTTAGGCCCTCTCAGGGACTGCAGAAAATTAACGTTACAAAAAAGGGTACTCTGGCTCACCAGTGCGAATAACATTATGCAGGAAAATCAATACTTTACCGTTTAGGTACGAATCTAGAATTCAACCCAAGATCAATGATCTATAAGGAGAGATATGAGCAGAACGACGAAAACCGAAAGCAAACCATATACAGTTGTTGAAAGCAACCTGAAGCTTATTAATGAGCATATCAATGAGTCTCATGATGAGCTAATTAATGAGCATAGCAATTAGTTTCACGATGTGCATAGCAATGAGTGTCACGATGACCTAATTAATGAGCATAGCAATCAGTGTCACGATGAGGATATTAATGAGCATATCAATGAGCGTCATGATGAGTTCATAAATTAGAATCTGATTTTACGATAGATTTTATATATTTTTCCGAATTCGACGCTAAGGTGTAAGGATATGGATATAACGACTTGTTCAGCATATGGGCGACAGTCTTTCCGCGGAAAAATAAATCAAAAAATTAACGTAAAATAAATATTTTAAAAATTTAAATAAATAAATCACAGAAATCAATTCAAATTTTCCTAGTAGAAATGTCATCTGACACGGTGATGAGAGGTGACTCTTTTATAACTCCCTTTTCTAAGACTGATATTAGCTTTAGTAATTTTAACTATTTGGCGAAATTTCCATCTACTTCCCTTGAGATTGTGCGGCCTTCTACATACCGAGGAAACAATTCAAAAACACATTTCGGTCTTGTCGGAGTGCTTTTCTAGTTGTCCTGACGGTGTTCCTGCATCTGTTTGGGAAAAATTCCGTCTATCTCTTGTCCCATACTGTGTTATGTATTTAATTTGTCTATTCATTGTGAGGGCTTTCCTAGTTTATCCTAACTTCTGAAAGGAAGAAGAAACGATGTTTCTAATTACCTGCCAGTTGCCCGTGTATTGTCAAACAATTTGAAGCCCCAGTTTCTGACTTTTCTTTGTAAGCCCATAATCGGATTTTACCAGCATGTCTGTACAAAAGGTTAATCTACTACTACCAACCTAACAGAATTCTTCAAATTCTGCATTCTTTCCATTGAGACTGGGCAAGCAGGTTAACTGTATCTACACTACACTGTTTTCAGTAAAGCATTTGACAAAATTAGTCTTCGTATTCTAAAAATCAAGCTCACCAATCTTGGTTTTATTCCTATCTTCGTTACATGGTTATGGTCATATTTATCTGACGTGTACGCAGCGCATCCTCTTTCGTGTAGTTTTTTCTACTGTATTTACGAAAACCTCTGGCATTCCATAAGGTACCCATTTCGGTCCGCTCTTATTCATTATTTATATATTAATAATGTGGGCTCAATTTTTCCAATGCTAACACACTCTGTTATGCTGAAGATGCTAAAATTTTTCGATCAATTTCAGATGAAAATGACTATGCTTTTCTAAATTTCCATTTAGCCATTTTTTATCATTGGTGTTCTATTAATCTTCTACCTTTGAATATTACTAAGTGTACTACGAATTACTTTTCTAGGGATAAGTGCCCCTGTATTTTGATTATTCTGTTGATGGAAATTTATTTATTAGACTTGTTGACAAAACTAAAGATTTGAGAGTCGGTTTTAACTCTTGTTTCTCTTTTGAAGATCATTTTTACTCCATCGCCAACAAGACTAACGGTATTTTGGGTTTTGTGAGAAGATGCTGTAAGGTATTTGACAATCCTTAAATCGCCAAATCCCTCTACTGTTTTTTTGTCAGACATCTCTTGGAGTACGCTTGTCCTGTTTGGGCTCGTTTTTACGCGGTGCATATTACTCAGATTGGGAAAAAAAAATTGCCTAGCTTTGCTCTTCGTAATATTCCTTGGAACGATCGCATTGTTCTACCTCCATTCTCGCAAAGGCATAATCTGATTTCTATAGACATCCCACGATATGAGACGTAACTGTTCCAGAGTGAGTTTTGCTTTGGATATTTTACAGGACATTCTTAACTCTCCCAAACTTTTGGTGGCACTTAGGATTTCGATTCCTCCTCAAAATGAATAAATAAATAAATAATTTTGAATATGTTAAAATCACACAACTCATGACGGCCATTTCAATGCACTACAAAAATAATTTGTAATAGTAAAGCTTTTCTACGACCAATTTTAACATATAAATTAAATCGTTTTACTGTACATTTTTTATCAAGAACAAGGACTTATATAGAATTCCTTCAACATAAAACGAAATGTTAATTAATGAATTGGAAAACATTTTCGAAAGTCATTGGCGAATGAATAGTGCATTATCAATAGCACAAGAACCATATAATTCCAGATTCTCATTTCGTGTTTCAACTTATTTTACATTATAAATTCGTACAATATAGTCGCAAGCTCCAGTTACAGACAATTGTATATCCTTACAAAATCTTGGCTATGCTAAATTTTCGCTACGATAAAGCACAGAACTTAAGTACTTATTCGTTTTTATTAATTAAAGTAAAACGTAAGATGAAGCTTAAGTGGTGAAAACGTCGATTGACTGATTTCGATTCAGTTTCAAATTAAATCCATCAGTTCTACCACAAATATTTCACCGCATATTCAAGTCTGCCAGAAAATTAGATTCGTCCATGATAATGCATAGAAAGAAAAGTTTTCTTTCTTCTTAAGACGAAATAGCTTTAAGTTTTGTCGTCTACAGGAATTCAATATACCTTGAAGCTGTGGACAGGGCAGGACAATCAAACAAATGGAAAGTTTCAGTCACTGGTAGATTATCTATTTTTAGTTATGTCTATTTTAAGCTATGGACAATTAACAAACAAAGGAAGAAACCTTGACCTTGGCTTACATACGAATAGTATAGGTATACGGATAAATATAGGTAGTTCAAATTAAATTAAAAAAAAAAAGTTCTATGGCGTTTTATTTTATTTGGGTTTACTTTATTAGAATAAGGTACTATAGATGAAATGCAGATCATTTATAGGAGTCAAAATGTAGGTAACAAGTGTTAGGTAACGAATAAATGGTAGCTGGTTTATAGACGTGTTTGGAATCGCTTCTATACTTAATGGTTTTATATAGCCACTTTCTTGAGATAATATAGAGTTGCGCATGCTTTGGAAAGGTGTTCAATAAAAATGTGAATTAATTATCGAAGTTCATTCTTTTTTACATCTTGTTGTAGTTGGAGAAATTTTATGGGCAGTATAAATGAAATAAGCAGTTGTGAAATCTTCGAAACTGCAGTAAAATTTCTTGTTTTGAGTTTAGTAATAACATCAAATAAAGCCATGTGTTTTTTGGTTTTCAATGCGGTTTTTATAAGAGCGCATTTATGATTTTAAAATAAAAACGCAATGAATACTTGTGGAGCATGATTCCATGCGACAGAGCAGAGTCCCCATAATATTTTGTTCAGGTTTCCTTCAGTTTATTTAGTGATTTTTTCATACACGCAAAAGGTAGCGCTCTATCAGCACACAAAATTCAATTCTTCTATTGACAACTTAATTGAAACTTTGCTTAAATAGGATGGCGAAAATAAAAACTTAAATAACTTTAGCGATTTTAGTGCCATCTATTATCAAAAACACTAACTTTACTTCTTAACACGTTCACGCTGGCGTACATCACCGGGGTCGCAAATGACTGCCATAGGGCGGCGTGGCGTACATCACCAATGCCGTTTTTAGGTGATGTATTAGTGGTATTGGGGTGAAAAGACAGCTGAAAAAAAAATTTACTTTGCGGTTTGTTGTGGGGAGGGGGTGTACTACACCTCATACTGGTTGTCCAAAATGGGGCCTGTGGTATCAAATTAAAGGGGGATGAGACTGTGATCAAGTGGTGGGGTTCCTATTGTAATCCTGTAAACTTCAGACGGACATTTGTTTTTACCGTTAAAAAGCCTTTTTTGGCACTTGGGTCATATACACTCCATCCTTCATTTTGCATATATTTTGCCCGTTCTTTCTTTAAAGATTATATTTAAAAAAATTATAGAGTTTCTTCTGTGCTTTTTCGGGTAGCCTCAAATTATTTTAACACACTAAAATCGATCTTTATCTGTAAATGTTGCATGTTTTTTCACAATATTGCTAACATGCCGCAATACTAGAATTATAATTTTAAGGGTTGATCCGAGCAAAGGAGGAAAGTGGAGATAAGAACAGAAATTTTCGGAGTTTTTAAAAAATAATTTTTTTTAATTCAATTTTTTTAGTTTGGAAATTTCATATGAGGGCTAAATAAGGGTAGTTAATTAAAACCCCTATTTGTCCTAAGCATAATTCTTTTCTATAAATCTCGATCGGATTCTACCGAATTAAAATGATTTCCGCAACATAATACATTTCATCGGCCACTACATTACTTTCAACGCCATCTTAAAAGTTGCAATATTTAAACCACTCTTTTTCTCTTAAATTATAATCTATAATCACAAGTTATTGCTCCCAGTCGGTTAGGTATAACTAAAAAAATTGGATTACATGGTACGCTAAACTACTTTCTAATTAAGTTGCTGCACATATGGGTGTGATATTGAAAAACCACCATCCTTTATCTCGGCCAAATTCCAACTTGCTCCAATGAAGCTGAACACCATCTCAATAATTTGTACATACATATAGTGAGAAAAGGCTTGTAGCTTCGAAATGAAAATATAAAAAAGGGGATTTGGTACATTTTTAAAATTATATTTACTATTTATATGAAAATACTAAGTACAAAATTTCAAGCTCTACGTTCTCAAGCAGTATCCAAATATGTAGTGAAAAACGAATTGTTTGTATGGCAACCCCACGAAGAAGTTACCCGATTTGTCCCATTTTCGAACTGAACTTGATTTTAATTGTTTTTTTTTTCAAATGCCATATGCAAAATTTCAGCTCTCTTAGCATTATCGAGTTATCGTGAGGACGGACAGATGGACGAAGAGACGGACGGACAGACGGACGCACGGACATGCAAAAATAAAAACAACTTTTAATATTTCGCGTGGGTGTCCAATCCATTTTGCTCTCCCATCATTATTTCTATCTGTTACAAATGGAATGACAAACTTAATATATCCTATAGATTTCATCTAGGGTATAAAAACAATAAATTCCTTTCAGTGCAATGCAACCAAATGGGTATACGATGACTTTTAAAATTCATATCGCAAAAATAACAGTCTAACATCATCGCAATTTTCTGTACGAAGGTATATAAGGTTTCTAGCTTCAAAATAAAAATAGAAAAAAGTGCTAGAGAAGTCCTCACTAGTGAATAATACTAGTTTTTGCTACAAAACAAAATTTTCGTTCGGTACAGATGGTAGTACTGCAATCCTTTTGTATAAAAAATATAAAGCCTTAGCTCTGATTGGCATTTGAAACAGAAAAATCGGCAGCTGCGTTTTCGAGTTTTAGTTTGAAAATGAAAATGACGTTTCATCGTAAAATCCAGAATTTTCTAACCCCCCTAGCAGGGTGGGTGGAAGGGGGGGGGGGCGTAGTAGAAGGAAACAGAAAAGTACGGGTGAGCTATTTTGGTATTACCTATAAACTGTGAAAGTTTCATCCAAATCGATAGTATGTACATACCCCGTCCGTCAGATGAAGCCAAACATGAATTCGAGCGCCGTCTCACAGTGAAAAACATTAATACTGGCGCCGGCCGGTGTGAACGTGTTAAACAGCCTCCGTCAATCCAAAATTTTATTATATTTTGAGCATTGGTTGTGTTATCAATTTACCCTAAAGATCCAAAAATACATCTTATCACAGACCATTTGACACAACATACGTTTTATAAGCAATATTATTTTTCGAAGAAATTATTGGAAATAAGCATACTCTGCAAAGGGCCATTTCACAAATGATAATTTCGCAGAGGGCCATTTAAGCGCTTTACAAGAATAGACCCTTGGATACAAGCTGCGGGACCATAGGTCAAATCTTTACATTACTGATTTCTTCTAATTAATGAGCTTTTTATTTGTAGAAATTATATTATATCTGTTCTTGTCAGTCGGTTTTTAACTGAACTCTGCAATTTTCTAACACATTTAAATGTAATTATCTGTGAGTTACCTTTTGTATACCTATATCTCATCAGAAACACGGGTTTAATTAGATATGACAAGAATGATTTAAATTCTCCACAGGCGATATTTTTAACCTTTTAAATTAATTAATTATATAACCACCTGTAAATTTTTCTACACTTGTCATTTACATAAAGTCGACTAAAAAATAAAATTTACGAATAATTTTACTCACCGATGCAAGTTCCAAAGCCAAAATTACTTAAAATATAAAATTTGCAGAATATTACCTGTAAAGTTTCCCTTAAATTCTATAAAGCTTCCAGGATTTAAAGTAGTTGCATTTGGAAGTAACTTAAATAAGTGCACTTAGAATTTATTTTCAGCAGCATTTTCGAATTAGACAGGTTTTGAAAGCAAGAGTGAAATTACAAAGCGAAATCTTATGAACAGAGTTGAATTCAATCATGGTGGGAGATATGTTTTTTTATCTTGAAATCAAAGCTCATCAGCGGGTACAATAAGATTATGTAGCAAAGTCTGAGAAGGAAAGGAAAAAGGAAATTTGAGATTATTGAGATAAATCTAGGAGATAACAAATTCTACTCTTCTGGCTGTTCGAGTTGAAGGTACCACAAGTGCCTAGAAAGAATTTCACAAAGATGCAGACCTATAATTCTATCAAGGAATATCGCAAATAGTTTTAAAAGAGACATTCCGGTATTATAGGGATTTGATTTATGAAATCATCTGAAATTATCATGTTATCTTTCTGATTCTATCTCTCTCTCACTCTCTAACGAAGACAATCCAACGTGCCTCTGCGTAACTATAAAATTTCCATTCATATCAAGGATAGATATACAATTTGTCTGATATAATGGAGTAAAATATTTCTTGCATTTGTGTACAAATTTCGGGCATTTAATCGGTCTTTTAGGCAATACCTAAAATACGTTCTGACCATATAAGCTTGTTGGATATTTCCAGATATCTAGGGATGACGAACTCGGGTATTATTGGCAGGTCATTTTCTTTAGTAAATTAACCAACGATTTTTATTTACAGGATTCCTTCGTGGGTTTAATATAGATGTTAACAGTATAGAATGTTCCTATCCCAAGACTCTGATTAGAAGGTAATAGCTGAAAGTTCATTCACGAAAAATTATAAATAGAGTAGGAGATAAAACTGAACCTTGCGGTGCACTACCGCTTATAGTAGATATGAAAATAAAGTGGTCAGAATGAAAACTTACAATCTCGAAGTATATAAGATCTATGGTGGTAATGGTACAGCCTTATGCCTCAACTTTGTGTAAATGCGCAATGCGAAACTATATGGAAATTGCTTGCTCATTGGAAAAAAGAGTGCTCTAAGAAACTACTTGAAGCGCGTCCCTAGAAGCTCGCAAGTACTTATTTTCTCTATCCCAGTTCAAAGAGTTTTTACATAAGCATATCCATAGAGGCAGGCGCTTACTGTTGTTTTTAAGAAGTGCTCTGGGAGGTATGATAAATGATGGGAGAAGAAATTTTTTGATGGTGTAACTTCAAAAACTTTAATGAGCTTTTTGAATAATCATACTGCTTCTTCTTTAATCTCATAAGAGGCTTACAACAGTGCTTCATGAGAACAATAATAAGGCGCTTGCCTCTGCAAGCATGGTTAGGTGGTAAGGAGCTAAGATAGAGGAAAGCAGAGGTTCATGCTTCCGAAGAAGCACTTCAGTATAGAATACTTAGAGCGCTATTTATTATTATTATGTTTTACGAGTAAAGAACGAAAGAATATGATCCAAAAAATTAAATAAAATAAGCAAAACTTCAGATTACACTTCTAATTAGTGATGGGCAAAACTGGTCAGTTTTGTTGTGGTCTTTTGATATAAGTGACTCATGCAAAAGATTCGATCCATTGGGTCATTTCAGTCAGTTGGAAATAATCATCTAATACCCTAAAAATACCTATCTCACCGAATCGTTCATGTCAGAACAACGCTCAAAGCTAAAAGTGTGCTTAGTTTATCAATTTTGTAGCCGTTTGCGACTGATAGATCATTGCGTGGTAAGCAATCACAAGCGAAATTGTGCCTTTGTAACTGCTCAACTGCTGAAATGTGGCATGGCAAGGCAACCCGGTTAGCCTAAAAAAAGCATTTAGCAAATGAAAAACTGCTGCATTCTCTGAATGATTAAATCAGTCTTGAGTGCTGCAGAAACAAATTTAGGCCTAAGATCACCAGACATGAGAGATGTCTTAAACGATGATACTCTGAACATATTTTATTAACAATGTTTATTTCAATTCAGCGGGCTTTGGCGATCGGATGTAGCTTGAGAGTTTTTCTTTAGTGAAATAGTAGACTTTTCTACTTCCCATGATTGCGCAGAATTAGTGAGTCATGGCAAATGACTTCCTATAAGAAAAACGTTCACAACAATACACTAATGGCCATGAAAGAAAGAACTGCAAAAATACATGCGAAATATTGTAGCTGGGGTGTATGTGACTCAAGTGAATGAAAATGGGATTTCCGGCGACAAAAAGGTCCCAAGAAAGTTTTCTGAATTAGTACCTGATAGTACTCGACGTGACCTTTACTTTGGTATGCAACATGCTGTGTTAGAACCATCCCCCTCCCCCCACCGAGGGTTTCCTACCCCCCGCCCTCCATAAAAACACCCACAGAAAAATTTTCTTCTACGAATTGTAGCTGGTAATGATCTGAGACGATTAGTCAAACCCGTTTTCCGATCGGACATAACCCTACCGAGTTAGGGCAGATCTAAGGTGCCAAAAATCTAGTACCTACCTTAGTTCGAATAAAAAAGAAGGAAATACTAAAAAGTGAGTATGGTAATGGATTTAAGTAGGTAGCTATTTAAGCCTCCGAGTAAAGGAGTGTGGATACTCGGACTTCTTTTCAGGACCAAAGGAATTCAGTTCCGTACTAGATTTTCCAAAATATACTAAATCCCCCCCCCCCCATCAAGATTTCCCCGCTTAATTGAAATAAACATTGTTAATTAAAAATGTTCAGAATATCATAATGCATCGTTTGAGATATCTCTCATATGTCTGGAGACCCCGGGCCTAAAATGGGCATTTCCCATTTGTATTTGTTTCAATTTACTTCATAGTTAGGTAGAAATAACTTTTACTTAAAAAACCCTTGAAATGAAAATTACAAATCTCTAACACAAATTTTTCGGTCGTACGAATGAAAAATCAACAATATCCCATTTATTTTTTTATAATTATATTTCAAACTTAGGTCTAAAACTCGAATACAAACTACGTGCTAGTTCGATACTCACTTAAGACTAAAAACTGAAAGTTGAGAGGAAATTCTAAAAGCTTCTTACATTTGAAGGGTGGTACAACTCAATACAATTACAATATATATTTGTACTAGAACTCGAAACCTATTAGGTGTAGATTTTAAAGCGTACGCCACACAAATCCAAATTAGTAGGCTTGTGCATGTGCAGAAAGGAGGTAAATACCAAAATTACGATTTGGTGATAGAGTTGGCAGTTGAGGGAATAGTATCAATAAAAATTAATTCAGAAAGGATGCATTTCTGGATGCCTTGTCGCAACTTTTTGTTATTTCGTATGGTACCGAAACAGAGCTGTGGGTGGATAATATACAATGTGAACTAGGCGCAAAAATTTTATTTAGCTGCATGCAAGAACGATTCAAAATATGTTTTTAACAAATAAGTCATGAAAAGCAGTTAATTTTCTCCTTGAGCCTAAGTGAGCGATATGATTTTGAAATAGTTATACAGGTCTTTTGAGTCAGTATACTGACCAGGTCAAATCCGAATCGGTCACGACCGACCCATCACTCTGAACTTCATATCAACAATGAGAAATGCTTTACTTCGCACAATAGTGGAAAAGTTCACAGTTAGATGCGTGGAAAATTAACTGCAAGCAGTCCTTGCTGCACTTCTGTTGGAGCTCATCAAATAATCAACTATACAGCTTACCTCCAAGTGCTGGTTATATAGAAGCCCTTGAGTTACTTACTTGCACCTTGTTTATTTTTATGAATTGATCAGTGAATGATCTTCTAAAAAGCTTCCAAATGATGGCTTTGGAAGCGCTTAAATTGTGCTATCTGTCAGAAGTGTTGGTTTCTCGTATCAGTGGAATGTAGCAATTGCATACTCACCAAAATTTTGGGGTTATACCTATCTTCATAAGTATTGCAAAAATCTTAGAAAGAATCGTGGTAAGGTATGGTTTTAAAGACTGCTTCCTTCGTCATACATTTCCATGTAAACGTACATAGATAGAAAACTGCTGTTGTACAATAAGTTAAGTAAAATAATTTACGTAAAAGCTTACCAAAGAAAGAGTACCATTGAGTAAATTATCATCAACCTCAGAAGCCTTTGAAGACCTCCTCGTATGGAAATACCAAGGACTCTGATTACACGAAGGTGGAGAAATAGGAACCCGCAAACAATTTGATAAAGAAAAACACACGCAAAACTTAGAATCAAGCAAATTGTTCTTGTTAAAAAAATTTTGAAATTTGAAAATTTTGTGAAATTGCAATCAAGCCTTGTTTTGTTTCCTAATATAAAATCGGAAAAAATTTTCGGTGGTAAACCCATTTTCTATAAAAATTGGATGCACTTTTGCCAAACTATAGGCCGTCTACACATTTGTTGTGAGCAAAGAGCAAAGCATTTAGTTTTTTTCATTTCCTAGGAACTTACTCCCACTTTATTCTTCAGATTTTTTATGCACCGATTAAATGATTTCTGTCTTATTTTTTTAGTCGAAATCTATTTGCAACTTATGTCGAGAACCAACTCTATTCTTATCCCATGGTGGGCATGTTATTATTTGTCTGGGCAAATAAAAATCAACAAAAAAAAACACATGTAGAACTCCTCACTTATTATGCAGTCTCCCTTACATTTCTATTTACATTTGTCTATTTTTCTCTTAAATTAAATATAAAAGTGGGAAATTTGCATAGATGTAATTAGAGCATAGGTTTGTTTTTTCTTTTCCTTTTTTCCTTTTTTTAGGGGGCGGGGGGGGGGACATGTCAAGCACGAAGAAGGCGGCTAATTGTGCTAACCTATTAAGTAGAAGAAGCTATAAAAGTTGAAAAAAAACTATGTAAGTCCTACCGTAAAAGCGCACGATCGTGTCGCAGTGGGATTCGAACCCACATTCACCTGAGATACCGAAATCATAAGAAGATGGCTTCATAAAAAAACACCGGAAACCAGACATATGTATATAAGTATGAATAAAACTAAAATTCGGTCAAGAGCTAGTCGGTCTCGCGTAATCACGGTTCCATATCAGAACTAACAAGAGTGATTTTATTAGTAAGAGTTGCGTAAGCACAAAACATTTCTTTTTTTTCATCAACTGCGAGACTGACCAAATTAGGCCTGTTGGGGGAAATGGGAGATAGTTCCAATAGGGGCAACTTGAAACAATGCGATTTTAGCTCCTCGGATACAATTTTAACCAAAAGTCGTACGGCCATGTCAAGTATCTCTTTTAAATGTTTCTTTCAATGTGCTTATTCAGTCTCTCGCAGACCATGACCAAAGTTAACTTAACAATAAGTTAAGAAGCAGGCGAGATATCCGACTGTTTTACGTTTAAAATACACACGGCTAGAAAAGGAAAGGGAGAAGAAGAAGATATACCAAAAAAAGCAAACTCTCTTTAAAATTTTTATGAATAAAGATAAAAAATGTGAAAGCTCAGTTTGCATGCAACGAAATGGAATGGCAAATTATTCATATTCGTACATAAATCAAAGGGGGCGGAGTTTTCAGATTTTACTCTCATAAAATGTTCCCGCGCATTTGTGGAAACCGGTTTTTCTGAAATATTGACAGAATTTGATCGGATCTTGTTGCTGTAATGGACACATGTTGTTGCTGTAGTCCGATAAAATTTGAACGAACATGCTTCTGTTTATTTTCGTTTTGTTCTGAAGAGATTGAGTGGGAGAGACTCATGCTGGATTCTCTGATATTTTCCTGAAAAATGAGAATTTTATTTGAGAGGAATCTTACATCTCCTATCACCACCTTGGCCAAAGCGAAATTTATCTCTTTCTTAAAAAATGAGGTAGTTTGACCCGATGTTCCTATATTATTATGAATAGTTTGATAAGATTTTGAGGAATTCAATAAGATTTTGTCGTTCGGCTAATCCTACGTTCTCTCGATTTTTGCTTTTAACTCATTGTCTCAGTCGCACTACAATAGTGCATAGTCAAGTTCTTTTTCACCATTCGTGCAAAAGACGAAAGAATATGACATTATACTTGTTTCATTCTAAAAATCATGAACAATTTCGAATTTTCTTCGGCTGCTTCCTATCTTCTTATTAGGTTATCTATGCCGTTACAATAAGCAGTACGGAAAAACTTGTTTTTGGAATGATTTTGTAAATATTCTCTAAAGTTGAGGTAATCTCTGTAAGAAAGTATAAATTATTTCTTAGTAAGATCTTGCTACACATTATTACACTCTCATATGTATTTTATGGATCAGTGTTGCGCAAGAGTGTATGGATGCAGTGATTCATTGTTTTACAATGTATTTTTTTTCTCTGGAGTTTGATGAAAGACAAGTTGCAATTAATCGAAAACACATTCGTACAAAAATTCACGTATGCCTTCATGATAAATATTTCGCATACACAATGAAAATATTTCGAGAAACCACTGAAAGTTTTCCTATCACAAAGTATAACTTTTTCTCATGAAAAATATACTCAGCCATTTTAATGTAGGTCTTATCTTCAATATTCTTCGTAGTGGGTTGTAATCCAAACAGTGGACTCTGTTCTACATGACAACTTCCTCTGACACCCCATCATCTCTCTAGCAGCTAAATATTTACGTAGATAAATATCATATCGAGATAATCTTCACTCATTACGCAGAAGTACAACAACACAGCTTAAACTGAATGAAACTAAACTAACTTTTTAAATTATGAAATTTCTGTCCAGATGTTTATTTTGGCTTAAGTTCAGTTTTACATTTAAATTTTATTAACACTCTTCCTTTACATTTACTTTTATGATGTACGACGAGCACATTAAAATCATCGACACCATCCGAAGATAATGACCGCAGAATTTCAAGGTTATTTTGAATATTTTCCATTTTACTTTTTCCCACTGCTTATTCTACAACGTGTGGAATTTGTACCTAATCAAACAGACGATTCCGAAGCCATTCTATAATGTCCACGAATGTTATGTTGTTGATCATGTCAGGGCGAACATTTTTGAACCGATAAATTTATCCAAAAATAGCCGCTGTGAAAAAAAAAAATTTTTTAATTCTATAGTGAAAAAAAATGACAAATTTTACTATTCTATCTATTTACCACAAGAAATTTTTGTACATTTATAAAAAAAAAACAATTTAAACGCAACGGGAATATTTCCATCAGTGGTCTGCCAATAAAAATATTGGCGCTCATTAGTTTTCCAAGAATACTCGTTGCCCAATAGATTTGAAATGCATTGAATGACACAAGTTTTTGAATAGTTTTAAAAATAAATAAAGTCATCAAATGAAGCCAATATTTCAATTTTATTTATGGAAAATATTTGTACAAAATGAAGTTGAGACATTTTTAAATTATAATTAGCTGCTGGTGGGAATATTGGACAGGATAAATTACCTAAGGACTGTTTCAGAAAATACTGCACCACAATAAAACACCAATTTGAAGGCCATTTAAAATAATTTTATTCCTGTTTTATTTTCTTTAATTCATTAGAATAGTAGAGTAATACCACAATTCTTAAAATTATGTATTTATACGTTTTCTGGAATATAACCTCACTTTTCTCTTAACATCCTTCATTAATTTTTGCAAAGTTTCTGGCAAGTTTTTACTACTGGCAGAAATCCATAAATTCTTGAAATGTGGTAATGAGAGGGATGAGTCAGAATTCCTGTCCTAAACTTTGAACGTGAATATAAGGAAAACGAAAAAAGCAAAACGAAAATGAATTATTGTGATTGAAAGATTAACATATAGTTTGCAATGATTACGTCAGTGGATTTATGCCGCGATCACCAACCAGCCGAAGATTTCGTTTGACGTGTCTAAACAAATTTTTCCTATGTTTAAAAACCACCATTTTAGAAATTCTAGTCCATTGACGTTTGAATGCAGCCACATTGGTGAGATTTTTTAAAATACTGCATTTTGCAAAGTACCCAAAATTTCTCAATTGGCCTGCACTGAGGCACATTCCGCAGATTGTCTTCCTTGGTATAAATCCGATTTTATTGTTCAGCAAAAATGACAAATATTCCACCGCCCAATTTCACCAGTTGTTTATAGATCTTCTTACAACTCATTTTTGCCCTTTCAGCCTGATTTTTTTCATATAATGGAACACTTACCTTTGCCCTTGTCACAATTCCACCTTTTCGTTTCAGTCTGACAATGCCTGATTGACTGATCTTCAATTGAACACCAGCTTATCGGTTTGATAAGCTTGGATTTTTTGTCATCTTACGCTTCAGTTTGTTAGAATTCTTGGTGGTGCAGATAAGTGGTATTCGACCACTCGACTGCTTATATTCAACACTGCCAGTCTTAGGATACTGTTCTAGAGTTCCATTGATAAATCTAATGTTAAATTTCTGCTGTAGAAAGTGATTTCTGGTAGCAGTACAGTTAACAGTATAATGAGCACACTGATAAAAAAAACAAGCAATGTGCAAGCGTGCATTGCCACGAACAACACGTTCAGAGTTTAGGACAGGAATTCTGACTCATCCCTAGGTTGTACATTTGCGTTCTTTATCAGAGCTCTGAGGCCTGAGTTCTGGCATATTGGGTGGTGTGTCATTTTCAAGCATAATATGCTGTTGCAAGATCTGGCCAGAATAATGGCGATGTAGTATGATGTTTAATTAAGGGCAGCAGCCTTTTTTTTTGCAAATACTCCTTCATATAAATTTAGGAATTTATGGAGCCTTTATAAAAAAAAATGGACTGCTTCGTTGGCCACACTGGCAGTGCCAATCCATTGCTTTTCTTCAAATTTTTCATGTGGAATGACTTTTTCTTCTTTTGACACATTCTTCGCATCGACAGTGTTATCGAATTGAGACAAGGTTTTAAAATCATATTTAAAGTAGAATTCATCATCCATAATCAAGCAATCATCTGCACTGGCTAGCAAAGGTTTATACAAGTCCCTTGCTCTTGTAATTGATGTTTTTTGTTGTGACACAGTTCTTTTTGCACACTTTTGTTTTTTGTATTTCTTCTTTCACATTATTTCTGTTCTTAATTCTTTGCACAGTTGCACCACTTGTTTCATTTTTTTGGCAATATCTCGCACTGACATACACTTGTTTCTGCCTATACTTTCCTTTCTAAATTTTTATCCTTTTGATCTTCCTCTTCCTGGTATCTTTTCATTGTTCTACTCCCAGTCCAAGTTAAGTTCTTTTGCCATAACCACTGACTGTTTCTATATATCACCTTTAGAGCACCCTTTAAAACGTTTACTACATAAAATTCCGACTTGAATTTTTAAAAGTTATTCTTACCTCAATCCTGCATATAGGCAAGAGATACGGAGCACGGTAAACACTATCTTTACCTCATTCTTTCTACGGTGATTGCATCTGTAGCCAACATAAAAACATCAAATGACATAAGAAAACGTTCAGTAAGCAAATATTTTGTGTTGGTAGCTCCAACTCTGCCATAGGGCGAAAGAGAAAACTATAAAACTTATGCCATTCTTTCGTTTAGAAAAATGGCAATACGCTCAGTCCATTGTTATAAGTCTGTGCCTATAACAGAATGAGATTTATCCCGATTTTCTAAAAACTTTTGCAAAATTGCTTGACACACTACCAACTGCTTTGAGCTCATTTTGCTGACTAATTTCACAAGTGGAAGCAAAATTGACAGTTATTGAAGCTGGACAAAGTGCAAAGTCATTTCCCTAAAGTAACGGTTAAGCACAAGTAATTGCATGGTGTACAGTTACCACAAAAGTGATACAGTGTTTTCTGAAACAGTCCTTAATACGATAATAATGACTCCGGGTTTCATTTGAGAATACTATAATTGTGACAGAGAAAAATTAAGCTAAGGAAAAAAGACAATATTTTGAATATTAGAAATATTGAGGCATGTACAGACAAATTAAGAAATATTTGAAGCAAGAGGTTTGAAAAAACGCCTAATTTTAAAGAGCTTTCAAAATGAAGTGGTCTAAAAAAGGAAAATGATTCCATTAACTTGCAGAAAAACTAACAACAAACATCCCAAGCCATATTTAATTCCCAATTCCCTACCCCTTCTACCTTTCCTGCTAAAGCATCATAGGGTACCGTCTGAGCTTTGGAATCATCATAAAAAAAAACAGATACGTAATTATATCTGCGTATTTTGATGTACTTATATCTCATCGATTCGTAACAGAGTTTACATATTGTTTCAATGTGAGAATTAAAAGTTGTAACTCACACCGAATACCTAATCTTGAATTATGAAATCTGTAGAAAACCTGAAGCACCAAAGCACTCGTATAAGTAAGTTGGCGGTCAAAAGTAAGTTGACAAAGGTTAGGACGGGAATGATATTCTTGTTTTGAACTTTTTCTTTTTTCTTTCTTTCATATACATATGTAGTTCTCCTTATTTGTTTTCAATAATTTTAGTTTAATTGCTTCCTCTTTAGGGTTCCGTACCCAAAGAGTAACAACGGGAACCTTATTAATAACACTTCGCTGTCCGTCCGTCACCAGGTAGTATCTCATGAACTGTAATAGGTAGACAGTTGAAATTTTCACAGTGTGTGTATTTCTATTGGTGATATAACAACAAATAATAAAAATTAAATTAAATTAAAAATTATAGGCGGCCCCCATACAAGAAGCGTGATTTTTCTGGCGTTTTTTTCCTAGTTGTATCCTCATTCATTATTATTATCATAAGTAGGAATTATTTTCTTCTTCAAATGGCAGCATTACTTTTTCACATGACGCCTACTCTCATTTCAAAAAATAAATAAAAAGTAGATAGCGTTAAATTGTGTACGATGGTACGGAACCCCGCGCGCGAGTCCGACTAGCCCTTGGCCGGTTATTTTTTTTTTATTTCTTTTATAGTAATTATTTTAGTCATATCCATCGGTATGCTCTTTTTAATTTTTACATTCAGTTTAGCTCATTAGAGGTTTATGATAAGTATTACTTTATTGCTTACAGGATACTGCTGTCGTTTGCGAGATTCATCTTCGCCGCCTTGCGTGATAGTCGTGCGGGTGGCTGTCATGAAATTTTTGAGTCCTTTTTGATTCCTTAATATTTGCGAGTAGTACTTCATCGAACAGTGTAAGATCCATGTCAATTGTGTCTTGTGACAAATTCCAAGGTTTAAACATCTGTCATCTTAACGCTCGTAGTGTACGT
This sequence comes from Dioctria linearis, assembly GCA_963930735.1. Taxonomy (NCBI): domain Eukaryota; kingdom Metazoa; phylum Arthropoda; class Insecta; order Diptera; family Asilidae; genus Dioctria; species Dioctria linearis. Next base: position 35,460,268 of record OZ005740.1, on the reverse strand, counting down.
GTCAAGCTGGATGAATTAAGGAACACCTTAGAGTACCCTAAGCTACTTGCCATCGTCGTAAGTGAAGCGTGGCTGCATGATGATATCCCGTGTTCTCTTCCCAATAATAAAATTGTTCGTAATGATCGTGGCGGAAAACTGCGCGTGGTCTTGCGATATATGCGCGAGGGTGGTTTCTAGATCTACAAACAATTTAATTCAGTTCTTATGTGTTGAGATCGATACGGTAGCTGAAAAGTACATTGTATGCGCAATTTATTAGTGATGCTCGCTCTGAGTTTATCAATGCTATTTCACTAATAAGTCAACGGTGCACTAACACAAGAGTGGGCGGGGATTGTAATGTCAATACACTAAAGCGGAGCCTGAACACCGACATATTTTTATCCGACATGCTTGTCTCTCATTTAACGGTTGTTAATAACTACCCTAGATATAATAATTGCGCGAACCCTTTCACATTAGATTTATTTTTCGTTTCAGATCCTCCTCTAGTGCTTTTTTTCAATCAGCTGAGCCTTAGTGCAATGGATCATGACATTATTTTCTTCACCTGCGACATAAGAGTTAGTTGCAGTCCAAGTCTGTTCACTTTTCAATTAAGGGATTTTAATAACCTTGACTACCTTAGCTGTGTGCAGAATGCGAATCATTTTCCTGGAATCACATTTATAATATTGTTGACATAGCCCAATAGGTGTCGTTCCTCAATAATTCTATTGAATATATTTATAATAAGTATGCGAACGAAGGTATCTAAACCAGATTCCTTTCCCTAGTGTAGTACTGAAATTGAATCGATGATTGTAGAACGTGAATATCTGTCAGGCATGGAAGATTTAGAACTGCTACAAATTCCAAGAAATACACCTTACTAAGGAATAAGGTTAATCTTAAGATTCGCGAAACCAATCGAGCATATTTTAAACAGAAATTCGATCTAAAGGTTTCTCCGCAAGCGCTTTGGCGTAATCTGCGAAATGCCTCTGTACATGGAAAAATGATACTTAACTGCAACCTATAAGTCCAAGTGAGCTTACTAAATATTTAGCGGTAAATCTTAATTTGAAAGCCTGTAATCAGTCTCCATTAGAAAGTTTAAATGTCTCGCCTAGGCCAGGTGGCTTTAGTTTTCGCGGTGTGGATCGTGGGGATGTATTAAATGCCATATTCTCTATTTAATCGCATGCCATTGTCCCTAAAAACATGTCTGGGCGATTAGTGAAGTTAATATCTTCGTTTATTGTCGGCCCTCTTTTCCATATTTTTAATTCCTGCATCACTAAGTTAGTGTTTCCCATTTAGAAAATTCCGCATGTTATCCCTAGTCCAAAGAACGCGACTGCATATGCTCCCGCCTACTTCAGGCCTATCAGTTTACTTCGGTTCCTCTCTAAAGTGCTCCAGAAGCAGTTGTATTGGCACGTTCAACAATACATGCTCCAAAACGATCCTCTTAGTCGCTGACAATCTGGATTTCGACCTAAACATAGTTGCGAACGTGCTTGATAGGCGATAAGTGGCTATTATGACCCTTCTGGACTTCTCCAAGGCTTTTGATAGTGTCAGCCATAGTAACCTGTTGAGAAAAATGTCCTGCAATTTCGATTTTTCGAACCGAGCCACCCTCTTAATACAGAAATGTCTTGACGTTTGCTTGCAGAGGGTTACCTTTGGGGCAAAATAATTCCTCCACCTTGCGTTCCCTATCGTGTGGGGTCCCACAGGGTTCCATTCTTGGTCTTTTATTGTTCAGTATTTATATCAATGATTTGACCGAGTGTATTCACGATGACAACATTCACATATACGCCGATGACGTGCCAATTTATTTAAGTTGTCTTATTGGCTTGATCGAGGATTGTGCTGTTCGCCTGAACAGTGACTTGCAAAATATTTTCATCTGGTCCCTGGAAAACAAGCTCAAGTAAGTCGCAGTTCATTGCTTTTCATTCTGGATCAATATTGAACCTACAACGCTTCCTACCGTTTCATTGAGCGGTTGTCCCCTGCCTTATGTGGATCGAGTTCGAAATCTTGGCGTGAATTAAAATTCTAACATGAGATGTTGTGACCTCATCAACTCAATCATAACATTAATATATAACACTCTCCGCCGTCTTGGCTGTCTGATAGTTTACTATCTTCTTAGCTCCGTTGTCACCTAGTTAGGTCCCTCATTCTGCAACATTTCACTCATCCCTCTCTTGTGCTTCCCAAGCTCGACTCGTACTGTTCAAGGAAATTTAATGTCGCTTTCAATAACTTTACTAGATTTATCTCTGGATTGAGGTGGTTCGATCATGTACCTCACCTTAATTTCACCCTACTGGGCTGCTCGCTTGATGTATATTTGAAGCAAAAAGCTTTAGTGTTCCTGTTTAACTTTCTTTGTTCTTTCCAACCGGTCTATTTGAGTGCCTTCTTTTAACCATTAAACTCCACAAGGGGGCCCAAACTGTTACTTCCACGGTTCCAAACTTCGATATTCGATGGATCTTGAATTGTTCAACTAACTCGAATTTGGAACTCGCTGCCTCGTCATATCCAGACGGCTACCTCACTCGGCAACTTCAAACTACTACTAAAGTTATTTTTTCTTTTTCTGTTCTTTTTTAATCTATAATATCTTAAATATCTTTTTGAAATTTGTTTAATATTATGTTACCTACATAAATATGGTATCTCCGATATTTTATAAGTATATTAGCTTTATTTAAGTTAGGTTTAGTTTTATTTAGCTCTCTTGTATTTCGGTACTTGATAAAAGGTTGTCAATCTTGTA
>OZ005740.1:35196648-35457283 GCA_963930735.1 Dioctria linearis | reverse complement strand
ATTTGAACGCTGTCACTATATTCTTCCTGTTAAACCCCTTCAAAAACATAAACAAATTTGACAATGAGGCTCCAGTTTTGACAATAGAGCTATCCCTTCATCTCACTTATTCCTATGTATAATGACCTGCTCTTGAAAAATTACGCTCATGTGCACGAATTATACACGTTTTACCCATTCCTGTTTGCTATATATTCTAAGGCGTACACACCTTTTCTTCTGCCCCTGAAGTTGTCTGCCATTATTAACGGAACTATTGGAAATATGGATGCTGTTATGCCATTCCTTCATCTAGCAATGAATAGCTGCATTCGCATCTTTGCCAAAAAATACCCCCTATGATCCACTAAATGAATTGTCTAAGCCTAATTTAATCATTCTCGCACTAGAAAAGGATAACATAGGTGCAACCGACCCAATTTCATCAAAATCTAGTGTTATCCCTTAATTAAGCCATAAGTGAGTTGTTTACCCCTACACATATATATCCTAAATAACCTTTGAATTAGTTTTCCTTGTTTCCAAAAATCGTAGATGCATTTCAGTTCATCAAAATTACACGATAGCTAAAAATGGTAATAATTTGTGAACGGAAGAAGATTTTGAGCTTATTCGTTTTTGTTTTTTTAAAGAAACTATTAACAGGTCACACACAGTTGGAAAGAAAAGAAATTTTTCGGGATTACCTAAGGATAACACAAAAAATTTGTCTGAAATTTGTAATGATCAAGTTTGATCCTGAGATATCCTGGCCGTTTAAAAGACTACACACCTCTGAAAAACGTTAAGTTTCCTTCCGAAAATTATGGACGAAGGGGTAGAGTTATTTTAGAGATTGGAGGGATCTATAACAAAAGTGTGAACAGGGCACTCCAAGGTCCATTAGCGTACTCCACCCTATAACAGTTTTAGTTTTCTTATTAGACGTTAGTTAAATTGGAAAGATCATGAATATTCTAGGTATTAAGACTTTTCCGCCGATACCGGTACTACAGTTGCTATCGTAGCATCAATATCATAATCCCTCCTCAATCTCTTTACTTGCATATGAGTACAGTATTGTATAATTGTAGAGGGTTTATGTTTCATAATAACATAATTGGTCCGCAAACTTTTACAGCAAGAACATAAACAGGCTGACGTGATGGATTAAGGGAATTAAAAAACTCGGATAGATAGTAATCTGCATCATCCGCATCAACAACAACTGTTGTGAACAGACGGGTGCGTCCGGAAGAATAGGAGATGGAGAATTCCAGGCGCACTATGCTAAAATAAAAATACCTAGTTGCCTGTTTTTCCATTTATGCAGTTCTTCCTTAAAGTGGCTTTTTGGTAGGCCAAATTTTGGTTAGGGATCAGTGTACGAACTGTTGGCTCCGGTTTTAGCCAGAATGTCTGCTTTTTCATTACCATCCACACTGTTGTGTCCAGTAATCCAAAGTAAACGTTACTTTGTTGATCCTAGACAACAGCTGGAGTTTCCAAAGCCGGCTACAGACTAGTTTCGACTCAAAGTCTTGAGAGTACAGAGCCACGGATTTGCCCGCTAGGCCTAGTCACCTTCCTATCACGTCACTTCATGCATGTATTTATATTAGAGCCTATGGAATCGACAATGGTGACAAAACAGGTGACAAAATTTCTCCAGTCCAGGACAGGCCTTAACATACTTTACGTCATTATTCCTGTTGATAACCCCAAGTATTTTAGAACAAAGTTCTGTTAGAACGTCCTCATATCCTAAAGTGTGTCTACGGTCCCTATTTGGCTAATGCCGGCCATGGCCTCGAGCACAACATGGCTGTCTGAACAAATATACACGTTGGAGTTGTTGCAGCCCCTGTTTAGGATTTTGTGAGCTACAAGAATTGCCATACGAAAATTTCGTTTTTTACTATATATTTGGGCACAGCCCGAAAACCCATCAATGTAGAGTGCTTGCTTGGTACATAGTGTTCTCATAGCAATAATGCATAAAATTTCAAAAATGGAGTAAATCGGGCAACTCGTAGTATTACCAAAGTTTTGGTTTTCCACTATATATTTAGAATCTACCTGAGAACGTGTCGACGTAGAGAGTTCAAATTTTGTACACGGCATTTCCACAGAAGTTACAAATACAAGTTCAAAAATGGACTAAATCGAGCAACCCTTTCTTGGTGTTACCATAAAAAGTTTTAATTAATTGTATGGTTTCGGCAGAGATTGTGTGATACGACACACTCATATTGAACAAGATTATCAACCACACTTACTTTTTAATTGAGTGCAGACCGGTTTCAGCACATCGGCTATCATCAGTAGGTAGACTAAAATTGTATTGCTTCCAAACTGATCTCCTACAGTGGCTTGCAGATTGGTGTGATTGATAATCTCGTTCAATATCAATACAAAGTTTTGGTTTTCCACAATATATTTAGACTCAACCTGGGAACCTGTAGACGTAGAGAGTTCAAATTTGAAATAGAAATTGAAAATACAAGTTCACAAATGGACTAAATCGAGGAACCCTTTCTTGGTGTTTCCATACATAACTTTGAGCTTTCACTATACATATATAACTGGACACTGCCTGAGAACGCGTCTACTTAGACAGCTAAAATTTTGTACATAGTGTTTTCATAAAAATAGTAAAAAAAAAATCATAAATGAAATAAATCGGAAAAGCCCTTTTTGGTGTTGCCATACAAAACTTTTGGTTTTCACTATATTTAACTTTTATTTTCATGTAGTATATAATGTTATTGGTCTTACATTAGACCAATTGTAACTTTTTCTCTTGTTTTTAATGACAATTCAATTTTATTAATTTTTTCTTCTTTCTTTTTATCTTTCAGAGGAGGGCATCACGCCGTTCATCTCTCCGGCGAGGATCTATATCTGCTTTACCACAGAAAACACATGAAATTCCATGGGATATTTTAGAACGACTCTTTATGCCATTATTATTTTGTCATGCAGCTTCCCTAATTGTTTCATCAGTTTTACACTCATTCGCCATTTCCACCGCTTCAACATTTGCCATTTTCGTTTGGTTAACACTTTCAACAGTCGGAGCCGTTTTATTCTATCATTTTGTTAAGGTAAGTGGTAAATCCATTCAATTCCTAATTCAATCTAAAATTACTTCTACTATATCGTATGCCTACCGAAATGAACAAAAAAAAAAGAAAAAATCAAATCTAATGTGGTGTATACGTGGATATATTCACACTATACTGGATCAATCATAGATCAAAGCAGAAAGTAGACACGCCAATGTAAATATAAAATAAAAATAGAATATGATTTGGATTTTATTTACATGTGTATGTATGCCTGGAATGAAATATTACTTCAGTATCTGTATCAAAATAAAATTGAAAATACAAATATATATATATATCACATCATGAAAATTGAATATTCAACTTAAGTTCTCCTTTGATGTGATATCAAGAGCCGATTGACATCGCTCAGAAAAAAAATGAAGTGAAATAGAGTAGGTAGGGCTTGTACGTATATATATGCTGTGCACACGCACTCGTACTCAGTTTTGAAAGGCTGAAACAAGTTTTTAATCAATAATTTTTTATATTAAGCCTTAAAGGATTCACAATCCGCTAAAAGAGCCAGGATCTTCTATTTAATCCATCACAGATATAATCTAACGAAATCCTCTGCTTTTCACAGATTAAAAAACATTCAAACACAACATTAATTAACTATGGAAAAGAACTTTCGAATATACACGTTTCAGATTAACAAGAGGTCAGAAATTACCTAAAACCGACCCAGAACAAGTGCCAGTCAAGGATCAAGAGCATACATATGAGGATAACACCACCACCCACTATATCCTATCCTACATATAAATATATGCCCTACATAACTACATACTCGGATATAGTAATGTATAATACAAAATGTATATAAGTTCCATTGGAGAAGATGAGGTGAGTGGGTGAGTGTTTAATTCGACTAATGTTGTAAATCATTGCACGTCGACTAAACGTGTTTGAAATAACTAAAACTCTCTCTCTCGCTGGCTATGACTATGACTGGTATCGTTACAGACTGCTCAATGTATGCCGACATGCTGTCAAGGGAAAGGATAAAGCCTTAGCGAACTTTCATGGGGATGAGAGTAAACACTGAATTTGATTATCTATTTTTAGATCATGAACTAAGTGTCTGGGAATACCACACTTCGGAGCATATATAATTTTTGCCCTGCAACTCGTGTATAGTAAGTACATAGAGTTTAGCTGCTTGGATTTCTACTTAAATTTTAGTGTGCAGAGATATGTGATGAACGTGTCCTTTTCTACATAAATCCCGTTAAATTAAATGCGAATAGAATTGATTATACTAGAAAAGCTTCAGCTTATGCTGGGGATATGGTATTATATTCTATGAAATATCCTTATAATTTGGTGAATATAAAAAATGTAGAAAAACTTAATTTCTATGACAAGTAACGTCTTAATGATAGCGCCAAATATATGTCTATATATACTAGGAAAGGGTTCATCTTATAAACTCAGTATCTTAATAGCACAGACTAGAAATACCCAGATATCGACGGCTGTACTAGATTAGATTAGATTTGTGAAGGGGTGTGTAGGCGTTAGCCTCGCTATCACTGTGACCTTAAGGATCTATTGTGAGTCCCCATTGCATTTACTCTATTTCTAGGATCAGACTGTTAATAAAGACTAGAACCATTCTGGGATTGAGGTTCCACACGTAGGTTGATGGAGGAAAAACATGTTCGAGGTGGAGTAATCTCCGCCTGGCCAATGCTTCGCAGTTGAAGAGGAAGTGCTCCAATGTTTCGTGAGCATCCTCACAGAAACGGCAGGATGAAGTCTCAGCCAAGCCCAGCTTGCTTAGGTTATATCTCAAGGGGCAATGGCCTGAGAAGAGCTCAGTAAGCATTTTGAGCTATGTGCTTCTAAGGAGTAGGAGTTCTTTTGTTCTTTTCGCCAGAGGTGTCGATAAACTTTTTTGACTGACGAAGTCCTTGTAGACGCTTTCCCAATACAGGGATTTTTGTTTATTCTCTCAGTCGTTTAGGGCAGCCCTGATACAACCCTTAGAAGTGCGACAAAATGGCTCTGGTCGGACAAACTGAGTTTCCACTCCTCTTTTGGCTGGCCATCAGCAATTTCATTGCCATTGTGGCCCTCATGTCCAGGTACTCACATGTGGATAACTTTGTTTCTCCTTGATAAGTTTTTGAGGGTTTGTATACATTCTCAGACTATTCTTAACATGACAGTATAGGACTTTAAGGCCTTGAGGGCAGCTTGACTGTCCCATATGATATTAATGGTTGATCAATTTAAGGCTCTTTTAGTGCAGGTATTGGTACATTCTACTATGCCCAATACCTCGGCTTGGAATACGGTAAGGGCAGATCTCACAGTCTCTTCGACTCCACTGTTCGTTTGTGAACTGTCTGTATACCACACCATCGATCCTTGTTGGAAGGACGGTTTAGTCGAACGTCATTGCTGTCGGTCTCCCAGAATCACTTAGTATGGTCTTCTAAAATCCACCCTGGGTGTGGTTATATCAGATATTGTCGTCACTTGCCCGAAGAATATCTATTTTAAGATACTTAAATGATCAACCAGATCCCCTGGCTTTAACTGTTTCTCCTTTTGCACTCTAATAGCACTGGAAATAGCTTCCTTTTTCACCTGCAAATGTAGCAGTGGAAGGTTTAGTAAGGTTTCCATGGCTGCTGTAGGACAGGTTCTTATGGCACCAGTTATACCTAGACAGGCAAGGCGCTGGGTTTTCTGAAGCAGAGCCCCAACCAATTTTTGATTAGTTTTTGGCCACCATGCGAGGGCTGCATAAGTGACAATGGATCTAACAACCGTCGTGTACATCCAGTATATCATTTCTGCCAAAGAAGCGACGACACCGTACCGCTCTGTCCGTCACTCTGGACAGATGCGAATTCCAGGTAAGTTTCTCATCTGGAATTACCCCCAGATAATTGACTTCGTCTGAAAATATCAATTCCGTATTATCAAGAAGAGGAACCGTTAGTGAAAGCTTCGGGAGGCCTTTGTTTGAGCACTACGGGCGGACTTTGGTCGGCAAGGTTGGAGGACGAATATGACTTGATCATGCTTGCCCTAGGTCATCCGCGTAGCCTTGCACATAAAAACCCGAACTTGTCAATTTCTCTACCAGATCATCAATCAGGATCGACCACAGGAGTGGAAAGCGAACTTCTCCTTGTGGGCAGCCTTTTGCTGCGGTGCTCGTGGCTGAACAGTTCTCTAGAGTTGTAGTTATCCTCCTGCTTCTAAGCATGGAGTCTGCCCAGTTTACCGTGGAGGGCTCAAAGCCTTTATCCTTTCTCCAGCTGATTTAATTGCATCGAAGGAGGTGTTATCGACGGCTCCTACTCCTCCGCAAATGAACATGAGGCCATCTGTTTTGCCTCGAGAGCTTTTTCGAGATCTTTGACTAATGTGTGAATGGCAGTCTCGATAGACTTGCCAGATTGATAAGCGAACTGCTTAGAATGAACTGGTGACGGCTGTACTAACCAAGTGCTATATGAGAAGAGAACGTAGCAAACCTCAATAACTGAATGATCTCGGGGAAAATATCGGTATTATGGGTACGAACCAAAATGTGTACTATTTCGATTGACTCGTGTGCTCGTGTGCCAGGAAAAATATTTTTCAATATTGTCATGAATTGATTTTTTTCTTAGTACTTTAATCGACTACGTTTCTTCCGAAATCGTGTGCATTTGTGATGCCTGATGATGGTCCGAACAAATTGTGTCTGGACAGATAAACATTTTTATAAATTCTGTTAGCCATCCTTTTTTTCTTAGCAATTTACTGAATCCTTTTCTTCAGTATACATGCAACCGACAATACATAGTCCAAATGAAATGCATATCGGGATTCAAATAAAATCATCGTTGTACGAGAAAAACTGTTGTCGGTTACATTAATTATGGAGTAATGGAAGGTGCTGTACCTTGGTTCCTTTTTTTGAAACAGTATTTTTTTGGACAAAACTAATGGGACAAATATTAAGCAACTGATTATTATAGATTGTCTAACCTATTATCTTTCCAATAATAGTCGAATATGCAGTTAAAAATTAATATTTCAGGATACCTAAACGGAAATATGAAGGTCCTCCTTTTGGTCCGAGGTACAATATGCAGCTGTACCATGGACAGTGGGGTACTTTACCTTGGACATTTGTAATTTACTAAGAACAAATGATGGTTTATCAACAGAGTTACATTAAATAACGATCTTTATTCAACCAAGAATAACAATATTCGCAAAGCAGGTTACTAAACAAAAAATTGCTGTAGATATAGGTATGGAAACTAACCATCTCATCAACGATCGCCAACATTATCTCTGGAGACTTCAGAAGACTTGCGGAGCAGTGGAACCATAGTCTCCACAATTTTGGTGGTCAAAAATCGTTGCCCTATATATTCCAACGCATTCTGATCGAGTCTAGCATCTTACCCTTTTAGCCAAACTTAAGGCACTTTGTCTGCCCCCTCCATATTTTCTTATGAGTTGAAAATTTCCTACCTAGTCGCCAAATGCGTGTTGTATTAAATGGCGTTACATCTGAAGTTCATCCTATAAATGCCTGTGTCCCCAGGGCTCTATTATCTCTCAATCTCATTTCTTAATTTTCATTAATGATCTGCTTTCCCTTCGTTTCAATCCCATCCATAGTTTTGTCGATGACACTACCCTTGAATTCGCTTACTTCTGGGGCCGCATTCACTAACACACACAAATTCCGTTATGACGTTAACATTATTAAAAACAAACTACAGCACTCGGTTACCCGCTCCTCCCTCTTTAATTTGATACCAAACATGACGTATTGTAGCCAACCCCCAATGAGGGGTGATATGACCCCCATACCCAAAAGCCCCTGCACCAGAAATTGTTCACCTATATTTTTGTACTCTAGACCCTAAATCCTTTTCTTTTGACGAAGCACTGATTTACGATAATCCAGTATTTTATGCCTATCGCAAGAGGCGACTGAAGGAGCGTATATCCCTCACTGGAACTATACCGAGTTATTCGGGCCGAGGTCCAGTAAAAGTCTTCAAAGTGTTCAGGGCCTTATAGGTGGGTTGACGGATACTTTCTTAGCATTAATATTTCCAATAAGCTAAGCTAGACAAATCATATCAAGGTCAACCCCATGGTACCAGATGTAGGATGTGCTAACCTCTGGTAAGGATTTGTAAAACGAAATTATTACTTTCAGTGGATTCTTCATGAAAAATCTATAAATGAGACTAGTTATCACCCATCGGGCTAAGTCCTGTTGGTTCCTTATAAACAGACATCCTTCCAGTAAGAACCACAACGAGGTGGGTTTTGCCCTATTAAGTTTACCATGGTTATTGCATGGTTACTATCACGGTATAAAAACTACTATCATAGGTATCTACTACAATTCCCACGTTAGGAGATCCCATGCGATGTATTCAACCTTATTTCCACTACTTCAACCTGTTGTCATTATCCCCGCATAATTTCCCTTTATACATCTTTCACCATGAAAATATTGTGCGTCACAGACTCCTTTTGCACCCACCACCAATGAGATCAATTATATGTTGCAAAACAAGCAAGTGACAAGACAGGGTGCCACCACTGATTGTGCAGATGCTCCAAATTTTCCAAATAACACGCGACAACTGATCAAGATGGATAAGACTGTTATGTAACAATTTAAATGTCACATCAGCATCTTAGTACTTGGATGGAATGTTGTAGATTGCTCTACTAGTTGCCCCTTCTATCGCGCCTATATCCAATCCAAGTCACTGAGTAGAGTACTGCGCTAACACCTTGGAAGTCTACTCAACGCAAAAACATTTTCTGAATTAGTGCCATAGTCACTAGTTCTCAAATTTCGAGTTCTCTCCCATAGAAAATATATCAATACTATCTAAGATAACTGTTAGTGTGAAGTCCTCAAGCATTACTGAATCTATCAATTGCATGTTGAGCTTGATCGGAATTGATGCGAATATTAACACTTAAGGTGAAACACGGCCTGATTCTTACTGCAAATCTGAAATGCAATGATTAGATCTTTCCAACCAGTCCCATAAAACGGGATCTTAATTTTCCCTGTCCCAGATCTTCCTTTGAGGTGGAATTTTGAAGTGCTACAGAATTGCTCTTACCAACCAAAAGAGTTGCAGCTCCTTTTTATTTGGTTGGATAATTTTATTACCTCTGTGATTCTCCTCATATCCCGACGACCTACATGAGGATGATTTTATTTCTCTCCCCCCACCCTCCCGCACTTTTTGAAAGTTTACAGATACTCCGAAACTATCCTTAACTTTAGAGTTTTGCGAGCGGCTGTTCGAGAGAATATTAATAGTTGAACCATTTATAGCTCTTTTAATACTTAATCGCATTCTTCTAAATCTATTTGGTTTAGGATATATTAAGGTTTGAGCCCAGGATATTTGAGATGGGGTATTAAAGGCCATATACACTCAGCCCTATTTCACTGTTTATTTTAGATTCATCTATATAACACACAATTGATACTTACTGGAAAGACGATTCACTAGATCCCCAGATTCTTAAATAACTAACCAAATCTTTTGAGACCTGTGGGGTGATTCTGGTCTTTTGTCGTTCCATTTAGTCGTGAATTTTGACATATTTTGTCTACTTTTTTTCAACACAATTCATTTTGTGTCTTCACTATTATCTACCGCAAAATGAAGTATAATAAATTTTCGATGAACAAACGTCAAAAAACACGACTAAATACACGACAAATTAGTCAACTGCTCCCAGAGGTTGTGACAAAAATTTTACACTGGTAAATGGAAATTCTACACCTAATTAGAGCATTGCAAGTGCTTAAATTCGAATATTATTTTGAGTTTGTAATGTGAAGTGTCATTTTCAGTTCATTCTACGTGATGCAAGGCTTGCTGAACTGAATAATAACACGAAAAAATCAGTAGAAAAGCTCACTTCATTTAGTCGATTATTTTGACATTCAAGTACGACAAAAGATCAGAATCACCCTCCTGATTCTCTGATCCATTGCCGTTTGCTTTACTCGGATTCACAAAATTTTACCGTTTATTACTGATATTAATAGATATGAATGCGCCAAAAATTGTTTTGGTTTACAGAATAAAAAACCAAAAAAAAATGTGTCAAGTCTTCTACCACATGCAAGATCCAACTCACAGTTGGTAAATAAAAAACAGTGTCTAAGCACTTCAAAATTCAAAAGATACGAGTTCACTTAAACTTTCAAAATGTCTGTACTCATCTAAGACTTACCCAATCAGATCAAATACGGGTTGATTTAGTCATCTATTGATAAACTTAAGAGCACCCCTATTCGGTCCCTATGCGCTGCACTGATTATTTCATTCAACTGTAATTCTTAGAAATTTTATCGTAAATCTTAGTAGGTACCTTTCAGAAATAATCAATTTATCCTGAGTCTATACAGCAGAAGGAGTCCTGTTCTGTACCACAAACTCAAAATAAGAAATTCGTATTGCTGTTGGTTTTCATATATTTCAAAGAAGAACATACGTAAAGCTCCGAGGTTTACTGGTAAGTAACTTACTAAGCAGATGTGACCTTTAAGGAGAGTAATTGCAATTTGAAGCTGGCACTCTCTCGAAATTAATTTAAAGCTAATTATTTTATTTGAGAGGAACCCCCTGAGTTTAAGTAAGATTAAAACACTGATTGCAATCATTTAATCAACTTCTAACTTTGACTTTCGAACCATTTAGTGTGAATTGCCAAGGGATAAAAGTACTTTTTTCTTTCTTTTCGATTCCACTACGTCTACCCACTCTTCCTGGATCTCTGTAGTACATATATCCCTCTCCTTACTTATGCTATGTATAAGGCATGTACAGAGCGTATTACATAATATATACCTTTTGCCTTACCTTGTACGTAAAAACGTTGAATTTACACTAGGAAAATATGGAAATGGTAAATGCTATGTATGGAATCGTAAGTGACTTTCGTCTATGCATGTATTTTTATGTATATGTATTTATGCATGTATAATGCAATACACAATTCCCCGGATGAATTTACTAGTTTTTCATCTTCAAGCGCATCATGGTATCGGTTCGTGAAGGTTTTCAAGAAAAATGTCAATGAGCTTCTGACAAAGAACTCCTCAACATAATCCGTATAGTTCTCAAGTTAAAGTTTAACGTACATCCACTCGGGTATCCAGTATGAACATTATACCAAGAAGGGGGTGCATCTTATGAAACTATACTTGAACACCATCATATCATATTCAGGACATGCAACGCTATTAGATATTCGGTTGTGCATCCATAATGTCGAGCTATCAATATCAATCAATTTTCTTGTTAAATTGTAGTAATAGCTAGTGCGGGTCCGATTGGGAGAAGGACATCATCTACGTGGTATATAAGAACATCATTAAAATTCTGGTCGTTTGAAATAAGCTTAACTTCTTCTTCTTCTTCCACTTTTAGCAGGTATTTTCTTCTTAATTTTTTTTTTTTTTAGTTAATGACCAACTTGTGAGCTTCCACCTCATTACACTGGAAAGCAATTTAAGTGTGGGTACCCTGATCGTGTTTCAATTATATCCCTTAACAGGCAGGCCAGAATTTTTCAGAGAGGAACAAAAAAAAACAAACACAAGCTATGTATATGCTTCTCGGGAATGGAGTTTTACAAGCTCATTAAAAAATATACTTCATTTGGACTTAATGGAAGTGTAATGGTAAAGTTTTAGTAATGAACTTTTACGATGTCCTTGATGAGTCTTATCCATGCTCTCTCTCTCACCTCGCACATTCTCTCCATAGCAGCAATGTCTACTATATATACAAAACTTTGGATTAATGGGTGACGCTCGTAGGCAGTTATGTTGACAGCAATTTTCACCAAAGAATTATTGAGGGAGCAGATCTAGGAGTTTGTAAAACTAATGAATTAGTAATTATACCTGGAATGATTAAATTTTAATTTTTATGAATTTTATAGCCCCCATATCTCATAGAATGGTCCTTAAGTGTTGAGCTATAAGTAATTTTGAAAATGAGCATTTAAAATGTATCATGTATTATTTATGTAAAGATATACATGAATATGTGTATTTCTTGCTATCTATACTTACTTGGCTTTTTGGAAATATTTACAACTTACTATCAATCTAACCGATCATTTTCTGTTCGAAAATCTTGAATTGAAACCAGAATTTCTCAGTTATATGGGCCTCTGTGAGGAAGGTACTTCTGCAAGCTAATTTTATGGGCTACATTCTCTACACTTTTCTAGTCTTGGCTATGGCGGTCCATTGTGCTAACTTGTTACAAAAAAAAGCGACAAAAGACCTCTCACTAAAACTTTCCTGTGCTTTTAACAAAGCGCATCTGGCCAAGATGAAGTAAGCTTTTCAGCCCATTCGCAAATGTGATGGCAGACCTAAGCAAAGCCAAAGTCATCGATGTTAGATAACCGTGAAGCGATTTGTGACCAGTGATAATGCCAACCACAGTCATGTATTGTTTTCTTCCGAAGCCCCAAGAGAAGGTCAGTGAGATTCCTATTAGACCCATCTTGAAAAAGTCTTATACACCTGCAAGTGCTTAGGTTCGAACATCGCTGCTGATGCTTCTTGTGAACACCAGCTTTGATGAGAGATCTGATCAACAATGTGGCAATGCCTACAGCAGGCTCTGGTCCAAGGACGGGAGAACTAGAAGTGGAACTAGCTAGCAGGTCCACCTGCTCATTCTCCATGATTCTCATATACCCACTACAGGGACACCATTTTATGGAAACATAGCTTGTCCAAAGACGTCTTGTAGCTATTCAGTAACATAAACTAGAAGAGCCTCTCAGAAGCCATGAATGATGACTTCCTGTATGTCTGAATTCTATTTTTTTTATTATATTATTAAGCCAAGCTCAGGGGATACCCTATGATGCAAAGCACAGCATGACATAAAGGAAATGGGGAAAGGATTAGGGTATATGAGTACATAGAGTGTCGGAGGTGCCGATATATGTCGCCCTTAAACTTCCGCACATTGTATGCCGGAGGAAAACAGAACATGGTAAACTGTTCCACATTCGCACTGTTCGGGATAAAAAGTATCACGGAATTTTACTGTACGGCCGAAAGTAATTTGAAGGGTTAAAGGAATGTCAGGTTGAAGAAAATAACAGCGGCATCAGCTCCTTCATTAATGTGGGGAGCCGTCGATGAAAATTTTTTAGAGTGGACCCAGGTCGACACATAAGCTCTCCTTGCTTGTAGGTTGTGTTGCTAATGTTACCGTCCAGTCCAGGAATCACACAATTTGCCTCGTCTAATTCATACTTCTTCTAGCTGAACGTTAAAGATCTTAAAACTAGATTCATTAATTTTATTTTATTTTGGTTTTTCATTTTTCGTTTTCATTATTTTGGCTAAGATTTAAAATATTTGAAATAACTGACAATTGTTACAATCCTCGCTTTGTTTTATTCTGAAACTGAAGTCATCTTTTGGCTAACCAATCATCGTTATTTATGATATTGGAAAACCAAGGATTTAATTCAATCTAGCGCCATCTATGAAGCTGCACTCGTATTAATATGAATGTATGAAGTAGTATGAAGTAGTTTCTTTTATTCAGTTACGACTAAGTTGAATTTAAGCAATCGGCTTTTTGCCCGGAGAGACTTCCGGATATTTGAGAGTTATCTTCAATGCAAGTATGGCTTACTGAAAAGTATATTTAATGGTGATAAATTTATCCGACTCGGGTGTTGCAAGATCTGCTAATACATGAGTTATTTTTAACGACTTCTAACAAATTGACCAAATTATAAGGAACTGTGAGAAAGTAAAAGTGCATGTCAAACTATATGACTTACAGTCTTTAGTTGTTTAAGAAATTGAGGCGCAAGATCATCCAAGTCAACGGATTCGAACCTAACGGATTTGATAGCCATAATAGTATCAGTCGCATCTATCCATCTAAAATAGAAGAAATTTTCAGTAATTTAGTGGAGAACTGGGGCAAATTGGAAGAATTCAATATATGATAACAGAGAGATTGAGGCAGATGTGAAGAAAATACTTACGCAGTCAACATCATTATCACACTTGAGAGTCTATCGATCGAATGCAGTAGCATAGTCTTAATAAATCATTTGCAACATTTCTCGAATAATCGCACTAATCTTAAGCAAACACAATTTTTCTTAACTATACTGGCAAGAAATATAGAAAAAATCTTGCCACAAACAGGAAAGAGGATAAGGTAAATCATAACGGTTGGAAGTGGTTAAAGACTTTCTCTTGATTTTTTTTTAATCACTCTCTAACCTATAAACGATGATGACTTATTATAGAATAAATAATTATTCTAGGATCTATAATACGCCCAACAAAGTGACACAAGCGACATCTGTTCGAAATGGAAACAACTTTAGGTTAGTGACATCCTAGTAAACTTTGTATTCGGAGAATAGAATTTATGGGAAGGTGCTAGGATAAAGGCAGAACTACAATGGACGCGACGGAACGCAACTGAACGGTGTGAAATGTCAAATTTACGCAGTAAAACGTACGTCAAGGTTAGCTGACAATGGACACATGGTTAATTGAAAGTGACAGTGAAGTTTTACCCAAAATTTATAAACAAATATGGATAATTTTTTCCACTCCTTTTCCTCTCTGCTTATTACACACTTACCGCAGCACAGTTTTACTTGACGGAACAAAATAAACAGTCCCAAAGCTAATTTGAGGTTATGTTTATCCGTTCAGTTGCGTTAATTCCAGATTTTATTAAACTTGCTGCTTACGACTGCGTTTTCGTCCGCCCAATGTGCGTAACTCCATTTGAAAAGCATACAAAGAAAACCGGTTTGACATTTCTCTCCGTTCAGTTGCGTTCCGTTGCGTCCATTGTAATTCAGCCTTAATTTGTAGAGTATAAATACGGCGCTTCTCACTTCCAGGAGGCGAGCCTTATTTCAAATACTGACGTGAACGAAGTAAACTATTTGGATTGCAATAATTAGAAGTACAGTACTAGCGATAACTATAAAGAGTTGATTTGATAATTGTTTGTAAATATGTTATAAAAGAAAACAGCGAAGTTAAATAAAAGAAGAACTTGTTAATGATATCTGAAATATTGTGTTTTAAATAACGAACTAAGGCCACGCTCGTATTAATTTTTTCCAACTTCACTGGCAAGGTGAGGGCATCTACACGTCATCACCGATTTCGGCAGAATTCACTGTATAAGCCTAGTACTGAGCTCCACGCTAAACTAAATTTTAGCAAGTCTCCATTATCGGATCGTTCTTTAGCAACTAAAATATCACGGCGGAGACTTAGAAGAAATATAATAAAAAAGAAGAAGATGAATTTTCCTATTTTGCTTACTCTTTTCCACTATTATCGTTGGATCTGCAAGAGCTCCTACATGTAAAATTACTAATTTTACAGTGGAGGCAAAAACTGTCTGCTCATTTTCATAGGCGTATATAAATGAGGTTCATTTTTGATTTTATAGTAGTACTAATAAAATGAAATCACAATAAAATACTTATCTAAATTATAATATAAAATAATTCCATTATTTATAATATACTCGTTGTTGACATTTCTCCGAATTCTGAAAAGAAATATTTTTAGCGTGGACAGCCCGGGTGAATAAATTCAAGCTAAATTGTTTAGAGACTTACTGGTGGTTACCTTAGTACTGGTCTAACTAAATTTCGCCAATATGTCTTAACACTCTAAATTTTCGCCAATATCTCTTAACACTCTAAATTTTGTTTGAAAATTAAGTTTAGCGCGGATCTTAGTAGCTAATAGGCTATATTTAGGGCTTGACTAAAAACGAAAGTGACGCAAATGGGAGCTCCAGATGGTGGAGCGAAAGCGGAAAAATGCATAATGTAGAGGAGCTCGGGGTTTTATAGTCTTGGAAAATGCTCAAATTTGCACATCATCGCGGTTAAATTGCAATAGAATTTGAACGATTTGGATAAAATGCCAATAACAGAGAAGTTATGTAGATTGCCGATTCTGTAAGTGTTATTTCCGTGAGTTTTAAAAGATCGCCGGTGTAGGCATGGACAATTTTTATAAATTGTATTTTTTTTTTTATAGGTAAATGATATCCAATCTTCCTGATAGTTTTGTATAGATAATCTCTTGATAAAAATACATCCATAAAAAAATAAATAATTGGCTTAATCGATTAGTTGGAAGAAAAACATTGTTTTTTTTTTAGACAGAAATTTTGCAACTTAACCAGAGGAGAAGGGGAGGGAAAATATTTTCAAAAAATTAGAAAGAAGTCACAAAAAATTAGCAAAAGGAATTTTGGAAATCAAACAATATTAAGCCAAGACATTGGGTGGGATAGCAGGTTTTTATATCAAGCTCCATTACTATCAAATTATGAATCAAAAAATTCACCAACTGGATATTCGAAATTCTCGATATATATAGGTGGCACCTGGTGCAACGGATAAAATGAAGTAAAGTCATATGAAATAGCCTATAAAACTCCAGGCTACCCGAAGTTATGCATTATTTCGGTTTCGGTTGGCCATCTGGAGATCCCATTAACGTCACTTTTATTTCTAGTCAAACCCTACATATACTGTGAATCTGCACGAATCGGTGATGATGAGTAGACGACCTCCAGTTGTCAGTTTCGTTACTTCGAAGTTAGACCTCAAAAATAGTTGAATTTTACGTACTGATAAAGTTATTTAAAACAGAATACCTTGGGGTTTATTAAACTAGATATGAAAAACTAATATTAACCGTGCTTTTTAGAAAAAAAAAACTGAGCTAAACTAAACTAGTGTTGACCGCGTGCTTTTTTGAAGAAAAAAAATGAGCTAAACTTCCAAAAATTTCAGTTAATTGAGTTCTAACTTCCAAACAGAAAAGAGAAAAGAAAAACACATAATAGGATATTGAAAACCTCATCAATGGATGCCGCAGTAAGAAGCATATGATTAATAAAAATAGAACGTATTTTTAACTTTATGTACCTACCTCCCCCAAACTATTAGGACATACCTCCAACTTCCCTTACAATCTCTTGCTTGGCTAGAATCGTAAATAGATGAATGTGTGAAATGTATTCGAAGTGCCATAGTAAATACAAAAATCCCGAGCAGTCAATAAAAGCTACTAAGAAGCTTTCTAAAGCATGAATAAATCACTGTGAAGCTTATCGAAGAATTAAAGTAAACCACAAAATTTTCGATTCCCCCCCCCCCCCATATAGCAGGGGTAATCCGGATACCAGGCAACCATAAAGTTTCCATTCATTTCAAAATTCAATACACACAGTAAAAAAACTTTCCAGTGGCAACAAATTTGTGCCATAAAGCTTAGGTATTTTTCGATAAGATTAGGAAAATGTCCACCTTGGAAAACGTAGATTTGGTTTTTACCTCTAAAATTCAGTAGGTTATTTTCCCTAAAATGTACTGAAGATTACCTAAGATGTAGGGAATAGGTAATAGAACTAAACCTTTAAAAAATATAAGAATAGCTCATTTCTTATGTGCCATACTACCAAATAGTTTTTTTCATTAAAACATATACAGGGTGCCCCAGATTAGAAAAACTAATGGCAGGGAGAGGCAGAATATCACCCTGCCAGTTACAGGGTGATTACTAAACTATGCTCTTAAAAGTCCCATAGGTCGTACTTTTGAAGATATAGGGTATTTAATGAAAAAGAGCATAATTTAATAATCACCCTGTAACTCTCCAGGGTGATATTTTGCCCCCCTTCCATACAATATTTTCCTTGTCTGGACGATACGAATCATTTAGCAAAATATAGTCATATTAGTCTGGGACACCCTGTAGGTAGTATGGAAATTAGTGCTGAGGCGCTGAAGACGTTCAAATTGAATTAGTCCAGTCAACAGGGACTAAATAAGGCCCTTGCCCTACAAAAGGTGGGGTAGTTGTGATTTTTACATATGTTATTCAGTTCCGGGTCCCGATGAAAAATCCAAGTTTAGTCCCTTGAGGGGGCCCGCTCGATGTACCATTTTGGATTAAAGGTACATAAAATTGCTTTTTCAAAATAATACCGCAACAGCTGATCCTACGACAAAAATGTAAAAAAATACAAATTTGAAGAAGACAAAATTCCCTACATTACACTTTTTTTGTAAGTCTGAGGTATAACGAGCTACAGATTCGGAAACGTGAACATTCTTCCAAACAAATGTATATATATAGTACCATTTATACAGGGTGTTTCATCCATGGTGGTCCATAGGCCAGGAGGTGATTGTATTCACCTAGTCAAACAAAAAATTGTATGGCAACGGAGGAGCGGCATCTCAACCATTTCGGAGTTACAGGGTGTAATAAGCAAATTCGGTAGTCTTTCACAAAATACCCCGCATTTGAAAAAAAAACAGAGCCCACCATAACTCTTGAGGGGAGAGGAGTACGGGGCTGGTCGAGCAATCATTGGAAAGGTCAAGAAATTCTGCATATAATAAGGTCTGTAAGTGGCTGTACACTCTGTACTTTTTCAAATGCAGGGTATTTTTTGAAAGACTTCCGAATTTGCTTAATACTCCCTGTAACTCCGAAATGGGTGAGATGCCGCTCCTTCCGTGCCATACCGTTTTTGTTTGACTAGGTGAATACTACACCTCCTATGGACCACCATGGACGAAACACCCTGTATAAATGGTATTATATGTATACATTTTTTTTTGAAGAATGTTCACGTTTCCGCCTCTGTAACTCGATATACATCAGACTTACAAAAAAAAGTGTTTTTATAAAAAATTTAGGGAATTTAGTCTTCTTCAAATTTATATTTTTTTACATTTTTGTCGTAGGATCAACCGTTGAGAATTTAGTTTGAAAAACCAATTTTATGTACGTTTAATCCAAGATGGTGGACCGCGCGAACACCGTCAAAGGTCTACTTGGATTTTTCATCGTGGCCCGGAATTGAATAACATATATAAAAATCACAGCTACCACAACTTTTGTAGGGCAAAACCCGTACTGATTGGACTAAATAGTGAAAAACAATATACTTATGACTTGTTTTCAAAACAGTGGGTGAATTATATTACCGAAAATATATTTGTAAGTACATATTCTAAAAAAAAAACTTGTAGAATAATACCTAATTTATTGATAGTACTGTTCCCTATATCACAGAAAGCTTAACATTTCGGAAATTATACGTTACTATACAGGTTTTGTGGTGCCAAATACCTAAATTCATTGAATTAATTTGGGGAAATAATACTAATTTTATATCAGAGAAAATTACATTTATTTTTAGGAAAAAACGTGTCTTAAATTTAGGGAATTGTCCAACTTTTTTTCCTTTATACTATATTATCCGGATTAAATATAGCTGGACGTCATTAGTGTATGAATAAATGTTATGTGACTACTGCAGTCCGCTAAAATATCTTGAAGATATTTAATAATACAAGGAAAACAAGATAGAGTTAAGTATGTTTCCCTGAGGCGCCACAGATGATATGAATGATGGCATACTGTGTGCAAGCAATTTCTTGCCTATGAAATCTTTCACCTCACCTAAGAAATTATGTAATGTGATAAAATTTTCCCATGATAAAATCTGTCATGCAAATAGTTTTAACATATACTCCAAATATTTTTTATACACATTTTTGCATTTTTCAGCTATTTGCAGAGCTGAAAATAGACTGCCTGTGAGTTTAGAGATTATGAACTAAGCTCTAGAAAAGTTTTCTCAAGATCTTTGGAGAGAACGCATTAACAAAATATTTATCAGCGTATAGTTATTGGGTCACCAGGGAGAAGAAATCTTGTTTATAGTTAATACATATAATAGCCTCTGTCCACTGTGAGCGGTATTAAAAAATCGTCAAACAAAAATTAAAAAAACAATATTTTAGACCAGTCGCATTGGAGAGAAAAGTAATAAATTATTGCTTTAATTGTTGCCTCAACTATAGTATTACGGAAACTAAAACCAATCATCAATTTTTTTAATGCGGAGGTCGATACAGACTGGCGTTAAAAAAATGTGGATCCATCCGAGATATCACAGACTGAATTTTCCTTACCAAAAACGACCGCATGTTTTATATAAACCTACCATGGGTTCTTTTAAAGTGAACATCTCACAGATTAATGTTGTTTTCTTTTTTTTTAACTTTAATAGTACCTACAAGAAAAATAGGAAAATAATTTTCCTCTTCGGCAGAACTTAATTGTATGTTCTACGTGAGAATAACTAAAAAAACAAAAGGTAGCCTCACTTTAATTATACCCCAAGGAGAATATATAGAAAATATCATCCAGTTGCAAAATATTTTATTATATTTATCACTTTTAAGATAGGATAAGATAAATCTTTATTAGTGCAAATAATACTTTTATGAACATAATTCCTAAATTCCATATGTACCAATTCCTTAAACATCTCCATCCTTTACTTATTGCACCGCACGCATTTTCTCCGAAAAATCTTAAAATTACTTTCTCTTCTTATTTCCAGTGGTAGTTCGTTAAATTTTTGAAATCCTTTATTATGGTAGTGAATTTTGTTTCGAACTGCTATTAGATAATCCAAATCGAATATTTACATCTGCTCCTCTCAAGTTATATGTTCGTTTTTAGTCGTCCGATGTCCCGTGTCCTCTAACACAAACGTGACCATGCTCGGAGTGAGAGCGTTGCTCAACATCAGCACGATCGAAGGGTCTTAATATATTTTTAATGCGAGAAAAAATCGACGAATTAAGAGAGATTTTTGTTAGTTCCGGTATACATGCGTTTTTCGTCACGGAGACCTGACTACATAAGGACATTGCCTCCGCCTTAGTTAATAATCCTGGATATTTATTGCGCAGAAATGACAGAACTGTTCGTGTCGGTGGTGGGGTAGCTATTTATGTACGTGTGACTTCTTAAAATCGTCAATAACAAAATTATCCGTACCTTTGCTACCTTTTGAATTTATATGTGTAGAATTGAAAACGTGTAATGATCAATGTCTCTTAGCCTGTGCTTACAGTCCACCAAACAGTTTCAGTATCTATAATTCTGCTGAATTCATGAATGCTATCTCCCTATGCACGCATCGATATAACAAGATTGTGTTAGGTGGAGACCTTAATGTTAACCTCTTACGACATTCTGGCTTGAGCGACGCCTTCTTGCACATGTTTCAATCTATGGATCTTAAAACAGTAAATGCTTTACCTACTTACTACAATACTACACAACCCTTGCAATTAGATCTACTTTTAATAACTGATTTACACTCAGTAATTTTCACAACCAATTAAGTCCGCCGAGATATTTGGACGATGATATATTGTTTCTAACCTATGATGTACCCATCAGCGCACGGCCTAATCCTGTCACTATACAATTCCGTGATTACAATCACCTTAACGTTCCCGCTTTTCTTATCAGCAAAGTCTATGGCTGTCTTCGACAGTTATGGTTGACTGCAGCGTTATTATCTATAAAAACCAGGTTTAAGCTCAAAAAAACCTTAGTTATGTAGTATAAATAAATTGAATTGAATTGAATATGGCTGAATATCTGATACCATACTAATTCTCTCCTGTAGATATCTCGGTAGACACTCATTTTTAATTTTCAATTTTAAAAATGAAAAGAAGTAAATTAAGATGTATGCCAAATAATACAAATCATTCATTTCAAGGCTTTTAGCATCATTCTTATTGGCGTGAATCTATTACATCTTAGTACAATGCACATAGATCTATTTTGAAGCTTTTGAATTCTTTCACACAGAAATAGTAAAATGTGGTTTTATTAAAAGATTATATATTTTGATTGCACTCAATTTCGATAAATTTCTTCGAATTCTTCCAATATGTAAACTAAAGCTTAATTTGTTGTCAATAATAACCCCCAGATACTTAATTTCATTCAGGCACTCAATTTTTTCACTATCAATTTCTAAGTCGTCATTATACACTGCGGAGCAATTGATTAGGTACACGGTCATAAATACCAAAGATTGCAATTACAAACACGTACAGCCCAATTTGGTACTATAGGTTTATTCTTCTAAGGATTTAAGATAATTACAGCCACTTTCTCAAGAACACAGAATGCTAAGCAAAAAAATACCAGCATTTATGAGAAAATGTTCATATAAAATGGGTGCAGTTGAATAGGTAGACTTATTTGTTCGCAAAAATTATTATATTTATTTACTTTACTTTTTATTTCTAATATAATTTTCTTAATCTACGAAGCTATAGCTGTTATTAGTACTACTTTTAATAATGTGTTTGGCCTCCGTTATTGCGAATTACTTCAATGCTTTAACGTTTTCGTATTGCTGCTGTTTTCATACACTTTACGCATAAGCCATCCCCATAAATTTCTGATGACGTTGCATTGTTTTGTTCAAAAATCAATGACAGTGATCCGAGAACTTCATCGACGTCAGCGGCTGCTCGTTGTAGTAGGTTTATGTACTCCGTAGCATCATGTTTTCCTGTTAGTAGTTCTAAGTTCCTTCCCATACCATAAGTGATCCTTGTCGACTATAGTGACGGGCTAGGGACAGTTTTTCTTTGCGTAGATCGTGAAAATAATGAGCAAATCCATCAGGACTATCTAACGAAACGCGTTTTTCGTCAGTAAATACTACACTTCTCCTATTGCTCTTTCTAAGTGATGTGATGTTTTGCAAATTCCAAGCGAAAGCTTCAGTGTCGTTGTAAAAGGTCCGGTTTTTTTTTAAGTCGCAAACGTCTTAAGTTCGAACAGTCCATACACTGGCTGAGGTCCAACAAGCATGTAATCCAATTTGCCGCGCTGATTGTGAAGAGTTTGAGGCAACTCTAAAAATTTTCCGTCGTTCTCGTTCTGTAGTAGCTGTAATTACTCGCCCTTTATAGTGAGTTCCATAACCGTCTTGAACTCGCAGGAATGAGCAAATAATATTTGCACTTCGATTAATTCTACGAGCATTTCCTCTCCCAGAATATCCTTCTTCTGCTAAAGCCCGCATTCTACCGATTCCATCTTCTGTGGACTTTTGTTCGCGTCCCACTTTATTTCAACAAGTTATCTACTACTTAAATTTCAATATCTATTACACGAGTACGTTTTAATTTCTGTCTGAACTGAGCGAAAGCACGAAATCGACTAATGCACCTATTCAAATGCATCCCTTTTATATGAAGATTTTTCCTTGAATTCTAAAACCTTACGTTTTTCTTAGAATTTTATGGTAATGAAAACCTGGCTAAAATCATCTTAAAATCTTAGAAAAATAAACATATTATACCGAATTGGCCTGGATGTGTTCGTATTACGCATATCTAGCATTTATAACCGTGTACCTATATTTATGGCCATAAATTTAGTTTTTTCTAACATTTAAAGAAATATACTGAATATACTGAAATTCTTTATAAGCCATTAGCTTAATTTATTTAAATTCATTATTAAATCGTTAATGACTGCTTTTACATCTTTACCAGTCACAAACACCAACGCATCATCAGCTATAGGTCTAATTTTTGAATTCCTCAACGCACTCTTAATGTAGTTTATATACAGGCTGTCTCAGACGTACCGCATTTCTTTTATACCCTGAATTCCTCACTCAATTTCGAGAAATAAATAGTATGGGAGGAGAGCCGAAAAATGCACGGTGTGGACGGTAGGGGTACCATGTAACTTTCTTGCTATACACCATATGAAGGTGATTTGCATCTCGGATGATAGTAAACCCTCTACGGTTTCTAACAAATACCCAACCACCTCTCTACTCCCTTCCAGTCGGCAGTTATAGGATGTCAAAGTCAAAAAATTGGATAATTTTGCAATTTCTTTTTCAATTTTAACGATTTTCCCGCCAAAATGCATGATAACTATACAGTTTTATGAAAAGATTTAAAGACCCTGGAATGTTACCTTTAATTTGACTGTGCAAATGTACCTACCTAAATCCTACCGTTTTTTAGATATTCTCGTTTCTATCCTTCATAATTTCACACTGCACACTGCATCTCAATGTTGATTTAGACTACACTTTCTATGAAATAATTATTGAATTTTTCCGCTATGCTCTTATTACTTGTCCTATTACGATCTTCAAAATATACTTCAGATGTATCTGGTTTTGATTTCCTTAATACAGTTTCTTTTATGACACCCCTCATCGCCTTTTGATCTTTGACTCCATCAATCCTTCTTATTATATAGTTCATTTTAGCACACCTAACATGTTTTTTTATTTATATTCCATATTGTTTTGTGTTTTGTCCATTACCACTCATCATTAGTTAATGTCGCTCTTTGATAAGCATTAGCCTTATGTTCTTTTAATACTACTAATTCTCTATTATACCACCTATTTATCTTACTTACACACTTTTTTTCTACTAGCTTTGATATTGCATCTTTCATCTTGGCATCAAATGCTTTTGTACGTACATCCATATCCTCAATTTCAGCTAAAATTTCTGTATTAACTTCATCAATCGCACAATTAAATTTCCTTTTATCATAACGCATAACTTCTATCCATTTCTCTACTTGAGATATAATGACTACACTATACTCAATATTAATTTGTAATGACTCGTGATCACTAATTTTTAAAATATTATTCATATCGGTGATTACGTAAACAATAATAGTTTTAGTCGTGGCCGTAACTGTTATAAATTCATTATTGTCAGTACCCCAGTCTATATTAAAATACCCACTATGCATAGGTCTTCAGCTGAATTTCCGTAAGCAAACGATTTTATTTATTTTATTTATTATTATTAAGTGGATAATGCAGTCTAAGATACCGCCTCTCATCATCTAGTCACCGTTACCTATAATATCTTTGCAATATTCAAAAACTTATTTATCTACTCTTCTGTAGTTGCAAACTTGCACTTTGCAATCAATACTACAATAGATGGCACAAGAACTAGATGTCACATTCAGTACCATAACAGTATACAAAATTTATATAGCTGGATAGTCCATTCCCAGAATGGACCACAATATTTGAAATAATGTATACATCAAACGATTGATATTTTTTCATATTTGAAGTGTTGAGGTAGTCGATCAAATATACACAAAACTGCTATTATAAAAACTTTTACTTTCGGCATACTCTAAAACATGTTGTTGTCTATTCCAGAATGCACTACCCATTTCACAATTTGTATACTCCGCTCTAGTATGCCATGCGACATCTAGTCCTTGTGTCATCTACTCTACTATACGTAAAATAACAAATCGCTTGCATGATTCTCTTTTGGAATCAATCTGGCCTGACGTTTTAAATATAAAAAAAGTAGACTAGTTAAAATCATAAAATTATTAATAAAACTAAGTACAAGATAAAAACATTTCACCTCCACCCAACACACCATGTTCGAGAGAATTTTACTTTAAGAGAGAGACATTACTACCACCAATATCAATTCTGTATTTGTATAACAGCTTTCTTGGATAAATGTTATAATTTCGCAATTCTACACTAAATAAGTAGAAAATTTTTTAATATATACTTTAAAAATTTCATTTAATATGTTTTTCTTAAACTTCATATTGTTTTCCTTAATAGGTTTCCGCTTCCGGTAAAGGTGTACTTATCTCAGGATGTGAGTCTCCTCTAGGTTGGTATCTTGCAAAAAAGCTTGATGATATAGGATTCACCGTTTATGCTGGATTCTCTACCGAAGTTGACTGTGATGAAGCTCAAATATTAAAGGAGGAAACTTCTGGTCGAACGAAAGTACTCCATCTAGATGTCACATCGGAAAAGAGTGTAAGTGTTATACGTTTATACTAAAATAAATTTACTTAGCTTAAAAAGCTTGATTCTCCGAAGAAGGAGAAAAAGCTCTTATAAAAGTTTATTATTTCTATTTCCATAATATTTGGTAGATGTTAGAAGCTTTCAAATTCGTTTCTGGGCATTTACCATATGGAGCCACTGGTTTGTGGGCTGTCGTACATTGTGCCCATTGGATTGCCCTAGGTGAAATAGAATGGATTCCATTTGGTGTCATTAGAAAATCTTTGGATCTTAATCTATTAGGTAAGATATAGAAATGATAGTGCTTTGGTTTTTGGAATAATATTTTTGCTTTGTTTCTTTTTTACAGGAAACGCTCGTCTTACACAAATTATGTTACCAATTATCCGAAAAGCTAGTGGACGCATAATTTTCCTTACATCAGGTACGTTTATTTCTACGTTTTTTGTTTTTATATATTATTTCCGTCTCTAATAATTAAGTACATTTTTCGTTTTATAGCATTAAATAGGGTACCAGCACCAGTAAGAGGAATTCAATGTGCAACTCAAGCAGCTGTCGAAAGCTTAGCTAGTTGTTTACGGCAAGAACTTCGTCCCCGTGGTGTTGATGTTTCTGTTGTCGCTTCTGGCGAATTCTCCCCTGGAAATGCTTGGCTAAGTGAATTTGAATTGAGAGAACAAGTGAGTTTACATGTTTTCTGATTAATATGAAAGTAAGGAAGTTTGTTTTGTATTCAGAACTGTGTAAAGTTTAACATCTTTAATTATTTTTATTTCTTCACTATGTACTAGCGAATTGGGCTTCGAATGCCTGAAACATCTATAGAACAATAATTCGAGTTAGGGACAATTTTCGAACAGACATGAAGTGGTAGATGTAAATGTAGGTTTTTGTATAAATCGAAAAACAGTGGAATATTCACTTAACTGTAGTAGGTTTAAAACGAAAATTCCATCTAGGGATGAATGGAGATCACACTCTGTACTTCACCCATTGTTAGACATCATAATGTATAAGGACGGCTCCAAATCTGAAAACAACACCGGAGCAGGCGTCTTCTGTGAGGAATCTCATTTGAAACTTGCAATAAACCTGGAAAGCCTTGCTACGGTCTTCTAGGCGGAGGTCAACGACATTCTTGAAGCGGGAAGAACCTCCTTGGGTCAAACACTGAGAATAAGGAAATTGCCATCTGCTCGGAATGTCAAGCGGCCGTCAAGGTCTTGTCAAAGCCCTTCACAACCTCCAACTTAGTACTGGAGTGTAAGACCATCCTGAATTCCCTCTAACTGTATAAGAGGGTACTCGTTCTTTGGGTGCCTGGTCACAGTGATGTTGACGGAAATGAAAAAGCAGTTTTAGAACCGTCGGGGTACCAGATTAAGTAACCATCCTGTCTGATATCATGTGCAATATTGAATAGAATTCGTTCTGTTATAGTGCGTAGACTTTTGGAGTCCTCTTCACTATATCCATCTGTCCGGCTCTTTACACCATTACTCCAGCCTCTTTTTCAACAACGTTGCTGAGTGCTGGTAGATTCAATAATATCTCTAGACCACCGGTAGATGCTGGGAGCATAGCACCAGTTACATTTATACAGGCCATCTTATGAAGTTTGTATAGCTTCCTGATGGTTGTCTTTTGTCTAAATATTTTTCACCATGCTGCTGCAGTATAAGTAATCATGGCTGTGACTACTAATTTGTTTAGCCAAATCATTATGTTTGGGTTGAGTCCCCATATTGGGTTAGCGAGTTTTGAACAATTCCACAGCATTAGTGTACTTTTCTGGACTCTCTTATTCTAGTTATTGAGTTTATCATCGAGAGTTATCCCAAGATATTTAGCTTCTTTGAACATTGGCAACTTCTTACCAAAGAACATTAGGTCTAGTTGTATTCCTCATTATCCTTCTTCTGGTAAAGGATATAATTGTTGTTTTTCTGAGGATGATTGATAATTTGTGCACAGCACACCAGTCTTAATCAAAACTTAAGGCTTGTTGAAGCGTTCTAGAAAGCAGCACTCATATTTCCCTGTGATGATGATAACAAGGTCATCAGCATTACCTTTCGATTCAATACTTTGGTTGTTTAGTTGAGGTAAAAGATCGGGAAGTACAGAAATGAAGAAAGTACACTTCTTTGGGGCAATACTTAAGCATTTTTTCTGGTACAGGGTGATTCACAAAAAAATTATAACTCTGGATCAATTTTGAATTTTTTGTACAACATGTAAACAAAATATATTAAATGGGGGCTTTTAAAATATTTTATTTAATATTTATTTATTTATTTATAAGGTTGATACGATAGATAGATAGATAAATATAAATCAAGTTATTCACTAGATAGATATAAAGGATAATAAACAATAGTTTTAGTTGAAAAGAATAATATTAATTAAATAATAAAAATAAAAATAAAAATTCCTACAGACTACATACTATAAAGAAAGTAGAAAAATTCAATTAAGCAAATCAATATTACTAAAAATAAAAACAAAACAAAAACAAAGCTTAAGCAAAAAAAAAGTTAATAGAAAATAAAGATAAAAGATAAAAGACATCAAAATGTTTACCAATATTCAAGATAGCTTTGGAGGTTGAATTTCTTTTATTATCAACTGTCTATAGTTTTACATGGATCGGGAAGGATTTGTTCAGTGAAATGATTATATATGTCTGCTATATTCGCTTACTATTTCATTTCCATTTTAAATTATAGAGTGGTGTTAATAAAAAAGGATTATACCTCCAAAACAAAATATATAAAAGTATGAGGTAAAAAACACATTCTACCGTTTACAAATTTTTTTCATTAAATTTTTACGAAACCCCCAATTCATACATTTATTTTGATATATTGCACAAGAGAAAACTATCCTGAGAACCAGAGCTATAATTTTTATTAAGAGGAAACACCCGAAACAAATGAATCACCCTGTACCCGAAAAATAAGCAGATTAAAAATATTAATCAATTGTTTTCCGATAATAAGCAAATCCTATCAATCTTACCAAAATCAGAAAATATCGGATCAAAAATCACTTCGAATAAAATATTTATTTAGCTTATATCAATAAGAAATGAATTTGTTTTATCATTTCTCCCATTTTTTAACAACTAAATAGTTTATGTATTCTATTTAAATAATGTAGAACTTTGCAATAAAGTTATTAAATGTTGGAAAAAAAAATCTGTTATTGAAATATGACACAAGCAGGTAACACACACGTTCCCATTGCATATGTGACCTACTGAACTGACGACTTAATCATACTTAATTAGATAACAATTCAAATTATTGCGTCCACAATATTTCAGGATGTTTTAGATTTTACGGAACGTCAGGCAAAACATCATGCATTTCACATTGAAGTTAAATAGGCAGTTTTGTTCTTTCTGAAATAATATTATTACAAGGATTTACCGCTGTAGTGTAATTTTGGATTCATAAGAACTTCGATTCATTATTAAAGACTGTTTTTTTTTATAAAATATAAAAAGGGTTTGGCCAACCCTGCTGCTGTTAAGTAATAATTTAAATATTTAAGCCTAGGATAGAGTTCGGGTATTAGTAAAATTTCTAACTAAATAAATTCGCTTTTTCACCAATCAAATAAATGTCAAAATTTTACCAACATTTTGATGTTCCGCGCATTCAAATGGTCAATAATAGGTTTATTAGATGAAAACACCGTGTAGCGAACAAAGTTTTTGCTGCTCAGGCCATGCGTTCAGCCGAACGTAGAATGTCACATAAGGTTGTATGTTTACTCGACATTATTTACCCAGGCTTCAAACTTTTTACACAGACTCGAAAGTTTTTTACCCATAATAGGTCTGTTCGCGTACTCAGTTTTGGGACAATGCATTGCAATGAATTTGCATGAACTTACCCAATTTCCGTTCCCGTACTTTCTCGTGCACACAAATTTACACGAGTTTTGCATACGTCACAGCTTCCCCTCTTGCATGAATTTACCCGAAGTTTTTAGTTACTGTACACTTCTTGCAAGGAAAGGTTGACAGCTGTCATAGGAAAATTAATTTTTTTAATTTTCTGAAAAGTTTTTAAAGCGCACTAAAAATGTGGAATGAAGATAGTTTAAGCATTCAATGCTCTCATAAACTTTTCAAGACTGCAACAAGTTAAAAAAAAATAAAACAATACTTATTCTCAAATGTTATGCCACACTTCTTCTTCTTGTTTTTCACGAAGTTGCATGAAAAGCGTTCCCGTACTTTTTCATGCATTTTACATTCTTCTCCCACCACACGAGTAAGTTTTTACCCAGAAAGTTTTTGCACGAGAAGTACGCGAACAAACCTAATATGTATATTAACTTCTCGGACTGGAAAAATTTGACAGTTGAATGCATTTCCCCTCCTGAACAAAAGTTAACAATAGGTCTGTTCGCGTACTTTTTCAAGTAAAAACATGAAAAACGTCAAAATGTTTGATAAAGAGAGAAATTGAGAGTAACACTCACAAAGTACGCGAACGGCTTCGAGTAAAAACTTGTGAAAACTTGCAATTATTCGGGATCTGTAATAACGACGTGAAATTTTCTTAGCACATAGTACAATAAACAAATTTAATTTACCACTTTGAATACGTTGAAATGTTCTTGGGGAACATTCTACTTCTACTGGAGGAGGAGTAACAGGTTTTTCCATTGTTTTAAAACTAAAAACTTGAAAAATAACTGAAAACTTTAAAAATAACTGAAAACCGGCGACGATCTGTCAAAACTGACACTTTCGAAGTTTTTACTCGACGATTTTTCTCGAGTTAAACAAGTAATAAATTGAACGGAGGGGAAATGTGACGTCAATAATTTCTCTCTCAATTTTCGAGTACGCGAACCCCTTCGAGTAAAAACTTACAAAAAGTTTTACAAGTTTGTACTTTCAAGCTAGTACGCGAACAGACCTATTTTTACACAGGGTAAAGTGGATGAGTAAGTTCATTCTTTTCTGGGATTTGTCTTTTGAAATAATTCTTTCAGTTATCAGGGCGATTTTTAAAAAAAAATAATAATAAATAATAAAAAAGAAATAAGTCCAATTTTATAAAATAAAAATATAAATTGATAAAAAAAATTAATCTTGATTTTTGACAGCTGACAAATTTATCCAAGCTTTACTCATAAGTTGTCTGTCAACTTTTTTCATTCTCATCTTGTATTATTCCCTCTACCAAAAGAAAGTTCTTACTTGATTTTTACTGAGGATTTTTTACACAAAAGTAAACATACAAACCTATAATGTCACATTTTTACATACAATGTCGTTCAGGTGACGGAAGCGTTGTCATTCACCCAGCACATCGGTGTGCACATTTTTACACTATGGTCTGTTAGCGTAGTGTCTCGGTGCGCTTAGTAGTTTTGATCTTTAACGTAGTTTTATCCTTAAAGAGCTTTCAAAAGTGACACTTCGAATTGAAATGCACACCAACCGTTGCTATATCCCTACATTTTCAATCATGTGCTGTGCACAATGATATGCTTAAAAGCACATCGGTGTGTACGCCTGAACGCACGGCCTATCAGTACATCGTCGGTGTGCACATCACATAATTGAAAAAGTGCAGATAGCAACTGAACGTTTGGTATCCACTTCAATTCGAAATGTCACTTTTGAAAGTTCTTTAAGTATAAAACAACGCTAATCGTCAAAACTACTGCATGTCGTTCAGGCGACCGAAGTGTTGTAATTTCCACAGTACATCGGTGTGCACATTTTGACACTCCCCTCTATTAGTGTGGTGTCTCGGTTCGCATAGTAGTTTTGACGTTTAGCGTAGTTTTATTCTTAAAGAACTTGCGGCTGAGCTATTGAATAAATAACTAATAAGGAAACGGCATATTGGGCGAAAACCTAAGCCACTCGGCGACATGTATTAGTGTGCTGTGTTTGTATTAGTTTCGTCATGGCAGTAATGAAATCGTGACATTTTGAAGGAGGACATTGTTTATAATTCAAATTGCTATGTAAAATATATAAATTTTTAGCGCCCCTTTATTTTCAGATTATATTTCTTAGCGTTGCCTATGATAATTTAATGAACTTGTCACAATTCAATTGTAACCAAACAAACCGACATTAGAAAATGTTACAAATTTTTCTAGTACAACTAATAAATTAGTAATAAGTATACAAGTAGTGTAAACATACCTTCCGAACATTCGGGATACCAGCATTGCGTTTTTTATTCATTACAAATATTCAATTGATGTGACGCATTTAGTTAGAATGGAATAGAAAAACATTTATTATCGAAACACACACTCACACAAGCAGGCTGGCAGGGGCACATACTCACGCGCGCGGAGCTTGAAAAATCCTTTCGCACGACATAAAAAGACTCCGGAGTCTCGCTTATATAAAATCCCGTTCACAAAACAATATTTCACTATAATAATTCACTACTATAAAGTAAGAAGTAATTTTAATTAGCAATTTATCACAAAATCGCTAAATTAAACCCAAACTTTCTTTTCATGAACTTTGAAATGTCAGAAATCAAGCAGAATTTTCAAATAGTGACCAGCCCTTTTGTCATTTCTCTTCCCCCCCCTGCTATTGGGTTTGACTGTCATTGAATTTACACACGTGCACTCTCTTCGCACGATACCCTGTGTCCGTATTAGTTATTTATTCAATAGGCTGAACGCACGGATGGTAAACATAGTGTAATGACTTTTCTCTGACAGTTCTCCTGAGCATAATTTAACTTCGAGTTTCAAGTGATTTGTGAAAATTTATTTATAAAATAGGTGAAATAATTAAAAATAAAAATATTAAAATGCAAAAAAACATATTTCTCATATTATTTTAATTACATATTCTTTTATGATATTTTTAACATTCGTGCTAGATACTCATATCTTTTTCTGTAACTCAACTTCGGAAAAATGACAATTGTTTCATCCACGACCAGATATACCTCCATAATTTCTGCATGAAACAGTTGTGCGGCACTATTTTCAGTTTTTTTATCGGATGTTTTGTAACTAGATATAAACTTAATAATGTGATGATCAAATGAATGATCAAAATCGACAGAAATGATTTTTACTATTCCGTTGGCTTCTTCTCGAAAAAATATTAAACCCTTTTCTGACATCTCATTTAAGAATTTAGAGAACTTCCTACATGTTGTATGCTTCAAATCTATTTGCATGGTAGCTACAGGGATAACGTGAAATCTATAAAAATTACTTATTAATAATGATGAAAAAACATTTTTAGTTCAAATTTCTTACTAGAAAAGCAGGACTTAAGATTTCATTCATGTTCTTCGACCTTAAGTGCCTCCTCATCATTTTCATTCAAATTATCTATGTCATATTATCGATGGATATTTCGTTATCCAATTTCTTATCAAATTCCTTTGTATAATCTGAATTTCACGATTTTTTCACTTTTATACACCGCCTTCACCCAAAAAATTCCAAGTGACAGTTCACAAATGACAAATATTTACCCCAAGAAATTTTTAGTGTAAGTTCAGGGCACGAAATCAGTAACACCGGGTTTGAAACGAACGAGTTGCTGTAACCCCGTATAAGCCCAGGTTATTTAAAAAACAAGATAGTGTGCCCCGTGTAACCTCAGGCTTACCCGAGGTTTTCATCGAACAGACCCAATGAAATGAGTTTAGAATTACAATGCGGCGATTTTACCAGCGGCATAACTTTATGAAAATCTCAGTTTTTACTCGAACTCCATAACTAGGCTTTATGGAAACACAAATTGTTCGCAACTTTCGATACCATCATATGGAGACGTACTAAAACAATATTGTAGCTATAGTTTACAAACTGAAGTTTCTTAGTAGCGTGCCTAGATTTACAGGTGCTCTTCGAACAACACCAAGAGCAGCAATGGAGAATATGCTTCAGATCTTTCCCCTTGACATCCATAGAAATGTACATCTGCAAAAGGTGCTCTAAGACTTTGATAGCCGGGCTGCTGAATAACAGCACACCTTCGGCAGAGCAGAATACTGAATATCTGTCCTAGGGACTGTATACGTGGAGCTACGGATTATATTGTCCCTAGACCAAACTTTGAGAAAGCATTCCTAGTAGAGACAAGTGTGACTCTGATTTGCAAAGCAGCTAGGCTGATGGTTGTAAGGTACCTAGCTACCGAGTTATCAGGATTTGTATTGACAGTCAAGCTGCAATCAAAACTCTACACACGAGCACCATTAGAACGCTCCTATTGAAACGGTGGCACTGTGAGCTCGGGAAACTGGTGCTAACCAAAGAGTTATTTTCTGCCAGATGCCTGGTCACAGTAATATACCTAGAAACGATGCAGCTAATGCTCTGGATAGCAGAGGTTCTGCTATAAATATATGTCAACTGGACGAATCCGTTAGATGGCCCCTAGACTCATTGAACAGGATTCTAGATGTACAGGCCTGTAAGCTGACAAATCGCAAATGTTAAGAACTGACCACATGTAAAATTTCAAGAAAGCTGTGATCCTGGATTTGTCCTGGGAATATTATCTTTGCTGATAAGGAACTGGAATGATGTGCGTAATCACAGGATACTGCCTTTTTGGCAAACATACAGAGCGCATGGAAGCTCTATACAATGACTTCTGCAGAAACTGTATGGACAAGGAAGAGGTTGAGAGCGTTCATAACCTACTGTGCCAATACCCTAAGTTTGCTAAGCGTAGGAGGAGGAATACGCTTAGCAGCTACTTTTGCTGCGAACTGGGAGAATTAGCACACAAATAATTGGGGGACCATGGTGAGGCTCATCAGTTCTTGTGGCTAGTTCAAAGCATAAATTCGTAATACGTAAATCTTTTATCTGCAGGGAAAATATTCATTTCGTACAAAATAAGTTATAAATAATAATAAATAATATTTATAAATTAATTTATGATAACAAAAGTGTTGGAACTTACTTTTTTATTTTCCATACAAAACTCTGTTAACTTTCTACAACATTAATTACCAAATAATTAAATTTATGTATAAACAAATTTATTTAATTAATTCCAGGCTAAGCACATGTGGACTCAACTTTCAGATGAACAAAAGAAGACTTACGGTGAAGATTACTATGAAGCTGCAATGACTTCTTTGGAAAAACACACCCGAGAAGTATGTTTTACAAAATTCGAAAATACCTATTAACTATAGATAGACAGATACCAGGACCAATCAGAATTTTGTATTAATTAAATATCAATTTTCAGATCTCTGACATTCAGCCAGCTATTCGAGTCCTTATTGATGCTTGTTCCCGTACGTTCCCGATGGCACGTTATACACCAGTAACTACAACTGAAAAGATTCAAATATTCTTAGCTGAACATTTACCAGTGTCTCTCTATGAAGCAATCTACCATCGCTAATCTATCTAAGGGCTGAAACTGAAATTTAGAAAAGCGGAAGCTTCCTAAAAAGGACACAGCCTTTTTTTTCGTATATCAAATTTCTGCAGTTAGTTTCTTGTCATTTCTCAAATAGTTTAATGTTCATACATACATACATACACATACATACAAACATACATATAATTAAGCCCATTTAAGTAGAATATATTTTCTCTGTGGGTAAGCATTTGTAATTTACATTTTATTTACCGTAAATATGATAGAAGTGGTGTATGGCTTTGTTGAATCGCACAATAACTTAACTACATAAGTGTATTTCTGCATAGCATATGTAGTGTATTTTAGCATCGATTGTCTGGAACATCTCTTGTTTTATAAAAAGTTATATATATAGAAATTAAATTCATACACTTAAAAACATAATATAAATTTGATTTGTAATAGAATGAGAAGGAAATAAATACGTTTACTACTAATTACCAATTTTTTTATAGCTAAAAATTATGTCAGTGGTTTAACGTGGACATCTATAAAGCTTTGATTCGACGGTATTCTTAATGCACGGATTAGTACCCAT
Source organism: Dioctria linearis (assembly GCA_963930735.1). Lineage (NCBI taxonomy): Eukaryota > Metazoa > Arthropoda > Insecta > Diptera > Asilidae > Dioctria > Dioctria linearis. The sequence goes on along the minus strand of OZ005740.1, from coordinate 35,421,454 downwards.
GCAACGATAAGCGCCCTCATGAGACAGCTAATATATCCTGTGCCTCTATGAGTACCAGTTATATAAGTACCTAATTGACAACAACTTTTTGGTCTAATCGAGACCTATCCAAGATCTCTGCCGATCTGTTGTTTTAGCTTAACTCGACGCCAAGAGCTACATATCTGAGAATGAAATACGCAAGCAGCGATACCTCAAATCCTAAATTACAGTACGCATTTTATGCAAACGATATACTTGTCCATTATCTAGAGAATATGAAGCTACGCAAGTTAAATTCTGACACTCTCCCTGGCATCAAAAATCATCACCATGCTCCAATCAAGGGGCCTTCTACAGGACTGCTCAGCCCCATGGTACCAAGTTAGCAATGTTGGGTACTCAGTTGGTATAGCTGTGTAATCCAAGACCTAATTCAGGCCATGCCTATACTCGCAGTGGATTCTTTATGCAGGATCGTTTTATGAAACGGAACTGCTAGCTCCATTCAGGCTTAAGATCTTATTATTATTAAGATATCCCATTCATGTCTGGAGAGGTTAGAGATTACAGCCAGTAATCTTATAGCTGCCATGAGTACTAAATACATAAAGTCTACTATCACGCATGCTTAACTTCTCAAGTTCACCAACTCTTCCAACGTCTTTGCATCTTGCCAAGCTGGCTACAATATTAATATTTTCACGGTCGCACGTTTGACGGAAGTTTTCTTCCCTATTCGCCGGTATCTACGGTACTTTTTGCAGTGTATTTAAATCTTTTTCTGAGAATTTCTTAGGAAAAAAAATTTCTCGAAGTTAATCTTCTAGTTAATCTCAAATCAAGTAATTTAAGACAATTAATCTGTTCTCCTACAAAAATGTGAGGTCAAGTGGGTGAAAAATTTCAATTATAAATTTCCTCCCATGGTACCCAGGTAAAAATATAAAGTGTTAGTGGAAATTAAACATCACTGGGAAAAACTCTACTAAACACAAAAGGAACTGGTTTCTTAAATTATTAAGGAAAACTAAAACGCTTGTTAAGTTTCACAGAAAATATTTAAAAAATGGTTTATTTATTTTTATTTCGATCACAAAGATCATCATCAGAGGACTAATTAATACATACAGCTTTTGAAGCCATCGAACCAATCATCATTACCAATACATACCAAAATGAAAATTACATACAAGCAAATATTGAAGTTAGAAAACTATCTTAATCCAACAAAAGCGGACTTAAGAGAGGCCTTGAATTTTTGAAATCAGTCTGCTCATTTAACATAAAACTCCCTTTTTCTTTTTCTGCACAGATTTCTTTAATTTCGTATTTATCTAACAATCTCCCGGCCGGTAGACTATGCAAGAGTTTAACATTATTTTCAATTTTGTGCTTATTGCACATTAGATGCTGATGTACATTAGAAGCTTTGGAGCTAATGTGTTCCTTCAACCTAACTTTTAGTTTCCGTCTTGATTTTCCAACATAAATGGCGTCGCAATCATTACAAGATATTTTGTAAACTCCACCTTTTTCAAAGTTAACCAATAATTTCCTTAAGGCTAACTTGTTGGAAAAAGTATGCAAAACGTTATTGTGTTTTAAGGGTTTAATTAATTTATGTGACACATCTTTGATAAAAGCAATTTTCTTGTGTTTCATGACACAATTTTTGTTTTCTTGAATGACAGGAAAAATCAAAGAAAGGTTTTTAATTTTTAGCTTGTTCCTTAGTAATTTGTCTATTAAGCTATTAGAGTATCCATTATTCTTCTTTAATAGTTTTTATTTCATCTATAAAATTATCTGGTGATAATGGGATAGATATCAACCTATGTATCATAGAATAAAAGGCTAATAACTTAGTGGATGTGCAGAGTCTGCTGGAATTACAGCGTCACAAAATGTATCTTTTCTAAAGATTTCAAAAATTAATGAGTTGTCAGAGATAGTAATTGTCAAGTCTAAAAAATTAATTATTTTATTACCTAATTCTAAAGTGAATTTTATATTATCGTCAACTTTATTCAATATATTATTCAAGAAATATTTTAGTTGTCGCTCAGTGCCCGTCCATATACATAAAACATCGTCTACATACCTATACCAGGTATGTACGTGTGCCAACATAGGAGTATTAAAAGAAAACAATGTTTGCTCCAAATGGTCCATAAAAAATTCAGCATAAAAAGGTGAGGAGGCCGACCCCATAGCCAAACCATCCTCTTGAATGTAATTTCTCCCATTAAAATTAAAATAATTTTGATTAAAACTTAAATCAATAAGGTCAATATATTCGTTAACTAGTACTATGTTGTGGATTTTCTTTCGAATTCTATTTATTAACAACTCACGACACCTATAGACTGGTAGAGACGGAAACAAACTGGACACATCAAATGACACAATTTAGCATTTTGTGGGATCTCCAAATCTTTAATATTGTTAATTAATTCAATAGAATTTGTTACAGAATATTTAGGATTAAAACCAATTACGTTAGGTATTGTATTACTCAATCACTTGCATAGTCTCTGGGAAGGAGAGTTAAAACAGGCAGATACTGGCCTTACAGGTATGTTGTCTTTATGAATTTTAGGTAAGCCATACAAAATTGGAATCGAAGGGTTACAATTTTTTAATTGATATTTTAATCTGTTATCCAACAATAAACTACAACTATTTAAGGTACAAACAAAATCTTTTTGGTATTTACTTGTTGGGTCTAGCTTTATTTCCCTAACCTGCATGGTCTCTAAACAGTGAGTCATTTTTTCTAGATAATCAGTCTTACCTAAAATCGTAACCGAAGCTCTCTTATTCGCCTTTGTTAAAATTAATTTATTATCTTTGATTTTACTTTCCAAAATTCTAATTAAGCCTTTGTTACTGCTTACTGCCTTAAATTATGTATTAATTGATAAATTGTATATTATCATTATGGCAAGCTTTGGTTTTTCGGTAGATCTGTAGTTATAAAAATATCAATTAGTATATTGATTATTTTCTTAATTGAAAAACTTACTTTTCAGTTGCATTCGCTACATTTGTTTGATGTTACTGCATGGACATTGCAAATTAGACGGTTGTATATTATGCATGACTTTCGTGTTTCGCGATACTTCTTGATTAGTGACGACATGCATACATGGTAGTTGCCATTTATGTACTGCCAGACGATCTTAAGCTTCCCATGCAGGAACTAGTGCTCTTCTTGTTGGTGAAATTGGAATGTTTTTAGGATGACCCAAAATGCCTTCGATCCCATTTCTCGTGCTGAAATTCCAAAAAACATTTGGTATCAGTGAGCGCATGTTGATAGTTGAGGTTGCCGGTTGTTTCCGTAATTCTTTCAAAAAACATCGGCGGGAATCAGTTGGCTTGATGCATGCTGGCTTGTTTTTCATAAACATAACATATGCAGCGAGCGCTTTAACATCTAGCATATTATAAAAGAACGCCATTGACTACCGTTTAATAAAATCGGTTTCAAGCAGTTTATCCATTCTATCTATCACGCCTTTCGTCCTGTTATAATATTTTATTGTTTCATGTTTTTCGAGTGCACTATCTGAGACTTCTTTAGTACGACGTAGGAACAGTTATGTTCCAATTAAATCTACAAATGGTGGAATGAACTTTGCTTGATTTAGATGGCAGCAACTGCAAAGGAATACAGCCTCTTCAGCGACCCCATTAAAGGTAACACCCAAGGTATATAGAATACAAGGTATACCCAATACGAACTACGTTCCGCTATTAGTGACGAAATATCGTAAAACTGTATAGCGAAGCACGGTACAGAGAACACAATACTCTCACTCCTGTCTCTATCTTTCTTATAAAAATGTATATACATTAGTCACAAAATTACGTCACAGGCTATCAGCTGCAATGTGTCAAAATTTTAATGGGAATACTTTGTCTTCTATATACCTTCGGTAGCTCCCATACAATTAAAACACGTGCGACGGGAAGTGATGTGAAATTGTCAGTAACAATATTTCAACGACTACCGTTATACCTCAGACACACATCTCTCGCCACATGTTCTCCTTGATTGATCTCAAGTGTCGGACCCGTCTTTGCTATGTAGATTTGGCCTTACAATGGATATGAGTTCTTAGCATCAGAAGCCCAACGAACCTTTATGCCGTATTTTGCTGGTTTGAATGGCATATGACTATTGCGTAGACTACCCTACTACCCCGAAAAATAAAAAGACCGGCATGTGTAATAGCCAACACTGATCTAAGAGCGGGACCCATTGGGTGGCATTTTATTTTCCAATAAAAGGCCCCGCAGAGTATTTTGATTCATTTGGTAAATATCCCATTAGCGCATTCTTAAAAGATTTTTAATGAGTAATTCAAACGCATTTGTCAACAGTAACAAACGCCTGCAAAGTGGTTTTTCTTCTACATGTGGTCATTATTGTTGACTTTTTCTGTATTACCGATGCAAAGGAAAATGTCTATGGCCGTTTCTAAAGCAGTTTTCATCATATGACCTCAATTTCAATGATACTAAAGTTGTTAATTTATATCGTAGAATTTATCTAAAAGATATACCGCAAGGTGGCGGTATTTATTACAACCAGTCTTGCAGCCCCCAAATCAAACATATAAAACCCGCAATACAAAGGTCATACTTTTTTTTAGTTTACGAGTGGAACACAGTGAAGACATGGAGCCATCTCACAAGAAGCAAACAAGACAAGCACCCAGTGCAAAAGCGTCAAAAAGGTCGTATAGAAGAAAAGTTGAAGCTGAAGTGCCTGGTTAAAAGATCCTATTAAACAATACATACTATCTGGAAGAATGTCAAAACCGAAAAGTTGTACTTGGATTTGACCCGCTGACATTTGAAGCTAAAATAGTGTTTCATCGACATGGACATTTTCCTGTATCGACTACGTACTCCGGTTGGATACCGCTCTACAACAACTTGATTGCGTTAAAAAATAAAATGGAAAATTACCTGTGTCAAAATCAGGCAGCACTGAAAAAAGAATACATAATCCCCGTTGATAAAGGAAACATCCAGCTACAGCAAGGGGAACTATTTAAACTATTTGAGTTGCTAGACTTTTTTAACATTCTGATGTTTCATAACAACAATGCTTCGGAGAGCGTTAAGGAATACTACAATCAATACATCGGAAAGCTGAAAGAGAAAAACTTGCTCAAATTGGCTGCTGAAGACTTCTTTATTCCAATACGGACTTCTTACGTTCATATTAATTATTCCAGGCTTTTCTACGAGATACCTGTACTTTGTAGTTATAGTATTGTATTTAACATAATGAGTTTGCAATAATTTTTTTAAAAGAAACACACAAATTTATTTTAATCAATAATTTTATTTACTAACATATATAAATATACATTAACACAATTTTGCACGGCACATCGGACACCAACTGTTTTTCTATGAATTCTGCATCGGGTTTGAAATTGTTGTATAGTGGTCAATTTTGGTATTTGAAGGTCAATTATTTTTGTTTCAGGCAGATAGTTTCGGATGAACTTAGACTTTTGATCTCCTTTCACATGAATTGTATAGTCAATATAATCAGACAAAATACAAGGTAGCTGGCTGTAATCTATGTCACCACTGTCCCATTTTAGCCCATTGATGTTTCTATAGTTAAAGTTATCTTGCCATTTTGCTTGTAAATCCAATTCATTGACAGGATATGGCGGCTTTAAATAATGTAAAACCGGTATAAGGGTTCTAGGGGTTAATATTGCAACTTATTTTGCATAACACCGCCCTCTGTTTCCTGCAACAAACTGTATATCCATAATAACTACTCGCGCGTTCATATCGGTTTTATATCCGTGACTCGCTGCGTTAACCTTGAAGATTTTCAGAGTTTATGATATTTCCAAGAGCTCTTAATTCCAGTGAAGCTCTCTGGAATATTTGGCATTATCCGAGATAATGAGCTTAAGTACCCCGCAGCGTGCAATGAAATGACGTAGAGCAAGCAAACAGCACTCGGTACTTAAACTGGGAACAAGCTCTAGATGAACGGCTCGAACTACGGAACAAGTTATAGCATTACGTAGACTTTTGTCGTATTGCTTTCCGTCAGGGTAGTCTTCACATACAGTAGACCTGCAAAATCTATACCAGTCGTCTCGAAAGGTTTAGAAGCAATCAACCTACATTTCGGTAATGGAGCATAAGGCTGTGAAGCTGCTTTGCCACGAAGACGCTTACATACACCACACTTTGATATAATAGCTGTTACCGGCTGACATACTTGAGTAATCCAAAATCGCTGTCGAAGAGTTGCAAGAGTAACATTAACTCCTCTATGTAAGACACGCAATAAGTTTACACAAATACGATGACTTCGGTAGAATAGTTGGAAATGTGAATTCAAAATCCGCGTCAAGGAACCGAAGACGACTTCCCACTACTAATAAGCCCACGTCATTCAGAATAGGGTTTAATGTTAAAATTCCTGAAGATTTAGGTACTAGAGCCTCATTGCCCAGTGCTCGAATTTCTTCGCAATATTCCCATTCTTGAGTGTAGCGGATCCAGTACGTTTAAGCTATTTTTAATTCTTCAGCAACCATACTAACAGGTTAGTATACTTAAATATGCCTCTGGCTTTTTTCGTGATTCGATGTATATAAGCAGTAATACGTAAAACATGTTGATAATTGCTGAATCTTTCGAGGTCGAAAAGAGGGATTTTTAAATTGTGCGTCGGAGCTACTGCTGAAACCTTTAAGCATGATAGCAAAGTGGAGATGTGAATCCTTTCATCAAGAGACAGCCAATTACTTTCATCTTCAGATAGCCAGGATGGACCTCGAAAGAATAAATTACACTCTATCAATCGTTTTCTGAAACTCCCTTAGTCAACAGGTTGCCAGGATTTTGATCACCAGGGCATTGTTTCCAATTAGTATGATTAGAAAGTTCTTTAATTTCATTAACGCGATTTGCGACATATGGCTTCCATCGTATAGTGAAAGAAGCCTTACGTAGGCTATAGGATCCGTTAGTCGCGTTTTATATTATTTTATTTTTATACCGTGCTTTATGTCCCAGGTTTCGGCACCAATGTCGAAAAATAGCAATTACAGCGGGAGATATATATGTATCGTATATGAATAATTAAAAACGCGATAAAATCTATAAATCATTTATTAAAAACAACTGAACAATCAGACATTTTACGTTCAATCATAACCTACCAAGCAAGTTACAAAAATAAGTTATGCTTGGAACAGAATGCATCGCAGCCACCAAGCACAATGCGGTGATGAAGTGTCAAAATCGTAGCCACCAAACATGGTGAACACAATGGCCATTGATGACTGTGTCAAGATGTAATTTAAATGAATTTTGTTAACTGTATTAATAATAAATTGGGACCACAAAATTATTATTTTTAAAATTTTTCACCACCATAATGAAATTTTCTTTGAAACTCATTATGTTCAGCATACAAAATTTTAAAACAAACAAAATGTTAATCAGCTGTGAAATGTCAACGCAGGATAATTGCGCTAAAGTTGAAAGTCGACCAACTTTTGCGTGGGGGCTACGATGCCTACGTTCATTGCGGTCACTTAATGGCATTGCCTTATAACTTACTTCTCCGTGACATTTTCCTGCGTGGTGCCTACTTTCATTCTGTTCCAAGGGTTAGACTGATACGATTGATGACACATTGTGCCCCTTAGAGGTGCCCGAGGCTGAGTGATTTTAAACAATAACTGATGCGTTTGATCACAAAACGTATCATGTTGAATCACGTTATAAGAGTGAAAGGTTATCTGCTCAAGTTCCATTCAGCTATATCCTCGATAGGACTTATGAGTATATAAGTGACTACACTTCCTCAAAAATATCGAAACATTTTCAAACGTAAATTTTTGGGGAAATTAGTGATGTGGATGGGCTAGAGGGGTCTAGAGCAAAAGTGTGATCAGGAATCGTCCAGCATACTCCATCGTACTGATTAGACGCATATTTTTCTTTTCTTTTTCCAACAAAATTGTGCGCAGGAGGTGATTTGTTTTTTGCTGTCAGAGCCGTATGTGTGTGTGTATAAGTAGAATAGTTGTAGGTACATACAATGTGGCTTTCTGTTGATGAAAGATTACAAAATATAGATAGTTATAAGAGAAATAAAGTGGCTTAAATATTGCGAAATGTACCCGTAAGATGGCGTTGTTTGTAATATAATTTAAGATAATTTAAGGTAGTATTTTACGGAAATCATTCGGTAATTATAGATAATAATCGAACTTCGATTTGGTAAAAGCAAAGGCTTGAAATTAACCCTACCCACTTAGCCCTCCTTGCTTATGAAGGTACTAAAAAAGTGATTTGAAATTGTATTATTGGTAAAAAAAAAATCCGAAAGTTCTCCCATTTCGGCGACAAAACCGTCTCGAGAAAGCTTTTTGAATCGAGGAAAAAGTATACCAGGGGATAGTCTTAATTTTACTACAACATGTCATTTTGGAACCACCCCCCGCCGGCTGTAATAACCAAATGCGTAAAGAAGAACTTACGCATGCATAATTTCTACAGCTGTTGTAAAATATTCTGTCACATAATTCCTATTTGCATTATGTTACGTTCGTAATTACTTATTCTATAGCATTACCAATTTAAATCCAATTTTCAATGTTGCACAGCCTGAACGCAACTCAAGCGACCATATTTGTGTTCAGCTGTCTTCGAACATAGTGGAGAAGTTGGTTATAGTTTTTTTTTAGAAATAAAGATCAGTGAAAATTAAAGCGACCTGTTCAATTTATATAAATTAACCTGAACAACCCTCAACAAATACAACATATTAACAATAAAAATTCATATTTATAGTATTTATAGGCAGTTACCAAATATTTGATAAATATTTGTCATATGTTTGCCAAATGTTTGTGAACATTTGTCAAATATCTGATTAGATATTTGTGTGCAAAATGTTTTCCAAACGTTCATTTTTAATCATATATATATACTCAGAGTGAAGAACGTGCATTGTAGCATCTTTCGTCGTACTTGCCACAACATTTAAGGAATATTTTCGAAAAGGAGATGGGCGAATAGAAAATGTTAGACAAAAGATTACAATACCATTGCTGTGATCTATTGAATGATAAATTGATGATGTTTCCGGTTTTCGAAATTTTGCAACGATCTCATAATTCTATTATTTTTTTTTATATTTATCTTATCCCATTTCTCATTCATGATAAAAACTTTATTATTAAAAAATTTCAAAATGAGCTTTCCCTATCCACAGCTGTTAACTGAGTGAAAGTAGGGGAAGTTGTCCTAAAATTGCATATGGTAAACTAAACTCCATTTATTTTCTAAAACTATAACAAAAAATTTTCTTAACAAAAACAAATAATGATCATTTAACTCGAGAAGATGTTGCTAAAATGACATAGGGCTCTCCATTTTTAAAAATTCTTTGCACACATAACAAATGAACTTTGTTACGCTATTCTGTAATCCTGCCCATTCATTGCGTGCCCATTTAGACCATAGACTGCAAAGTATCCATCGCTGGCTTAGACCTACTAAGTATAAATATCATTACAATACAAGCAGGGCTCATCGGAGTCATAAGCTATGTTCTTTTGTGTCCGCAGAACAGATAAAAACAAGAGATACAGAACAGAACGCCTCATACATTTTCATAGACAGATTTAAATGAAGCGAACAGTACAAATAGTTCGCTTGAATCGAAAAAAAAAATTGTTATCTCCAGTATATGGAAGTTCTAGAACAAGGTACACAAAAAAACAGAGCTATCATCGTTTGGATCGAAATCCTCACTAGGATCATCAGTGGTAATTTTTAAGTTTACTTTTGCACGAATAAATGGTATTTCAGTTGATAGTTAAATGGAAACATATCTCTGACTGTATATGTACTGACGGATTTTTAGGTATTTTTGTATTGTATTGTATTGTACATAAGTCAGTTTTCTTGAAAAAAAAATTTTTTTTTTTTTGTATGTCAAAAAACGAAACGAAACGTCAAGCAAATGAAATAAAAATCTATTTTCAAAACAAAAACGATCGGTGTTTTCCTGAAAAAATACTTAAAAATCAGTCATCTATATCAACCCGATCAAAAACGTAAAAAATCAGCTGTAAACTGATCTGTATATGTACTGTATTATGGAGCACTAGCGTAAAATGACATAGTGGGTAATTTTACCCCTACATCTAGTTGGATAGTTTTTGGGATAAATCAGAATTAACAAAGAGTAAAAACTAAAGCTAATCCACATCGCGCAACGTTCTTATATTTTTACTACTACAATTACTTGTTTTAACAAATACTACAATCACTGATACAGTCTGTGAAGTGTTTCTTTCACAGGAACCGCCCAAACTAAGTGGAGCTTTCTCAATTTTACTACATATATGTTATATCTCAGTAGTATACTCTAGTGATCCAAAGGATTACACCTAATACAAAATTAATACTGTACAAACTTTAACATACATCTAACGTTACATATTTCATGAAGTTTTTTAAGAATCCATTCCAAAAATGCATGACAAATGTTTGACAATCGTTTGACAAACGTTTTACAAACTTGATAAATGCTTGGCAAATGTTTAAAAAACTTTTGCCAAATGTTTGACAAACGTTCGTCAAAGTTTGTCAAATTTTTGCCAAATGTTTGAGGAATGTTTGGTATGTGTAGACGTGCTTACGAAAAAGATAATGTAATAATAATAATACATATTTAAATTTTGGATAATTTTCGGGCATTTTTATACCCCAGTTGAAATTTCCTATATCACCATTAATTTTTTTTCAGATTTTCGCTATTTTCCAAAATGCTCATATTTGTTATCATCAATCTCCTTTAATCCCTCGAGGAACATAGGGCGGAAACGTTTGCTTTTCCCCGCGACAGGTTAGAAAAACATTCTGTAACCTTCCCATTGATGCTTCTTCTTCTCCAAGTGATTCTTGGTCTTCCTATACGACGGATACCTTGTGAACTCCAGTTGAGGGCCAACAACTTTGCAATATTATTGCTGTCTCATCCTGGTATATGGCTAATCCAATTGCATTTTCTTATTATTATTTCCTCGTCGATTCCGTCCAGGCTTGAGTGCCTCCAAAGTTTTTCATTGAATACTCGATCTTTCCAATGAATTTTAGAATTTGGCGAAGATGCTTATTGACAGAAGTTTGCAATCAGCAGCGTGTTATGAATTCAATAATCTTCCACGTTCCGCAATTATATAGCCGTATTGTTTTCACATTAAGGTTGAAGAGCCGTAACTTTATTATAACGGAGATCTCACTGGAATTCCATATCTGGGACAGCTCTCCTCGATGTGTTTATAAGAGAATTGACGTCTTCTTCTATACAACCAGATTCGTTAATTATGCTACTGAGGTAACAGAAGCTCTACACAATCTCTACTCTCTCGTTTTTTATATGCGTTTCGGATATGGAGCCTGTATTAATTCCCTTAATTTTCGCTGGATTGAGTCACAAACTAGATAGACTACTTTCTGCTTTAATATTTTGTATTATGGAGTTAATGGTCTCCATTGTTATTTTTGAATGCATTTGCAGGATATATGATTGATAACAATGAAAAATAATACATCCTTGATGAACTTCGAAAAATACATTGAACCTGTCTCATAATAGGCCATTGTAAAAGAACTCTATAATTCGAATTGCTACGATTATCTTTTATGAATTTAGAATATTTATCAAAAGGATCTGTAGTATAACGCTTCTAAAATTCCATATTATATGTAAATCATAAACATAAAAAAAAAACCATTAAAATTCATAAAAAAAACTTTAAAATATTTTCACCTCTGTTTTTGCAATTTAAAGAAAAGAATCATTTATGTATGCAGGTTAACACCAGGGAAATCATTTCAGCTAGAACATACATCCATACATACTCTTATTGTCATAATTAAACTGGGTATTCGCCATACAAAGCAGCCAGCATATACACAAAAAACACATTCATACAAAGATTGTTCAGGGAATTACTTGCTTTATATTATTTGCTGTGTGAGTGTATAAACCTTTTAGTGGTATTTAATTAACTAAGAGTAAACTCATTTCATATTATGTTTTATGCGCATTTTTGCTTTTACACCGACCCCGACATGCAATTATGTCGAAGCAGAAGTGAAAAAATACATGTGATCTGAACACCCATTTAGCTGTGAACGTATAACCAGTAACCACACACCAACAATGTACAAATTGAATTTTGACAGCTCTGTTATGACAACATTACAAAAATGACATACGGTTTTGAATATATTTCTACGTCTATAAATAACAAATGAACTAATTACAAGATAATAATCAATTTAATTACGAAATAATGTGGATGCTGCTCCCGAAAACTCACGGTGATGGTGCTCATAAATTTTAATTAACTCTGCTATAACAACGTGAATATACCGTGGGAAGTGATGAAAACTTCACAAAACCATAGACATAAAAAGCTTTATAGGTTTTAAAAGAAAATTGCGAACACGCCTGAGTTAATCAACTTTTATGACACATTTATGTGGTATATTATATGTTTTGACTTTTATCATTAATTATTATTTATTTAAGCTTGTAAAAAGTTGTTTAAGGGTGAAGAGATTTCAATAAATATATAGTACATGTCTTATCCTTATTAGGAATGTTTCCATACTCCTTTCAATTTCAAAAGAGTGCTCTCATCTTGTTTTAGATACAGGTTTCCTCCAGATATCTGTTGTGATTTATTTAAAATCGATATTTCTTTAATGAAAAGGGCGAATTTCCCTTTGATACCCAAAGGAGAAAATGTAATTGATATTTTCTTCAGTTTTACCTTTCTCAATTGATATTGATTACACACTTTTAAATTTTTTGGTGTAGTCTCAATTCTATATAGGAACGAAATCACGCATCCTAAAAATATATGTAGTTGTTAGGCTCCTTTATCGCATTCATACCAAACTTTTGGTCTTGTTCAGTTTTGGTGACTGGAAATCGTTCAGCTAGAAGAAAAAATATAAGAAATTAGTCAAAGAAAAAACAAATGAAATCTAACCTCACAAGATCATACTTTCCCTTTAACGAACAAGAAAATTTCTCTCAACCAATGCCATTTTCCACGAAACTCAAGGAGTAAATTACTAGTGAACCAGGGCGATTTTATATTCTTTTAAACTAGACGAGAATCCCAATATGATGCGCTGAATGTATGTTGGTTATATGTTTAGTTTATGGTGGGAGATGCGAGGTAATAAAGTGTTGCGGCCAATGAGACGGCCTATTGCGCTAACATTTTCATCCCATTTAAATCACGCCAGTCCAGTCCCATTATCCTCCACATACAATCTGCAGGTAGGATCAGAAAACAAAGTTAGTGCTTTTACAAGAACAAAAGGCAAAAGCAAAGTTTCAGACTTCCAATCCTAGGTGAGGAGTACATTACTCTCTCCACCGAAGCAAGGTATCTTGGAATCATACTCGATTCCAAGCTAAGCTGGAAAGTTAACTCTGCAGAACGTGTTAAGAAGGCTAGTGTGGCATTTTATACTTGCAAGAAAACTTTGGTAGGGATTAAAACTCAGGATGGTACGTCGGATGTGCCCAGCCGATCCTATGCTGCAGCTCCTCGGTCTGTTGGATGGCCTTGTCTAAAACCCAGAGGCCCACTTGGCTGCAAATAATTGGGGGCTTGCGCACCACGCTAACTGCGGCATTGAAGGTAATACTTGTCTTATGGCCACCACTGCAGGACTGTAGCGATTGGCGCTGTCAGGCTGGGTTTGGCGGACGGAGAAGGGTTTTGGATATTCCAATATAATCCAGGAGATAGAATCTAGTGATTGCAGCGAAGAAATTGACTATCAAATACCTTTCCCAACATTTGGAAGGGGTGTCAATGCTATTATGCCCACCAGGAGTGATTGAGATGGGAAAAAGATGGTGGTAACATCTGAAATGCCCATTTTGACCGGTGGACGATGAGTGCGGGCACAAGGGCTGGAGCGTACTGCGGAAACTGCCAATGTTCAAGTATGATAGACTGCCGGACAAATGTAGTGAAGTTCAGGTAGAGTGTTGAAATTTTGTTCACGTCGTTTTTATTCAAATAGTAAATAAATTGTAAAATATGTCGTTCTTATGATAAGATATATTTTTAAAGAGTTTGTGTTGTCATTTTCTGAATCACCCTATAGTTCTATGTATACTAATCAGATGCCAGATTTTGGGCTTGACTCAAATGCGCAAACTAGTATTTATAAGGATCTATAAGGAAATTTTATTATTATTATTTTGTGACTATGTTCAGAATATAAATGATTTCCAATCCACCTTTTCAGGTTGTATTAAAAAAATATCTATATATAGTGTAATTGGAGCCATGCCTAGAACTGAGATCATATAATAAACATGACCTATCTATGCTGTGTACGTGAAATAAGCATTTTTTTTTGTTGACACGGGGGACAAATTACAAGAGGATTAGGCATTTTTTCGACAGTTCAACATTTCTATATTATTTCTAACATTTCAGATTTTATGAAAACAAGTTTGGGTTTGACTGGGTGACTTTATGTTATACAAGAGATTGGAAATGATTTATACTAAATAATAGTGTGACACAATAGTGAAATATTGTTTTATGAACGAGATTTTATATAATCGAGACTCCGGAGCTTTGAATTATGGTGTTCAAATGGGCTGTGCTGTGCTGCAGAAACAACCGGAGTTTGTGTCGATTGTGTTATTTTTTCCAGCAAGTTTAATAGTTTTACTAATAAATTATAGTGTTCTAAGTAAAATAAAAGTAAAATATTTATAAAAACAAATAGCCATGGAGAAAAATGTTACATTTTCCAATGCCGGTTTGTTTGGTTATAATTGATTTGTAACATGGACATTGAATTATCTTAACCATACAAAGGTAACACCAAGAAATATTATCTGAACATAAATGGGGCACTAGGAAAATTCTTAACAATTTAAAAAAATTATAAAAAAATTAAAAATTAATTTAAAAATTTTGCTATATAATGAGATCTTATCTATTAAATTTCTTAAGTTTCAACCATTAAATTATGTGCCCGCTCTGATAATAGCGTAGTATCGCTATTTCCATGATTAAAACAAACACATTGATGCGGTTTTACTACATGAAGAAAAACGCTTAAGATTTTTTCTCTCATAGTCTATCCTTTTTAGGGTTCCGTACCCAGAGGGTAACAACGGGAACCCTATTACTAAGACTTCGCTGTCCGTCCGGGCGTCACCCAGGTTGTATCTCATGAATCGTAATAGGTAGACAGTTGAAATTTTCACAGATTGTGGTTTTCTATTGGCGATATGACAACAAATAATAAAAATAAAATAAAATTATAGGGGGCCCCATACAAGAAACGTGATTTTTTCGGCATTTTTTTCCACGTTTTATTCTCATTCATTATTATTATCTTAATTAGGCATTATTTTTTCAAATGACAGCATTATTTTTTCACAAGACGCCTACTGTCATTTGAAAAAATAAATAAAAGTAGATAGCGTTAAATTTTGTACGATGGTATGGAACCCTTCGTGCGCGAGTCTGACTCGCACTTCGCCGGTTATGTTATATGATCTAAGGCCTAGTTTTTTTTTGTTTTTTTTTTCGCTATGCAAATATTTTGTTTTCTAACCAAAATAAATTTTGACGAATTCGAGCAACATCAGTATCGCTATGAATTGGTAAAGTATGCATATTCGAGTCAAGTGAACGAATGAATGAAGTCGCTGAACAAATTTGCGAAAGCAAAACTAAATAATTTAGATGATAAATTTGTTCCAGAAAATTTATTATTGTACTGCCCGTAATCAGAGCGTACATGCAATAAATGAAAGGTGTAGTGAAATTTATGCCACTGGTATAAAGCTAGTGGTTTTTATTTGTTTATTCACTGCACTAAATGTTTCAAGTTCAATAAATACTAAAACTTGAGAGCTACAAGATATATATACAGGGTGTCCCGTAAGTCGACGTCAAGCCGGAATCGGGTGATAGACCAAATCATAACAGTTACCAGAAAAATATAAAAAAAAAATCTAAGTCAACTATTTTTCAAATTATTGACATTTCTTTTGTTTTCGAGAAAATGTACACCTTGTGACGGCTTTTTAGCTCCTGTTGCTACAAATCTTTTCTTTTTTTCAATTTTATTTTTCTTGTGTAATACCAAATAGTGCTTATGTAACCTGCTGCTTTAAATTCTAAGCCTACTGTTCCAGCTTGGAAGAAAATGTCACATTTTGCCGAACCAAGAATAGAAAATTAATATTTCACCCAACTTTAACTGACTGTAATGAAAAAAAAATGTACTACGCCAGTTTGGCAAGTAGCTCTAAAAGTTGACGCATTTAATAAGGATTATAAAATGGTATAACACTTGCTACAATATTTCTTAGATTAAGGAAAAAAACATTTTTTTCTTCAAGAAACCCAGTTTCGAAAAATTTCTTTTCACCTACTAAAAATGATTCTAGTGTACCCAAAGCTTGCCGTAAGACCGTAACTTTAAGCTTCTAGTGTGACTGAGATGGAGAGTCATTACATGAAATGTGAGAGAGGTAGGTAGTGACGCTTTCAAGTTAGAGATTTTAACTTTTTGTTAAATTTAGGATAAATTTTCCTTAAGCTTAAAATTAAACACCAATTATTTGGATGCTAAGATTTATTATTTACTTAAGATGTTCAAACTGCCTTCCTTCAGCTGCAATACAAGTTCGACATCTTCTTAAAAAGGATCGGGTTATCAGACGGGCAAACCTTCCATTGATGACAAATTCAACTGCTTCCGTAATTCTGGAGCTCATGTTTTTGTAAAATTCGGTGAGCTATACTTTTAGGCACTCCTGTGCTTTCCTGGATTGCACGTACCGAAGTACTCGGGTCTTCTTCAACGCTTGAAGTACTACGCCCTCGTAAGGTAAGGAAATCTTCCTTCACCATGATTTGGAAGTAGGCCCTCTGTGAAGAGTAGACGATGCACATTTGTACAACCTCACTGATTTGACGAACTATCTATCACTATCTTGCTCACTCACACTTCATGTAATAACTCCCCGTCTCACTCAAACTAAAATCTGAAATTTACGGTCTTACGGCAAGCTTTGGGTACACCAGAATCATTTTTAGTAGGTGAAAAGAAATTATTCGAAACTGGGTTTCTTGAAGAAAAATTTTTTTTTTCCTTAA
Source organism: Dioctria linearis (assembly GCA_963930735.1). NCBI lineage: Eukaryota > Metazoa > Arthropoda > Insecta > Diptera > Asilidae > Dioctria > Dioctria linearis. The sequence continues at coordinate 35,404,217 of OZ005740.1, read as the reverse complement.
TCTAAGATATATTGTAGCAAGTGTTATACCATTTTATAATCCTTATTAAATGCGTCAACTTTTAGAGCTACTTACCAAACTGGCGTAGTACATTTTTTTTTCATTACAGTCAGTTAAAGTTGGGTGAAATATTAATTTTCTATTCTTGGTTCGGCAAAATGTGACATTTTCTTCCAAGCTGGAACAGTAGGCTTAGAATTTAATGCAACAGGTTACATAAGCGCTATTCGGGATTACACAACAAAAATAAAATTGGAAAAAAGTAAAGATTTGTAGCAACAGGAGCTAAAAAACCATCACAAGGTGTACATTTTCTCGAAAACAAAAGAAATGTCTATATTTTGAAAAATACATGACTTAGAATTTTTTTTATATTTTTCTAGTAACTGTTATGATTTAGTCTATCACCCGATTCCGGCTTGACGTCGACTTACGGGACACCCTGCATATATATTATAATATAAAAAACTGAAACCAATGTTTATTAAATGATTAATATATAAATTTGATTTACACAACTGTAGCAATTGACTTGTACTCACCTGATCGATATATAGCAGCTGATTTACTTGACCTTTTATTTGACTGAGGTGTGGGATGAGGATATTCTTTATTGCAGTCGATACCCGCAATAAAGTGTTTTGTGCTAGTGATTTTCTTACTACAGTCGAGACCCGCAGCAAGAATCTTTATTACAGTCGAGACCCGCAATAAAGTGTTTGTGTTAGTAATTGTCTTACTACAGTCGATACCCGCAGTAAGACTCTTTATTACAGTTGATACCCGCAATAAAGTGGTTTTGTTAGTAATTGTCTTATTACAGTCGAGACCCGCAATAAGACTCTTTATTACAGTCGAGACCCGCAATAAAGTGTTTGTGTTAGTAATTGTCTTACTACAGTCGATGCCCGCAGTAAGACTCTTTATTACAGTCGATACCCGCAATAAAGTGGTTTTGTTAGTAATTGTCTTATTACAGTCGAGACCCGCAATAAGACTCTTTATTACAGTCGAGACCCGCAATAAAGTGGTGTGAGTTAGTAGATTTCTTATTATAGTCGAGACCCGCAATAAAGTTATTTGTTAGTAATATATTATCTCAGTCGAGGACCGAGATAATATTCTTTAAGTCAGTCGAGACCCGACTTAAAGTGAATGTTAGTATATATCTTAACTTCAGTCGAGACCCGAAGAAAGATTCTTTATTTCCGTCGAGACCAGAAATAAAGTGTATTGTTAGTAATATTTTTTATTGCAGTCGCTACCCACAATAAAAAAACCTTTAATTTAATCGCTATCTAAAACAAACTCCTTAATCCAGTCGGTACCCAGAATAAGAATATTTTATTTTAGCTGTCAATTAAACCAAGTATTTAATTTAGTAATAAAATACACACTAGGAAAAATCACTAGGAAAGAACACAAAGGAATAAAATCGCCAAGTTAATCACTGCACTGCTAAATCACAAAAGAGAACGAATCAAATCAAATCAAATCAAATCGAAGACTTTCTTGCGCATTTATATTGTCCTAAATGTGTGGTCCTAACTTCTTTGTTAGGATTTGTGGCAGGGTAGATTTAACACTCAGGCTTTTTATTTTGGCCTTGATTTCACAATTGTCTTGGTTTCGTCTTCTTTTGTTACATATATTGAATAAAAACTTTTATGTTTGCTTTGTTTTTGTTGGTTATTACAGCTTCGCGCGCGACACTAAGCTGTTTCCGTGGCGGTTGTTTGTTAGATGTTGTTTAGGAGGGTGAGACGGGAAATTGGAATGGGTGCGGTTGAGGAGGATGAGGAGCTCTGGAGCTGGGACCAGGTATCCTTGTGGGGGGGGGGGAATAACGAGAGAGAACGAATCAAGTCAAACTGATGTTTATATAGCCCTTGCTTGCACACGACACCAGAGGCGCAGAGGCGCATGATCACAAGAATTGGCCGTGATTCTGTATTTTTACGGTACTAGAGATAAAATATGCATAGCAACGAACAAAAATGCATAGTAACAAGAAATTTAAAGCAACTCATGCTGCTGTGTTAAATTGAATTCTGTATATTTGCAAAAAATGATATCTCTATCACGTAGAGAAGAAATTCCCATTCGATCGTACTTATAATGATGATAAAGTTGCAAATTGATCTGCTTGATCTGATTGTATTTGTGCCACGCATTGTATGCTACATAACACATGCTTTGGTTAGATGCTGTACCTATTTTTGGGAAAATTTGTAATTAGATTGAATTTGTTTTGCTTTTAGAACTCAATTTTAGCATTTTTTTTGCATATGTTCTTTTTCAGCAATTGTTTTTGGCACGAATCTAATTGCTTCAATCATATGATAAGAATTTTAATTTGATCTGCTCAATGAGGCTATATTGTTGTATTGTATTTGTGCAATGTGTTATGTAGATGACAAATACATGGCTTTGTTAGGTTGTGTACCTGTTTTTTGATTAAGAGTAATCAAATTAGATAAAATTTTCCTAAAAATATGATGCTTTGTTTTCAAGATGTTTTCCTTTTAAAGTAATCGGTAAAACCAAAATATATTCGAACCGATTTGGTTCGAACAATTATATTGTCAAAATTCTACTGGAACATCGATATACGGTCAATACTAAAAACAAATGGGGCGCTACTACTTTTTTGTCCGATGCTTTTTAAAGAGTGCATGAAAAACGACTAAGCGGGGCAATTCTCCTCTATCAGGACAATGAACCATCAAGTAGCTCGGGCTTTCGAGTTCTTGGCTTTATTTCAAGAATGGAATTTTGATGAGCCATAGACTTGATACCCTGTGATTTTTTTTAATTTGTAAAGATTGAAATGCGCGAATTGATATTTAACGATATGCATGCGCCTTGTTAAAAAAAAAGAATATAGTAACTATATTAAAGAAGCAAAACCTATTAAATTACATTTCGCCCCTAAACTTAATCCGGCTGGACTGTACCTGAAAATCAGTAGTTCGAATACAAACAGATAGATGGCACTGTTTAATTCGAATCTACTACAAAATTGGACTTTCAAATTTTTCCATAGGCTTTTCTCATTACTTTAAAATTCCTACTAAACATCATTAGTTTTAATAATAATAATTTATTTCCAAGTGTTATTCCACGATAAGAGTTTAATTTTCAAGTGTCAAGATTTGATTTTTTACTTTGACGAACAAGTTCCAAAATAATTTTTTGTTGGTTCCCCATATTACATTAAATCGTGGATTTAATGCGTTTTGCATAAAATTCATCCACTATCTAAAGGAGCACTTATATGCACATATTATATCCAGATTCCAGGTATCACATAATGAGTTTAGTTGTAAATGCCAATAAAACCCATTTGATATTCAGCCACACATCTCTAGACAATGCAAGCTCTTCTGCTTTGTGAGATATATTGTTTTCAAATCAATTCTTGCAAGAACACTACTATGAGAATATCTTTAGGAATCGCATTTTTTTTCATTTTTATTTTCATTTTAAAATCCACCAAACTTATAGACTATGAGAAATGAAGCGAATCATATTTTTAAACAGCTTAAGTGAAATGAAAATATCTTTTATCTGCTATGCAGGTGCTTTCCTGCCATTCTATAAGTATACTTTGTAGAATGGAGAGACCTTTTTCTCTATTTGAGCGTCTTCCGGGTTAAGCAATCCAATTATCTCTTTTTATGGGCTTTGAATGAAAATGCTAAAATTTACAGCAGTATGAATTTTTTCCTCTTTAAATAATATATGAATGAGAAACCCTTGACCTTTTAGTAAGGAAATTTCTTCGGTATAAACGCAAGAATAAATTGGTTCTTATGGCGGCGTTAAATTTTATTGTTTATTTCATTTTTATTACACCACCACCGTCCAAATGTAGTTTACTTTGGAAAATAAAATGTTAAAATTTTGCAACCCATTTATTTGAAGCTTACATAAAATGTCTGTCAATTTCTAATAAAGTTTTTTTTTAATCGGCTTCTTTAGGGTTGGAGACATAATATTTCTCACAAAAGATTCTTTTAACTCTTTTTCATGTTTTGGGCAATATTTTTATACCGGAGTGTTCCGTTAATATGGTAAAAAAATTATATTTAGAAAAGATTCTCCATTTTTTTCTTCAAAATTTGAATATGAGATACTTATTACACAAAACACTCTCACACTAATTATATTATGTCAACCGTAATAAATTTCACATACGTTAGTAGGAAACTTTTTCGATTGAAAGTAAGATGTGCCTCTATTGAGTGTGCCACTCGAAATATTTCTAGCGTAGCTTTTTGGCGTGAAAAAATTATTGAAGACTTAAAATACGATATATATAATCCCATAGAGTAATACTAAACTAAAACTTTGTCTTGACAAATTTATTTAAAAAATATATATGTAATGATTATTTTCGAAACTTGATCAAACGAAATGTGCGGATACTAGACACCTAGACAAACAAAAAATTGTATGGCAGGGAGGTCCACATCAACTGTTTGGGAGTTAAAGGGTGATTAAGGAAAAAAGCTGGATTTTCACATAACATCCTGTATCTTAAAAAGTACGGTCACAATTAAAGACTCATTGTATGCAGAGCTTCATGGTCTTTCCAACGACTGCTCAACGAGCTCCGTACACCACTCGTGTCAGTAGTTACAGGGGTCTAAAATAAAAATTTCGGATTTTTTTACCTTATTTTTTAATTTGACCTTTTTTTCAAGTAGGTCATTAAGATACCGTTCTTTTATAATAAGTGTAAACTGTAGACTTCCTCTTTAATTTGACCTATACATCCTATGTGCTACCTGCAGCCGTTAAGGAGTTGTTAGCTCATAACCTAAAATATTCGAGGGGGAGGAAAAAGTCGGAAGTAGACGGTTTTAATTTTTTTTTTTTTATCATTTTTAAGTTAGATATCACGAAACCCAATTTTCGGTTTAATTTGGAAAACGTGTCGATAATATTTTCCACATCAATATCTAACTCAGAGTGGACAGACATTAAGGACTCATATCCATATTCTCTTTCTCGTGAAAAGATTGTAGGAATAGATGTGACGCAACCGATTCTGTCACATGTGAAATAAATGACTGAGAATGAGAGCTTGCATCTTGATTAATATTCAAAGCAATATGAGTAGAAGTGCATGATATGTCAGTGACTATTTCTTTTGATGGAAACTTAACTTACTTTCTGAAAAAAGTTGTCAATGGTCTTATTAGTTTTCTGCTTTCCACTTTCGCTACTGTTTCTACCTCCATCGCCAACTAGTGTAGCAAGTATATCCTTTTCCTACAAATTAAGTTAAATGCAGTTAAATTAAACAGCACTACTTGAATTAAATACGAAAGTACAAGCAAAGCAACGGCAACTACCGCAGAGGAAGGCGAATGGATTTTATTTTTCTTGTCGTAAAAATTCTGAAGAAAAATTGTAGAATCAATTTTAGCGGCATTCGAATCAATCAAACCGATGGTTTTCAGCCACCAATAGCGTATAAAAATTCGAACCAAAAATTTTCAAGAAATTCGTAAGAACAAAATGTATGCTTGCCAACGCTCATAAATATCTATAGCGACCAAGATCAGCCAAGGCACCTGAATCAATATAAAACTCTTTGGAACCATTGTCCGCCACCAATGAAAAATCTAAAGAAAAATTGTCGAATCTTTCTAAGAAAACGGAATACTTGTGCCCCGGTCCGAAAGAGTGAACCACCACGGTCCGAAAGAGTGAACCATCAGAATCAATGCACAAATTCGTTTGAACTGTTGTCGAGTTATTCATTAAAATTGTTAAAAGCATTTTGCAACTATATTCCTGAGAAAAACAACGAAAAAATTCCGGGGTCAAACTTCCAAAAGTCAGCGGTCGACGAATCAAACGAATGAAATTGTTGTTGCATTTATTTTTGTCAAGGTTGTTTTGTCAATTTCAAAACAATTTGTTTTGATGAAAAATTGATTGAGGAAGTGCGAAATCATAAAATAATTTATGATATACAAAACAACCAGTATAGACGAGTTGACAAAAAAGATATGGTTTCAAAACGCTCAAAACTAATAACAAATAAAATTTCAGTATCTTCTTCTTTCACAATCGCCGCTCACCGCCTGTTATTGCAATTGTACTGCCAATTTTTCGACTACCTGTTTTGACAGCGAATTTTCCGCTGCCGTCTACCGTCAGAAAATCAGATAAGCCTAGTACTAGGGTCCGCGCTAAGCTAAATTTAGCGGTTCTTCAATAGCAGGCCGTTCTTTAGCAGCGAAAATATGACAGCGGATACTCAGAGAAAAGATATATTAAAAACAAGAAGAAGAAGAATTTTGCAATTTTTTTATTACGGAAATACAACGCGCGGTCATAATGTTTCTAAAAACAGGTAGTTAAAATTATTTAGAATTAGGAAAAATATAAAAACAATATTCAAAATGTATACAATAAAAAAGAAATTAACAATGATATTGGAAATACGGCCACAAAAAGAAATCCAATTCATCCGTACTTAACTACAAAAATCCGGTCAATAAATTTATCAAATCTCAGAACTCTGACAATAAATATTTTTAGCGCGCTAAAGAACGGCCCGGGCGGATTAAATTCTTGGAGACTTACTGGTGGTGCCATCTCTAATCAAAACCCAAAAGCCAAATTTAGCGCGTTGACCTTAGTACCGCTCTCGCTAAAATTCAGGATAAATTTTTGTCAATATCTTTTAGCTTGCTAAATTTTCATACAAAATTTGGCTTAGCGCAGACTAGGCTATATAGGAAAAAATAATTTATGATCGCTGACCAATTTCATAGAAACAATAACACTTTTTAAACTCGAAATTGTGTGCTTTTCATATATATGAGTAATCGACACAACAAAAATATAAAAGCATCTTCAACAATCAAATACTAAAATAAATATACATTCCAAAATTACTTACTGTACTGTGATAGGTATTATAGATGCCTTTTCGACACAATATAAAAACGCAAGAAAATTCTAAAAAATTGTAGCGAATGACTATTATACCCACTATTGCTAGCTACTCATAAGACAAACAAACCACACAAACTTTTACAGCTCGCTCATACAATTAACCGGGGGGGGGGGGGCACTTCTACTACTCATAATTAACCATTCTACGATTCTCCAAAGCATACATATGTCCATTTATAGACCATTAAAATACGTTGAAAGCGAAAGAAGTTAAGGGTGGACGCATCGCTGTAACCACTAACATGTGTCCGATTATTTCAATTCTGCAACAATATTTGTGCTCATGTTTTGTTTTTTTCTTAGAGAGGCAGGGGAACAGGAGAAACTCATCCCAAGCACGGAGGCTATAGAGGCCCATTGTGCCGCTGCTAGAAGCCGAAAACTTTCCTGTCCTCTTAATGAGGCGCATCAGGTCTTGGTGAGGAAGGTTTTTCAGCTCATCTACAAGTAGAAGGGCAGACCCTAGAGTATCCAGTCTACTCCAGGCGAAAGCCGGAGACACTCACACAAAAAGTGTTCGGTTGTCTCAGGCTCTCCCTCCAGGCAGGAGACACACTCAGGGCTGTCAACAACTCCCATCCTTATTAGATGAGCGTGAAGTGAGAAAATCAGAGATATTCCCATTGGGCCCATCAAGAAATAGTTTTGTACATCTCCCATCTCTGCTGATGCTTCATATGAACATCCGCTTTGATGAGAGACCCGATACTCGAGGTGGCAACGACTACGGCAGGCTCCGGTCCGAGGAACGGAGAATCAGAGCCAGCCCTAGCTAAAAGGTCAGTCCTTTCATTCCCCATGATCCCCATGTGACCAGGAACCCACAGGAAGGACACTTTGTTATGAATATACAACTTATCATCTTTTCTGTGGTGACGTATCTTGAAACATTTCTGAATTTTTATTAGAAATTTTGGGTGGCTAGTAATGCAAAACGAGAAGAGATATGATGCGACTATGCGATTTATTTTTCATTAGAATATTTTGTTTCTAGCTCATTTTATCTACTGTTTTTGTTCAAGAAAGAATTTTTTGGGATTCTCCGGTATATAGCAAAAGCTAAAAAACGTTCTAGTTTGTTATTTCATCACTCAACTCATTAATTTTCGGTGACAAGTTTCAAGTCTTGGTTTGACTCATCAACAGGTGCCAAATAGCGAAATTGGGTGATTTGAAAAACAAATGAAAAAATGAAAAAAAGAAGAAAGAAATGAAAAGTTTGAGAAAAATAGAAAAAACAATTTGTTTTTATTTATTAAAAAAATGTAAAATTTTTTTTAAAGAAGCAGATTCATTCGAAGCGAATCGAACCTGTATCCGCCACGCAGTGGGCTGAAAAATAAAGAAGAAAAAGGAAGAAGAAGCGTTTCGTGTCAGCAGAAAACTTTAGCTTTTGCTATATACCGGAGAATCCCAAAAAAGTCTTTCTTGAACAAAATTAAGTTTAACCCGGTAAAAAGTCAAAAAGAGTAATCTTTTTATTTTATTTATTTTTCCTCCTGGGCTCGTATAGGAGTGTTTTTTCCTCATATAATTCACACCCAGAATTTATTCTGAGTTTATATGAGAAGAGATCAGTTTGATCTATTTTCAAGCGTCTGCAGCAGGCAGAAAACCAAGCTGCACCGATGAGTGGAAGGTTTTCTGCTGACACGAAACGCTTCTTCTTCCTTTTTCTTCTTTATTTTTCAGCCCACTGCGTGGCGGATACAGGTTCGATTCGTTTCGAATGAATCTGCTTCTTTAAAAAAATTTTTACATTTTTTTAATAAATAAAAAAAATTGTTTTTTCTATTTTTCTCAAACTTTTCATTTCTTTCTTCTTTTTTTCATTTTTTCATTTGTTTTTCAAATCACCCAATTTCGCTATTTGGGACCTGTTGATGAGTCAAACCAAGACTTGAAACTTGTCACCGAAAATTAATGAGTTGAGTGATGAAATAACAAATTAGAACATTTTTTAGCTTTTGCTATATACCGGAAAATCCCAAAAAATTCTTTCTTGAACAAAATTAAGTTTAACCCGGTAAAAAGTCAAAAAGAGTAATCTTTTTATTTTATCTACTGTTTTTGACATTCGATTTGGTTTTTATGGTTTTGTGAAGACGAACGCCATCGCAATTTTTTGTACATGGAAAGATAAGGCTTCCATTATTCGATCGCAGTAATTGCTGAAATTGCAATATTATGCTCACAAAATGTGCACTGCTAAGTCAGCAATTTTTTACAGTTTTCAGTGATTCATATCGTTCATATCATTCGTATCAATGATATTGGATAGAGCGATGACTTCAGGTATGGGAATTCTCGCTTGCATAGCAGAATTTGCATGTCTTACAAATTCTTCTTGAGGTCAAGCAATTCTGTTTGTTATTATTTGTTTATGTTTACATTTATTTTCGTTTACTTTTATTGTCTGAGGTAATGCTTTACAATGGGTGAGCTATTTTGGTATTCCCTACATACTGTGAAAGTTTCATCCAAATCGGAGATGGTCGGGCTGAAAACAAACACTTTTTGATCGTTTTCGGGTGGAATAGCAGTTTCAATATTTCAATATTATTTGCAGCTTCCGCATGCGTATGATGACGCCATGTGTGGATTATTGAATGTGTAGTGCATCTAACTGAATATATACAGGGTATTTGCACCCAGGTTGTTCATAGAGCAGGAAGTGACAGTACTGTCACCTAGCCGAATAAAAATTGTAAAGCAGTGGGGGGGGGAGGTATCAACCGTTTCGGAATTACAGTGTGATTGAGAAGAGAAGCTAGTTTTACACAAAATACACTGTATCTTAAAAAGCACAGGGTGTACGACCGTCACTTATCAAGACCTAATTGCAGAACTTCATTGCCTTTCCAACGACTGATCAAACAACCCCATACTCCTCTCCTCTCAGGTCTTCTAAACTAAAAATTTCGATTTTTTTTATTTTTTTTTTTTACTTTGACATGGTTTTTTTTACAAAAACTGTAAACTCTGGACTCACCTCTTTAATTTGACTGTAGGCGTGAAACCTATTTCAGTCATACCAAAATTAAACGACATTTTCTTAAAATTACTTTTTTTCCCAATCACTAAGGAACAGATTATCTTTCAGAATTGCTTTGAAAATAGGTTAAGTGCTAATAACTTTTTAACGTTTCTTACAATTAGTACATAGATGTAATATGTCAAATTAAAGAGAAGAGTGCAGAATTTATAGTTTTATTAAAACCAAAATGTATGTTAACTACCTTTTTAAAAAAAAAGAGAACAAAGATAAGAAAATTCAAAAGTTTTAGTATAGACCCCATAACTCCTGAGACGAGAAAAGTACGGGTCTAATTAAGAAATCGATGGAAGGGGCATGAAGTTTTACATACAATAACAGTGACCGTTAGGGTATTTTGTGAAAAACTATAATATTTTCTAAATCACCCTGTAACTCCAAAACGGTTGATATGCCCCTCTTCATGCCATACAAAATTTTTTTTTTGTCCATGTGAGTACTATCACTTTCTACTCTATGGATCACCCAGGTGGAAGCAAGTGCTATACTGACCATACAAAAACTAAGAATATTTCTAACGGAAATATGTTTTACTTCCAAAAAACTTCGAATAGCAATGAAAATGAAATTTGTTGTAGATGACTCAATTTCAATAAAGCACAAAAAACGATCAATAATTTTTTGTCGATCAATACGAAAATTTCTCGCAAACAAAGCATTTGAAATACGTTATTGTACCTATTCATAAATTCATCAGTAATTATAAAAAACTAACATTGATTTAGTAATCCTACGCAGATTTTATTAAGGCATGTATAGTGCTACTTTTTCCGAAAGGAGTTTGGTGCCTTTGATCCTTGCACATTTAATTTTATTAGCTAATACCTTTGATTTGCTAAAAATCCTAGCAAGTTATGTTCCACTATAAATTCTAAGCATTTAATTTGAATTTTGACAACTCGGAAGAGCTTCCGTTTATTAAATCACTAACGTCTGGTGTAGATCGTACTGATTTCATATTAAATCTATTTTCATGTCTAGAACTCATATTTTTCTTTTCATTGTAGTTCTAGTAGATAGACCTTAATTTGGTTTTTCAATTTCACCCAAATCAATTTAAAGAATTCTTTTAATGCCTACGCGGCTACGGGTGCGGCTATCGGCTTTACTTATGGCACACAATGAAGGTCGAGCTCCGTCAGTATAAATGTAATGTTACATTCATTTACACTGCTACAGTGCTGAGAATTACACGCATAATAAATATTGCAAATACTTTTGCCACGTATTCAAAAATTCTGTATCATAGCCAAAATGTTAAATGGGTATCCGTGTAGCCAAATGTTGCCCAAGGTATCCATTTTCTACCAGTTTAGCCAAAATGGCAACACTGATTCCATCCTTAATTTATCGAACACCCTGTATAAGAATTCTTAGGAACTTTTATTTAATGATTCTAAATTAAATCACAAATACAAGAAGAAAAAACAACCGCCTCGTCCGGGGTTTGAAGCCGGGACCTTCCGCTTGCCGGGCGACTGCTCTTACCACTGAGCTAACGAGACAGATGATTTTCCCTCTTGCATTTATCAATTTTATAATTAGCCTACTAAGCCACGTTTTTGCTTTCAGCTGGCAGTAACCAGTAACGATGAAAGCGCACAAATAAATTTTTTGTAAATTCAATTTTTAATTTTTTTCCCTGACGGGAATCGAACCTACACTTGTTAGAATCGGTCAAGATAGAGGATAGAAGAATTCTTAGGAACTTTTATTTAATGATTCTAAATTAAATCACAAATACAAGAAGAAACGTGGCTTAGTAGGCTAATTATAAAATTGATAAATGCAAGAGGGAAAATCATCTGTCTCGTTAGCTCAGTGGTAAGAGCAGTCGCCCGGCAAGCGGAAGGTCCCGGTTTCAAACCCCGGACGAGGCGGTTGTTTTTTCTTCTTGTATTTGTGATTTAATTTAGAATCATTAAATAAAAGTTCCTAAGAATTCCTCTATTCTCTATCTTGACCGATTCTAACAAGTGTAGGTTCGATTCCCGTCAGGGAAAAAAATTAAAAACCCTGTATAAATTTCATTCTCAAAATAATCCGTTAATATCAAATATCTGAATCGAAAAAAAATTGTCAAAAATGGCATTCAGATTTGTGTTACTTTACCGCGGATTTATCTTAATGGAAATCGAATAAATGCTCTGCAGTAGCGACAGCGAATGCCTACCAACATTCTGAACTAAATATTAAATTTGCATTTTGTTGACGTAATCAATAACGGAATTCAATTAAATCACCTATGTCGTTGGAGCTTCAGTAGGCAAATGCATATAAATAACTTGGAAATTAGTGGAAACATGCCTGACAACATATTTGTTTACGAAAGTACTTATTGTATATTTCAGAAATGTACATAGTATGCACATACATTCATGGACATAAATAGTTATAAAATGATAAAATCGATTAGGCTCAAGCTCGCCAGGAGTATTCATGAGGTTGTCATTTGCTAACTCTGGAATTGCTTTCAAACTGATTTCAATTTTCAATCCTATAGATATGTACACATATATGCCACCAGGTAGATTAATAAAAAGGAATGTACCTACAGATAGTTTCTTCCTCGGTTTATTGAAAGCTCATTATGGTAAATTGATGGAAACCTTCAAATTAATTCAATATTGATTTACAACCCATCTAACCAGGATAATCTCTACAGTTTCCAAACCTTAAGGACTTTTTATATAGAAATTAAGCAACATTAACCAACTCCTAAGCCCATTTAAGTAAGCGTCTCCAAGTACCCATTCTTGGCCCGATTTTTTTTTTTCAACATAAATGTATACATATCAGGGAAACCGGCAAATGAAAATTCTTACTGCTCTACTCTACGTCGATGACTCCCCAACCTACATCAAATCATTTTGTCTATAAGTGGCAACAAACAAAGTAAACATCCAGGGATTACCTGTGCCTCCACCTTAATAAAATTACCATCTACTACACAAAGTGGGGAATCAAATTGAATACCCAACAAAAAAAAAATGAATTCATCTGCATTCGAAGTTCCATCTGCAATACAACAAAAAAACACGACCAATTCAATGCGATAGAGGTTGACATAAATATGTAGTGATAAAATTCAAATAAAGACTAGTCAGGAAGCCAAATATTTTGATGTGAACTTTCACGAACTCTTCTGTTTTAAACATCACGCGAAGGACATAAAGCGAGTCACGTCTACACTCGCCTAAGTTTAATCATTATGTTCCGAAATGGGCTATCAATGAACAACTAGTTACTAGACTTTGCAAGCTACTAAACATAAGACATTAAACCACATAGGTACTTCCTAACAACCTATTTAACACGTAATAATCACCTCTGTTTACGTGGAACGTCTAGCCCCCCAACACTATTCGAAAATACAACAAAGGTATAAAAAAATTAAAGATATTTTCCCAGTTCATCCAAATTTCATCATTCAAAATGAGCTAGATCTCTTCAAATTTTATACATTTGATCCCTCCCTTACCTCTTCTGCAGAATTTATTTGTCTGTCTCAATCTCACCCATAAACTCTTCAAAAATATTGACAATTAAGCGATGCACCCTGTAAAACATAATCAAATTGCACAAAACTTTAATTTTAAATGGTAGAGCTGAGAAAGTGAGGGTTAATCTTTTAGTTGGGCAGGCTTACAAGATTTCGATTTCGGAAATACAGGTTGAAGTTTTATATGAATTGATGGATTGGAAAGTGGTTGAGAGCCCTAAGGCTCTCTAAAATTTAGGCCACAACAAGACTCGTTGTCCATCCACCAGATTTATAAGCAATTGCTCATAAATTCCAGCCAGACAATTTGACATGATTAAAATAAAAAAAATCTTTTTTATGCTTATTTCAAGTTTTTTATTTATTTTTCTTTTTCTTTTCCGATACGCGTATTTCGGCTTTGAGCCCATTTTCAAGGAGTTTTTAAGTAAAACTTTACTTACTTTTACCACAGTATATTCATACAATAGCCCAGCTCTGTAAAAGCTGTCAAGCGAGTAGGATGCTTCTATAAAGAGACTATATTTTCTCTTTCAACAGTTTTAACTAAACACTAGTCAATTTCTAATACAAAGGTTCCTATGTAAATCTAAAGTGGAAGAAACAGAACTTGCAGCATGCACAAACTTGTACCAGAGGAAGAGGGACAAAATGACAATCGAAACTATTTCTGCAAGAAAAAAAAGCTAAAAACAATTTGTTCCACTTCCAATGCCATTCGGCTTGGTAGAACAATCAAACTGTCACAAACATTATTACAGCCATTTTGTCTGTTACACTGTCCCTGAACGAACACCCCTTTGCAATCAAACAGCTGTTTGGAAATGGAACAATACATTTGCAGACTGTTGCTGAGATGTGTATACTTACATAAAACTAATACTTCTCCCAACCATTGTGCAACTAGCTACTGTTCGTTCGTTGACATCCGTATCATACTTAATAGTTCCCTCTTATGGGAGAAACTTAGAGGTTTCTTTTGTAATTAAAATTCTGAAATTCACTTTTCAGTAGTTTGTTCTAAGCTGGGCTAATAAATATACTGTGCTTTTACCATAAAGTAATAAAGGCCTTTATTACTTTATGGTTTAACTTAGAAACTCCTTGAAAATGGCCTTATAAGCCGAAATACGCATATCGGAAAAGAAAAAAAAATAAATTAAAACTACAAACAAGTATAAAAAAGATTTTTTACTTTTAATTTAAAAAATAATATGTTTCATAAAAATATCACGCTTCAGTCAGTGAATATACTTTGTCATAGATTAAGATTGGCTCCTAACCCTCACTTCCCGCTTCATGCAGTTCATTTATGTAGTGTGACCCTAACTTCCGGAATATACAAGCCATGAACAAAATTTTAAAAAGAGAGTAGCAGACCAGTTAGCAGGCGAGCATTAGTCTTCTTGCCTTGTCTTACTGCAGAAGTTTTACATATAAAAGTTGCTTTTATTTTGTTCAAACGCTATAACCTATGAATATATTCCTTTTTATCGATGGCCGTTTAATGTTTCTAATTTGTTGCATCGATTTTTTTGAATAATCAAGTTCTAGCACTTACTGATCGTGTGCGAAACCTAGGGGATTTTGTCAACTCTAGGATGAAGTATTGTGATCATATTAATCATATTATGTTGAGAAAAAAGTATGGTTGTATTCGGCGGCTATGGTTGTATTTTGTAATTTTACCTTTGAACATTCGTTCAATGCTAGGAAACTCTTTGCTTCTAACGTACTTTAAAGCTAGCTATCTATTATTTACTTACTTGGATTATGTAGGCTTGATTAAATTAACAATTGCATCCAATGACTGTATGAGGTTCTTGCATCCTTTATACAAAAATACAAAAATCCTGGGTATCTACCAACTACTCACTAAAATTTCTAAACTCTGACAGACGTTTTAACTTATTGATATGCTTGTAGATAAACTGATTAGAAAGCGCTGATTGGGATGAATGAACTTCGTATAAAATTGAACAAATTCTTTATTGAACCAGAAAGTTTTTATTAAATACTTTTGTAGTCTAACTTAATACACACAATTTCTAATGTAAAACAAAATTGTAAGAAGGCGTCTTGACAGGTGGTGATTTGTTCAGGTAACTAGATTGTAAGCATATCATGCTGATTAACACCTCTGATTTGGTTCCGTGTTACAATAAACGCATCCAGGTTCAGAATTTTCCTATTTAAATTCTTACAGCCCGTATGAATTTGAAGAAACTAATATTTTATAATTTTCTTCCAAGATAATTTTTGAAATATATTCCTTTTCTTTTCATAAAAATTTTGTTTTTTTATATAGGTACTGGGTGACGCAAAAGTAATGACCCTATTTGGTTAAGCTACAACTTCTTTTCTAAATTAGAAAACTAGAATTAGTTTTTTACACATGTATATTTGTGCCATGATGATGTCTCTTAAATCGTGACCTCTAAAGTTGATGCACATTTCATCCCTATTTATGACATTTTCCATAACATGCCGTAACACTTCCTGCGATATGTTCCTTATTTCTTGATGAATGTTTTCTTTTAGGGCTGCGAAAGTCTATGGCTTGTTAACATACACCAGTGATTTCAAATAACCCCAAAGAAGAAGTCTGGACAGGTCAGATCGGGTGATCTTGCAGGCCAAGGCAAATCGTCAAAACGAGAGATAACACGGCCTGGAAAAGCGTCCCTCACTAAGTCCATAGTGTCCCGCACTGTGTGTGCCGTGGCGCCGCCCCGTCTTGTTGGAACCAGATGTGCTGCAGGCCCAATTCATTCAAACTGGGTATCAAGAACTCACGTAACATGTTTCTGTAGCGCTCGCCAGTGACAGTTATCGCATTACCTGCAGCGTCTTCACAAATAGGGTCCGATCACTCTTTCAGCACAAACGCCACACCATAAAGTAACTTTTAGTGGATGTAAAGGTGTTTCTTGAATAATACGTGGAATTGCAGTGCCCCAGAAGCGAGTATTCTGCTTATTGACATACCCCGAGAGATGGAAATGCACTTCGTCACTCGTAAGCAATTTTGAAAAAAAATCATCCTCTCCAAGGTTGACATTTATGACGCGCTGGCTGTACTCTAGATGAGCTCGGTGGTCAATAGGTAGCAGCTGATGAGTCATCTGAGTTTTAAGCGGAAACATCTTCAAGTCTTTGACCAAAATACACTGCAGAATCCTCCTGGAAATGCCCAATTGCATGCCATGTCGCCTCGTTGATGTTTCTGGACACTCTTCCACATCTTCGCCCACAGCATAGATATTTTCGGCTGAACGGCCTGTTCTTGGTGTGCCAGACTTAGGTCTATCCAATGTTGCGCCAGTTGCTTCGAGGCGTGTCGCAAAGCATCGCATTGTGCGACCAACCGATGCCGGACGGCGGGGAAATCGTCGACGAAATTCACATTTGTGTTTTTATCACTGATAGATTATTCAGTAAAAACATTGACACGATTATTCCACGTTCTTGGTGGGTATAATGGTCCATGTTTATTTTTAGTAATTTTACATTTGTTCAATACACAATTTTCAATATTAGAATGACAGGAGATGTCATATTAAAAAAAATATAAGTAATTTCTATAGTGCCAGTTCTTTTGCACCACCCAGTATATCCAGGGTGGTAGGAAAAATCATAAAAAATTGGGTTCACTTTTACTAATTCAATAAGTTTTTCAATATCCATCTTTCCTTCTTGCGGGAACTACGCGAATGACGGCAAAAATGGAGCATGCTGCGAATGACGGCAAAAATGGAGCATGCTGCGAACTGGAAATGAAACGCTGCAATCCCACGATCGCTACCTAGAAATGATGCGTTAGTGCGATATGTTACATATTCCGCCATAGTTTCGAGTCTCGCAAAAATTTCGCATTGGTCTGTGAAGACCTTAAGTAAGCTTACTTTGTTTAAAGTTAATATGAATTTTTTGTCTAGCATGACACTTGGATATTTGATATGATCTGACCAAGAGATATAATGGCTACTTATAGTCTTATGCAGGTTTGTGCTTGGTAAAAAATACGGAATTCTTCTGCGCATAAAAAACATAGAAAGTTTTTAGAAATTTCTCATTAGGGATTTAAATGAGTTAATGCAGAAGCCTATATGCATACAATTAGTTTGATCCAATTTTTCACTAGTTTAAAAAAAAAATCCAACATTAAAAACTACGAGTAGTTCTACGATAATTATGCAGCGCATTGTAAAACCAACATTGTACCCTATACCTACTTACCTACATATGTATATCACACAATCCATAAATATCACAGAAGTTATAAAATCTTGTTATTGTTAAGCCTCTACAAAACTCCCGCTTAAAAATATTTGCATTCATTTAATACATACCTGTATACGGCGCACTCAGAAATTATATTTGAAACATTTGCATGCCGAAAGTTTTCCAGTTTTGAAGTTTGAAATTATTAATGGAATCCAAATTTCTACATTCACAATTTTAAACACAAACTTTCTGCAGTTCCCTTTTCCGTGGTAAATAAAATAAAACTATTAACATTCATGAGAAGTTGGGTGAAATATATGCATAATATTTCTTCAGGTTAAAATTTAATAAGCAGAGCTATAACCTGCATATTTTAAGCCGAGGCAGATTGAAAACAAATCGACACTACAAAACCGCAAACATTGCATATTCTTGGAAATTCATGTTTCTCATTAGACAGTGGCAGTGCATTTTGGAATTTTTTATTAATTTTGGATTATATTCAGGATGAAAGCAGATATCAACATCAATGTAGCATAATACTCTGAACACCACCTGAGGCACCAGTACTAAATGAAACTAACCTTGTAAAGTGATGTTTTTTTTTTGCCTTACTTACCTGCAGATGTAGGTAAACTGCAAAGTGGTAAAAGTTTGTATTTTCTACTCGTAGACATTTTTTCAACAACCACCCACTAAAAACTTCATTAAATATTAAAACCGGTGATTTTTAAAGTTTATGTGAAGTATTTTTACGTGTATGGTTAGATGGTGGTTCTTTTTTTATGAAACAACTCTTTTCCGAGTCGCCCATTAGGGTATAGAATATAAAAACGTGTAGAAAAGTGGGCTCATGTAATGTTGACACGATTTTATCCTGCAAAAATATGATATTAAGAAAATCACTAATCTCTTTCTTAACACATTCCACTCAGAAAAAATCGAGTTAATGGCAGATTCCCAAACCTTATCTCATTTCGAGTTGATTTATGACATCGACGTGTTCCTAGTTATAAGCGTTCTGAAGAATGAACCCAGCAAAATTAATCACTTGAATTGAATACTTAAAGGAAATTATATAGACGATATAAATCGGCAGAGCTTTCTCGTTTCCAGTTCAATTAGAATAAAATCCAATGATGAATGACTTGATCCAAAATGTACGAATATTGTTCAGTGATACGGCAGTAATTTTCTTACATGTTAGCCTGAGCGCATACTTCGTATACCGAATGCCATGCTCTCTGGAAGCATTCGTTGAGAAAATTAAAATCACATTTCAAAACCAATCATCTGTGAGGGAAGAGTTTTAAAGTTTTCTTTGAACTTAAAAATTCCTATAGGATAAATATGTGTGGTAGTTATACATTATGGAGGAGGGTTTCGCAAATATTTCACTGTTCAGAGGTATGCAATCAATGTTAACATTAAACAAATTTTGCTTTTCTGCTGAATATATTTGGAATTTGTAAATCATCTTATGTGAAGTAAGTAATGGTGAAAATATTGGATCTAGAGGTCTAGGTTTAGGTCCTACTAGCTTTCATCAGCAATCATCAATAGCATTGACATTAGAATTCTTACTAAACAAAAACTTATTGCAATTTTTGTTGATGGAAATATGAATGATGCTTTATAGGCCCAATTATTGTATTTCTATAGAAGCAAATTATTTTCTCCATCTAGCATAAGCCTGAGAAAATGAGGCATTTAAAAAGGATAGAGTTTATTTATTTATTTATTAATTTATTTATGACTATACAGCAATAGCTTACAGACTAAAGTCACAATTAAAAGCTACCGGCTAAACTATTAAATCCAAGTATTTTTTGTTAACATATTTCGTCAAGAAAAAGAAGACTAAAATCTTACAATTTTAAAGATAAAAAGGTCATCTATAATGTTAAACTACTTTTTTTTTAAGTAAGATAACAATTACAAAAAAGAAACAAACAAAAAATATTCAAAAAATTACAAAAAGGGGGAAACAATGAAATTAAAATTATAAAAAAATATAAAGGTAATTAAAATTATAAAGGATGAGAGAAGAAATGAGGAGAAAAAATATTGAATGGGTCAATATTCATTCATGCGTTATTCAAAGTCTGAATCTCATTTCTAATAATTCTTTTAAAAGCACAGGTACTAAGACCGATGATGTCAAGTTCATTGAATAGGTCATTGTGATTTTTTTTTGTATCCTATAAGAAGGGGACTTGTATCTGCTTTATATAAAAGAAGTCTGGTGAATTTTCTCTGTCTACTGATTCAATTTGCTGTATATCGGGGAGAGCAGATAGGATTCGAACACTTTTTACAATAAGTCATGTAAAAACAAAACTAATAGCTATTTCAAAATAATCTCAATGCCGCTGAATTACCTACATATCTGGCTTTAATATTAGTGTCGCTCAGTGTTGATACAAAGTAACATGGCAAAGCTGTGATGAATTTCCCAAAAAATGAAAATCGTACCAAAGCACCCCATACGCGGGGTAGCTTCGTAAGTAGAACTGGATACATTCGCACATAGTGGGGGAGCCTCCGTACATAGTAATTAAAAAGGCTTTTTATATGAAATTAAACATTTAATGAGTTCAAAATTAACACAGAATAAACTATAAATATAATAATTATTGCACATTATACATAGTAAGATCTTTTTCAAATCTAATACACAGCCCACGTCTCATAAGTAAACTATTCCTTCGTCTTTGGTATTGGGAAAAACAAATTTCCAGGTACCCGGCTTCTTTCTCAGAAATGAAACTTTATATTCAATGGGGTATTTTGTTACCACCTGTCCAACATAATGTAAAACAGTCTTTTCCTTTTCGAACTTCACCAACACAAAGCTTTCTTCTTTAGTGTTTTCCGTCATAACTGGAATTTCGTTCTCAATATCAGGTAGGTCCTTCAGACATCTCTTCTAAAGGAGAACGAGAACTTTCTCTTAAACTTATGTCAGTCTCCCCTTCACTATCAGTCTCTCCAGTTTTCTTCTGTTTCTTTGGTTTGGTTTTTTTATCTGTGTCTGATAGCAAATTTAACGCGCGTTTCATCTCCTTAGCATTTTGTTTTCTCTCTTGCTCTTGTTTCTTCATCTCTTTTGCTCTTTCTATTTCTAGCAGTCTATTTTTTTCAGGAGTTATTTCTTCAAGTATAATTTGTTGCATGTTGTCATCTGAGACTGCTTTAGAATCGGAATGGTAAACTTGCACAGCTGCAAATTCTTCGTCACTGAAATTCAATTTGTTGAATGGCCATATTCCAATCTTTTCAAAAGCATTTGAAATATTTTTGCAGTTAAATGATTCAAAATAGGCAATTTTGGTTAGTTTTTGAATATTGTATACATTAAGAGTTTTTCCCGGGTTACTCACATGCCAGTCATTAAACGCTATCTTTAGCTTGGCCCAGTGAGGCGGGATGGGGTGGGATGCCATCCCGGTACTTCTAAATAATTGCAAACCCATCCCACTACTTCTTAGGAGAGATAAATGCGTTCCGGAACATATTTTTTCTTAGAAATTAGCAGAATATTCCGGCAGAATTTTTATTCACTCTTGGTGGCCGACAGGAGTTATTTTCAGATACAATACTTTCATGTGTTCTCTGTTGGCCTCCAATAATGTATAACATTTTTAAAGAAAGAATTTCCAGTATATTTCTAAGAAAAAAATACGGGCTTTTCTACATCACGACGAAGCATCGTTGATTTTATATTGCATTGGAGGTAGGCATTGCTGGCTTTCCTGTGGTTGAACAGATTGTAGTATGCAGTGCAGCTAACAGCAACTGACCCGCAGAACAGAGTGGAAAGAATCGGATCAGAACTGAACTGATACACTGGCAGTATCACTGCACCATGCTTACTCAATGCTCTGTATGAATACTGTCGGTCGACTTAAATTTCTGTCAGTCAGACAGAGTCAGAATTATAACTGGAGAGAGATCGGATCTTTTTCTTAGGACTGTATGGCTTCTTTGGTTCTTTTAAATGATTCGTCCTGAACGACACAGCTCTAGTTAGTTGACTTCCAAAGTTTGTCGAATTTTGTTTAAAAAAATATTTGTTTTTTAAATAATGGATAAATTTTTGATAAAAAAAAGGAAAGTTGAAGAACAACAGGTAGATAAAAACGCGCAAGGAGAAGAGCCTTGTAATGTATGTAGCACATAAAGCCAAGGCAGAACATTACAGGAGCCTATCACTTTGAAGATCCTAGATTACTGGACAGAAACACAATGGCATGAAAAGTTAGAAACATATAAATGGATAACAATTAAAGAAAGTGGACTAGGATGTTCTATTTGCAGTTCACTAAATAATTTGGGAATTACAAAGACTCAAGGATTGAAGCTGGTAAATGAATGGGTCAACTGTACGGGTAGAAAATATGGTGACACGAAAGAAAAAAAGCAACAGTCAATACATAAGAAACTTTCATCACATAAGTTGTCAACTGCACACATAGAAGCCAGTAAAATAGTTACTTTGTCTAAAGATAAATGTATTGAAACATTATTCGCTCAAACGGAAAACCAACACTTTGAAAATATACACCGAATATTTAGAACTGTTTATTACCTTGCAAAGAAGAATCGTCCATTTAGTGATTTACCAGATTTAATAGATCTTCTAAAAACAAGCGGAATAAATATGGGACGGATCTTACAGTCTGACCATTCAGCCTCAGATATTGCTCTTCATATTGCTGATGAAATGAAGCAGAAACTAGTTAATTATATACTAGAACATGATTTAAAAATAGGTTTTCTGATCGATGAGTCTACAACAATTAGTAAAAAATCTACTTTATCCATCTGCTTACGTGTCAAAACTCTAGAAACTACTGAGGTAAGTTTTATGACTTAGTAGAACTAGAAAATACTACAGCTTCTACCATTACTGAGATGTTTTTGCAATTTCTATATCGTCATGGTTTTAATGATAATTTTTTGACCCGAAATTGGATTTCCTTTGCTTGTGACGGTGCTTCAAATATGCTCGGAAGAAAATCTGGTGTAGCTAGACTACTAATTAACAAGTTTCCCAATCTAATAGTTTGGGACTGCAGTAATCATCGTTTGGAGTTAGCAGTTAATTTGATTGTAAATCAAATTTCCTTAGTTTGCCATATGAAAAAAATTTTCGACAAGCTATACGCTATTTATAATGCTTCTCCTAAAAATCGAAGAGAGTTGGAAAAAATTGCTGAAGAATTATGTGTTAAACTGAATTCTATTGGACGTATTTTGGACACTAGATTGGTTTCATCAAGAACACGATCAGTAATGGCTGTTCGCATCAACCGATGTAAATCGAAGTGTAAAAGATAGAGTAACATATAACGACCTGAAAATAAAATTATGTGAAATTTTATACATAATATGGGACTAATGTTGGATGCTTTGTTGGAGCTCGAACATCTTTCAAAAAAATTGCAATCAAGAAATATGACATTGCCAGAGGCTCATCGTTTAATAGTTTTAAAATACCGTGTATTTTAGTCATTGCCCAATAATCCCGGGGAATATTATGAAATGGTTTTCCAGGCAATTGAAAGACAGAAATTCAAAAGTGTTGAATTAAAAATTGGTAATAATATCGCTAAAATTGATAACAAGGAATTTTTTGACAAATTAAGTGAAAATATTTCATCTAGAATGTTTACAACAAGGGCAGCGCACATGTCGAAGCACAATAATGATGATTGCGAATTAAATAGAGAAAAATAGGCGGATTTAGTACATAGTTTAGAGATTTTTGATCACACCAAATGGCCTGAAGATAAAATTGCAACTTTTGGAGATAAACTAATAAGAAATTTGGCCAATATATTTAATGTGTGTGCAAACATTTCAGTGCAGGGATTTAGAGAGTTTTTTATGAATGAAAGCGACAATAAAACTGTACCAAAGGACTTGCAACCATTAAAAGTTGCAATTGATACAATAATAATATCCACTGCAGAATGTGAAAGGCCCGTCAATTGGAACGTTTAATCCAACGGAGTACGTAAAAAATTGATTGAAAAAGGGTCGGTGGGACGCAGATAATAGAAATTGTGCTAAAAGGTCGACAACAAAAAATTAAGAGGAACAGATATTGATAAGAATTGTAGGTTTTTAGAATCTGCACTATAGAAGAACTAATTATTTAGAAACCCTTTTTTTATTTGCAGATGTATTAATTAGGCATTGCAAGTGACTGCTCGAAATACCTTATTGTTTTTTTTCTATTTTTTGATTTAGTAACGCATATTTTTTTTTAAATAATTGAATTCTTGTTTTTTATGTTTTTTTTTATTAATATGCTCTTAATATTTTTTTTAACCATCCCACCGCTTTTAGCCCGCCACTTCGACCACTCGCTTGGCCTTAAAGGTCCAAATAATCCCACATCTAAAGGTTGAAGACGGTGTGTTGTATGGGGAGGAAACGATAGATAAATAATGCCATTACCACGAGCATAGTCTACCGCTTCTATTGTCACATGGCTATCGTGATTGTCGCCGAGGAGCAGAATAGTGTTACCTAGAGCAGGATGTTTTTTTTTAAATATGTTTCAGGACTTCCAAAAATATACTAGAGTATATCCAGCCCATCTTTGCAGCCATTCCCAGGCTGCCTTCTGGAGCACCTTCCATAAAGTGATCCTTGAAATGTACTCTGGGAAAGATGAATAGCGGCGGTATTGTGTTACCACTAGCTGAAATAATTCCTCCGAATGTTACGAGTTCACCTATTTCTGTGGAAACAAGTAGACCAATTCGCTTTTGGTTTTTTTCCGCTAATACCTTTGGCGTGCTCAGCTCTGCGAATATCCCTGAGTCATCAAAATTATAAATTCGATCTGCAGTGAGTGTATTTTTTTCAAAACCATTTCTTGGTTCTCGTAGAAATCAGTTACGGCTGTCTTGTTGAATCCATAAGATCGTGCTGCACTTGCGTTTTCAGGTTTCCTCAGGCTTAAATTTGTATTTCGCCTTCGATTACTGTCCAGCTATTCTTTTCCAACTATTTTTTTATGATTCCAGCTAGGTGGATAATGCAGCTGATTCAATTTCGCAAATTCGTATGCCAGTTTCTCACATGTACGATTGTTAACCCATAATGCATTTTAGAACATTTCGCGATGTACTCATTCAATAGAGTCTCTTCTTCGGTAGTGAACACTTGATTCGATGTGAACTTGGAACAAAAAACGCGACGGAGTGTTGTTACCTTCGTTTTCAGCAGCAGCCTTTTTTGTGGGAATTCGTTAATCGACTTTGAAGAGTTGTCGGTTTGATGCCGTATTTTTGTGCGGACTTCCTAATAGATAAAGCTTTATCTAAAACTGCTGGCATTGCAGACTTCATTGCATCTTCGTCTACCTCTTTCGTTCTAGTGCCTTTTTTTACATATATTCGTGGCATGATCCTGAAATAATAATATTATTATTCAAGAAACTTTCTGAACTAACGTGCAGTACGAATCCACCCCACTCATATCTGTACGAAGTTTATCCGAAAATTAATGTTTACATATTAATCTAAGGCACTTATTCAAAAACTATTATAAATTACTTTAACAATCTGAGCAAAACTTATTACGAATCAATGTTTTCAAAAACCAAACGAAAAATTACTTACGCGGAGCGAAAACACGTATCGACTTGTAACAAAGTTGACTGTTGCACTGCCACCGCGCTTAGCTGTCAGCCTATGCGCGTAGTGGGCCTCCTACACACACAAATGGAAACGCGTCAACATGTAGAATAGTGTAGATATGACTGCTGTAGGAATCCTCCCTCCGTACGAATCCTACCTGCTCTCTAGTTTTAACTGTGTTATATTAGTTAAAACTAGAATTACCGAGAGCGCTTTGTTAGAACTAGAATTTCCTAGTAAAATCGGGTTTTGACGGATTTCATGTTATACATACATATATACAATTTTATCTCTATCTAATTCATCAATTTTGCATGTTTCAAGAAACGCAATTCAGCCAGATTAGCCTAGTCGGAGTTACTGTAACTGCGAAATTCCGGTGACACATTTTTCTTGTGTAGGATTAGTAATACAGCAAGTAGTGAATTTTTTACATACCTAACAATATTCAGTTTTCCAGTGCCAACAAATTTCTCGCCTTAAAAGCAAAAATAACAAATTACCAATTATAAAAAATAAAATATTCTGGAAAATCTACACACATTCATATATTTCATGCAGAAAATAACGGCACACACTCTCCAAGCATGCAGCTAGAAGAGCCCGCTAAGCTTTAAAGACAAATGAAAGCCTTCCAAAAGCACATTAATCCATCTGACGATGATAAAATTAATTGAAAACGCCAAATTGTATGCAAAATATATAAAAACAAGAAATTTTTGCCGTTACTATCGTTAATATTATTGACTTTATTTACTTTATCATTGCACTAAAAAATTTGAGTTTTTCAAAATAAACAGAAAGAGGTTCGGTCTTTGTTACAGAGTGAACTTTCTTTGAAATAATATCATAATTTTGGTAGTTATTTGTCTCTGAAAATATCAGTTTCCAAGCGAAAATATATTAGTAACCAAAACTTTTTTACTGGTTTTCTTTCCGTCACTGCCTCTTACAGGCCAAGATCTTTCATACTCAAGTACAAATTTATCTATTTGATGTACCATTATTACGTTTTTATGTACCAAACTTTGCAAATCTCATGAATTCTAGAGTTTGCTAAAGCTAATTAAATCCATATAAAACCACGACATTTTTATTTTTGACACGTCATTACCTAAGTTTATGTTTTTTCTCTAACTATGTGCAATTTTTATCATGATATTACGCACAGACTTGCAGCAAATTTGTATTAACTTTTCGTGTTTTTTAAGATTTCAGCGCGGTAACCCACCTTAACTTACAAAGGAAAAATAAATTTGTTTGATTTTAATTTAGTTGGTAATAAAACCGTTCGGTCTTTTTCAAATCTATTTGATCTCATTTTAAGTATATTGAGATTCAAATAATGATATTTGCTCTTGCGTAGATCTATTTAGTTTTATATCGTTAATGATGCTGCATAACCGCGAGACTAGCAATATCACAATCGCGGAACTGCATAGAGTAGTAAAATTTAAATTCGAAGGTAATGGTAACGTCGGTATGAAACTACAACTTTTTTTGTCAATTTTATGTCTGAAATCCACAAATATGATTTTTTCGTCATATCCTAGAGTTTAGTAGCAATAATTTTCTCATTATAATATCAAAATAAGAATTTCAGTGTCTACTGAAAATTTCACTTTGACTTTAACGTACGCGGTAGTGACATTAGTAGTCTCGCCGTTATTCAGTAGCACCCCAATGATTTATATCCGTGATAAAACTTATTTCGACTTGTCGATTTCTTCTTGATGTCTAATTATTTATAATGTAATTTATAATTTATCATCTCAAAGCTGTCTCATCTCTTTAAAGCAAGATCATCACTTAACCACTTCCGTTTCTTTTTATGCAGCATTAATTTCCGATTCACCGTGACTAAGCATTCTTGACATTAATATTACAAGTATGTTAAGCTGGATAGACCACATCCTCCTTGTTGCCACAGAAACACATAGAAATATCTTGGATTTCTTAAAAGTTGTAAGAAATAGTTCAGTCCGTCAAATCTAGCGCTAAAATTCTTATATCAAGCTTAGAATGAAACAAAATATACTTAATATACTTGCATGTCACATGACGAAGGCCCTTGGAAAGATCTACTAGGTTTATAGGGAATTTTACTAAACCTTTTAATATCAAAATGATTTTATCAAAGATTTTTTAGATGCATTGTTAAAACCTCTGTGTATAACAGTTTTGTGATATATGCCTGGATAGCTCAGTAGTTGCTAAACAAAATTGTTCCTTGACTTGGGTTTAAAGTAGCCCTCCGTTCTTCTGACATAACTTTCATGAGTTTTATTTTTAGTTTTTATCAAAAATTAATGTAATAGTTTTGGAGGATGCTATAAAACCATAATAAAAGCAAGCTGTATTTAATTCCTATTTTGCTCCTTAATGGTTTTATTCTGGATGAATTGATGACAACGATAGAACTTCTATAAGTACAAATGGACTTAAATGCTGAATAATTTTCTTATTACTCTCCAGGCGGTTTTTAAAACATCTCAATTAAATTAACTGGCCTAGAAGACCAATTGTCAGGACTTACACCCAAGTAACAATTTAAGTTTTATAATTCTATACTATTTTATAAAACTTGTAATAAAGCTATTTAGTCAAACGAACAATAATTGGACCATGAAGAAGCTGTCATAAAACTCAAAGGGCCCACATTACAATAAGATTTCAGGACCTATTTTTGAAATCTTACAAATCCTTATTGGTCTCATCTGGATTAGGATTACTCTTTGCGACAATTTGTAGCTCTTTATAAAACCCTTCATAAAATTGTTAATGAAAGAAAAATTTTAATATCAACTCATCAACCTATCCGTATAATGTTATCCCAACTATCATAAAGCCATTCTTTAAACCTTTTTTAAGATAAAATGGGATTGAAAATACTATTTCAGCAAACTTGAAACTTGAAAACAAAAATAAAGTAATCTTTAAATGTATAATTAATTTTATGGTACTAAATACACTTATAAATTCCAATTTATAATAATTTAATGAAATGTTGACATTTAATTTAATTTTACTTCATGTGTGTAAATATAAGGTATTAAGGGCAATTATGTAGTAACTTTTACGGTGATTGAAAGTTTACTGATAAATATTTACATATATATGATAGATATCGCATAGCATAGCTCGAAAAATAACAACGCGCCTATTTGCTGTAATAAAATGGCTGTAATAAAACCGTTTGATTTTAGCATGGCTTCAATTAAAACACTCTATCCTATTCCATTTTGTTTTAAGCAAAACCTTTCTGAGTGCTCGTAGGCGGATATAATTCTATTTGCTATTAAATAAAACCATTTATTTTTATATAAACGCATTATAAAACTAATTGCACTTATGACACAAAATGACAACAAATTTGCTTGACTTTAATTTAGTTGCAAATAAAACCGTTCGCTCTTGCTTAGATCTATTTGATCTAAGTTAAAACCATTCTAATTCTATTTAGACTCAAATAATGATATTTGCTCTCGGATAAATCTATTTAGTTTTATATATATCCCAGATAAATGTTTTTTTTTACTTGTTGACTTGTTTTTGACGTCGCGTTTCAGTTTCCAAGCGTACGTTGTGCTTAAACGATCTTTTCGTATGGAGGAGTATAAACCTTGTATTGGTATGCAAATTAAATATTTATATTATTATGCATGTTGCATGTTACGTAGTATAAATTAATAATTTTCAATAAAAGTTGGATTTATACAGAAAATATTTAAGTCTTTACTTTACTGTTAAATACATTCTCTATGTGACTTTTGCGTAAATATGTATATCGATATTGGAAATAAAATAAATAAATGTGAAAGTATTCGTTTACAATATTTACATATATCATATTATCAATATAACATCAAACACAATTCTTTCCTTACAATTTAGCATTATCATAAAGATCACCCCAAGGAGCATTGATTTAACGTGGAGACGTCGTTGTTTCGAAACATGTTTCTATTTGGAAACAAGTGTTTCGAAACAACTGCATTAATGTGACATCTACGACACGGAAGTGGAGCAACGCAATTCCTAAAAAGATACCGTTTTGGAATATAAGGGAGTTATTGTTTCGAAACTATGACGTAACATGATAACGAAACATTTACGTTAATATGCCTAAATCCGCCACTTGAGTAACATTCATGCATAATTGGCATGTATGTATTAGCATTACCTTTTCTTTTATATATAGGTATGTTGATCAAATATATATGATATTTAATATGTATATGAATCAAAAAATACAATACAATTCAGCGTGTGTGAATTTTATATGTTTTCGTTCGTAAGTAACTCAAAATGGAAATTATCATATTCTTTTAAACTTATTTCATGGGACTTTCCTAAAAAAATTGTTTATTTCTTCAGATCAAAAATTTGAACGCAGAAAATTTTTTCGTCAATATTCATATATTAGCACGATAAAAAATGCTACTCCCTCTGAAAAACTAACTTTTAACAACATTCAAATTTATTTAATATTTATTTAAAAACTTTATTATCTTCCATATGACATGAAAAGTTCTCTTCGTATTTTTCCCGTAATTTGAAATGAAAGAAACTAATCTCCTTTTGGAGAATTTCTAGCTAATTTCATAGAAAATCAATTTTTAACTCTTCAATATAAATCATTTTAAGACACCGCCATGTTAGAAGAATCTTTTAGCCAGAAGTTTCAAAAAGATAATTTTTCCCCGTCTGTTTCTTTGCAGGTGCCTAATATGACACGATTACTGTGTTGTGTTCCATTAGTTCCCGAATAGAAACTTTTCCTTGTTTGTGTCTGAAATGGCCTCAGTATTTTCTTTGCAAGTGCCTAATATGGCACTATTATAGTAGAAGTACTACTCAATAACGTTCTGCTATCTGTCGGTAAGAAACCCATTTTATTTAAACGTAGCAACGACAGAAGCTCATTTAAGGCCCGATGTGTTATTTTATGCGTTCACCCAAAATTTAAGCTCCTCAAGGAAACTTAGCTTTTCTTCTGCTTGCTCTATATTCCCATCATCGTTTTCATCATTATCATCACCACAATTTATAGAATATTGATCATAATCCTGATTTAGGTGATTTATATCACCGTCTGTCTCTTTAATACATTTAACTGTATTATTCTGAACGGATTGACTGTAATTAATCATTAAAGATGCTAATACCTTTCGAAAGCCGCTGCGACTGGGGCCACTCTTGCATGTAGCTGCTTATTCCTTTAATTTTGTTTAGTGATTTTAATCTTCTATAAAAAGTGGTTGTTGTTTTAAACGGTCTTTTCTTTAACATAGCTTGCACTTTTTGATTAAACATTCTATAAACAACACTTTTAATTCTCATTTGACGTTTAAATTTTCAAGCCCGCAATTAATATTTGTGTATTCCCAAATAGAAACAGTTTTAGTAAGTTCGTGCCTTTTGTTCCCAAAATGTCTCCTATAATATTTGAAACATTTTAGTCACAGTTTCTTTAAGAGTACTAGTTCCTAAAAAGAAACTATTCAGTCGAAAAAGGGAAACATTTCCTATAATGGAACATAATAATTACTACTTATTAGGAATAGTTACTAAGTTAGGAATTGTTTTAATTTAGGTACGAGATAGGCATTTCTACTTAAATGTGCCTATTAATGCCCAGTTGGTAATTGTTATTTAAAAGGAATAGTTACCAAGATTTTCCACACCAGCTTTAAGTCCTCGACGTTATCATAACGTCATGGTGTGCAGAATGAAACATTAAGAAACAGCGAGGCACAAATACTTCTTGGGACGTCACTGAGAAAAAATCATTGTAAATATGGCAAAAATGTGTTCAATTTTACTATTTTTGTATATAAAATGGCTCCATATAGGTTTTTGTATGATTTGACAATGAGCATAATAAGCTTTCTCGAGTTGTAATTCTATTAGGTTAAATTTATAAAACAACAATGACGTTATAACAATAGTAGAAAATAATGTAAAATCTACAATATTCCTCTATAATTATATAAAAAAAAGCAACAAGACAATGTAGAAATAACAAGATGCAAATATGAAACAAAATACTAGATTTTAAGATTATAAATATTCTCCTTTATTTTAACAATGATAGTAGTAAAATTGTAAGAACGGGGTTGTAAGTAGCACTTCATATTTTTATGAAAATGTAATGAAAAAGTGTAAATTTTACAATACAGTTTGTTGTTTTATTACAAAAATTATTTGTATTCAAAGTTAGTTTATGGATTAATTAGTGACGTAAACATTTCTTTTTTTGTAATTTAAGATATTCTTCATTGCAAATCAAATCTTGCCTTAAATGCTGAAATACAGAAATAAACCTAAGTATTATTTATTCTGTAGAATATATTCGATGAAACAAGGTGAAATACAAAAAAACATATTTCTTAAAAAAAATTTTATTAAAAAAATACATTTTCGGAATTGAACGTTTTTACATTATTAATGATAATCGTACATTATTTCACTTACAAATTTAGTTTTAGTTACTATATTGTTTTATTTCTTATATAGGGTTTTCCAGGCAAACATAATAATAATATATGTACATATAATATATGTATATATAATATATGTATATATAATATACTCGTATATATAATATATGTATATATAATATACTCGTATATATGTATAAGGGCTCTTGGTTCCAACAGAAAATATTTTTATTAAATTTTAAACTGAATAATATATACAGTTAATATATCCAAAGTATGTGATAAGTCAGAAAATTTGGAACTTAATCCGATATACGCAAAAAATTTCTTAATATAGCAATAGAAGTAAGATTATCATCAAAATCTGTATTTATCCCATAAAGAAATTTTTGAATAAATGTCCAAAGCCCTTGACATGCTTTCGGATATTCTAGAGCCAGAATTTGGAAAATTTTAAAGCAAGTATCCATACATTCAACAAAAGAGTTTAGTTTATAAAGTTCATTATCGAAATTCACAAAAACGCTTTCGATTTGAAAGCAGTCAGATCCGAGAATTATAATAAATGGTTGAATAGTGAAACCTGCGTTGTAATATTTTGATATTAGCTCACCAACTTTAGTCTTGTAATTATTAATAGATATCAGGTGTAGTGTGAAGCTTTCCTGAGCATCTTTAATAGTTGCTTTGCGTTTCTGTATACCCGATACGTCCTTAAATCGTGCCGTTGGCAGTATTATCGCATTTAAAAGTATAGTGTAGATGTAATCAACAAAATCTGAAATGCACAATTACTAAATTAATTTCATTATTTACTTTTCAATGTAAGTAATATTACCTATCGAATTTATCTGTTTTGAAGATGCAAATATATCTCGGCTTGATTTATCATGTATATGACAATCATAATAAGGTCCAATTAAAGTAGTCTTAAATTCACCCCATTTACTAAAAAGGGGGTGTCTTATTTGGATATAATAAAAGGAAGTCTATTTGTATCTATCGAGAAAATAAATTGTATTAAAAACAAGTCTTCTAAATGTATTAGGCTTACTAATTCACAGCCCTTCGAATCTTTGTATCATGGCCATGCTTTCAAAAATTCTATATTTGACTGAGATTTTGACATTCTCTCTTTTCGTCATAACAGAAACGTCCTTTCCCAGCTATCTTCAAGCTGATCCCTATCGTTATAATTCCTACTTAAAGTTGCTTTTATAGCTTGTGCAATACTTTCATCAAATTCAACTTCTGTAGTCGTCACAGGATCACATTTAGGTTTGCTGTTCACTTTTTTAATTTTGGCTCTTAAATTAATAAACTTGTCGTAGACCTTGGGTTTTTTTCCCTTGACGAGGAACAAAATAGTATTCCTAAAAATATAAATAATGTTTTACGCATTTAAATCTTCCGAGTAAATGAATACCTTGCATTCAGTAGGAAAAAGATTTACAATTTGTTGGGGAAGTGATTGAAAATCATTCACATTCAATGCTTAGCCATAATAGTTGTAATCTTCCAGTATTATCGATATTAATTGCTTTCGATGAAAATCTAATAGCCGCCCGTTATTAGAATAAAAATTTTGCAATGCTCGTCCTCTACATGTACTGTTTAATAATTTTGAAATGTCCTACATAGTATATTGTTACACACAAACGACAATATTCACTATATGTTAAAAGTTACCAGTAGACTTGGAATCTCCGAAGTAAATAATTGTCCAGTTGATGACCATCATCAACAACATGACTTTGAAAAATTTGTCAACCAGGATAACACTTTAGATTGTGCCGTACTGCAAATAAAATATGGTTAGAAATAAAACTCAATAACTTCTCCAAGTACACTTACCTTTTCTTTTCTCCAAACAAATAACTTTTCGCCGAATTGTGCCCATCAGGCGCGTATGCAGACCTTCAGCCGGGGGGGGGCGGGGGGGTCACACCTAAAATGTTCGAGGGGAGAAAAAAGTTGGAAGTAGTCGCTTTTAATTTTTTTTATCATATTTAAGTTAGATATCACAAAACCGAATTTTCGGTTTGATTTGGAAAACCTGTCGATAATATTATCCACATCAACGTCGATCTCAGAGTGGACAGACATTAAGGTCTCATATCCAGATTTTCTTTCTCGTGCAAAGATTGTAGAAATAGTTGTGACGCAACTAATTCTGTCACGGGTGAAGTAATTGACTGAGAGTAGAGCTTGCGCCTTGAATCACATTCGAAGGAATAGGAGTAGAAATGCATGATATGTCACTGACTACATCTTTTGATGGGAACTTAGCTGATCTTGCTTTCTTCTGAAAATAGTTATCAATGGTCTGATCAGTCTTTTGCTTTCCACTTTCGCTACTATTTCTACCTCCATCGCTAACTGCTGTAGCAAGTTTATTCTTCTCCTATAAATTAAAAGTAAACGTGAAGTTAAATTAAACAGCACTACTTGAATTAAATACGAAAGTACAAGCAAAGCATCGGCAACTACCGCAGAGGAAAGCGAATGGTTTTTATTTTTATAGTCTTGCCGTAAGAATTGTAGAATCAATTTTAATGAATCCAACTGATCGTTTTCACCAACCAATAATGTATAAAAATTCGAAAGTAAAATGTTTAAGTAAATTTCTAAGAACAAAATGTATGCTTGCCAACGCTTATAAATATCTTTAGCGACCCAGATCAGCCAAGGCACCTGAACCAACATAACTCTTTGGAATCAATGTCCGCCCCAAATAGTGCATGAAAAATCTATAGAAAAATTGTCAGATCTTTCTAAGAAAACTGATTGCTTGTGCCCCTGTCCGAAAAGAGTGAGCCACCAGAATCAATGCATCAATTCGTTTAGACCGTTGTCGGCTCAAATTCTTAAGAACAATTTGCAAGTGTATTTCTAAGAAAAATTTAATGCTATGAACGTTAAAATTTTGAACAACTCTTGAATTAGTGTCGCTATGAAAAATCATCGGGTGGCTAGACGTTCATTGCATGGAACTAGGGTTTTTCAGTGTTCCCAAATCTGAGGGATTAAACCCTTTTTTAAGGGATTTTTCCTTGAAAGTTCTGTTGAGACACAAAACTTTAAAATTAAGGGATTTTGACTGTGGAAGCAAATTTAGATTATTTTCTTTATCAATATCACATGTACAAAATATTTTCTGAGCCGGGTGACTGTTTCTATTTGATTGCGAGGGACTTGTGTACTGCCACTATGCTATACTATGTTATATTTGTTACGTAATAATAAGCCCAATGCCTTATGCCCAATGCCCAATGCCTATGGCGTTGGTCTATTTTGAGGAATATCTTGTATTGGAAATAAATTAGTAAAGTAGAAAGATAGTAAATAGTGGAAGAAACATTAGATATTAATATGACATATTTCTTCATTAAAGGATATGGCGAATTCTAAAATTCAACTCCTCAAAAAAAAATGTTTAAATAAGACAGTTTAAAAAAGTTGAAATCAAAAAATATGTCAAGAAATTTTCCGATTGCTGGTTGGAAAACGAAAGTAAATATAAAGCCTGGATTCAAAAGCACAATGACCGAAAAAAAGCTAAATAAAAGGTTTGTGGTTTTGAAATTTGTTTGTCATTCAAATCTTCAAATAATTTATAGGCTTGCATAAAATTCTTATTTGTGGAACATCTGAACTAGAAAGACATTCTACCAGAAATATGCATAAACAAAATTTTAAAATTATGAGTCTCCCAAAAAGTGAAGGCTTTTACTCAAATGCGAAAAATATTTATTTACTTATATGAAATAAATGATTTTGTACGAAATTGATTATGTCACTTTACAAACCCATTCTTAAGGTATTTTAAAAGATTTCTTTGAAATATGGTATTAAGGGATTTTAAGGGATTCTTATGTCCAAAATGAGGGATTTTCACACACACGCACAGGTGACGGTCAGCGATGGACGAAGTTGCCGTCGGGATTGATCAATTTCTAATTTTGCCGTCGTCGCCACAAAATCAAACGAATGAAACTGTTGTGACATTTATTTTTGTCAAGGTTGTAAGACGCGCGTCAATTTCAAAACAATGAATTTTGATGAGAAAAATTATGAAGTGTCAAATCATAAAATAATTTATGATATACAAGACACCCAGTATTTGACACAAAATACATGGAGGCGTTTAAATACAAATGGTAAAATCGTGATATTTTTGGCATTTAGTTTGATTTTAATTTAGTTAATTTCTTTATTTTAAATTTTTCTTTTCCACACTTTGGTCCTTTGCAATTCTTTCAAAATAATATAAAATATTCTCGATAAAAATTTGTTTTAAAACGCTCAGAACATAATAAAAAATGAAATCTCAGTATCTTCTTCTTTCACAATCGCAGCTTTTCGACTACATGTTTTGACAGTGAATTACCCGCTGCCATCCACCGTAGAAAAATCAGATAGGTAAAAAAAAATTATGATCGCTTACCAATTTCTTAGAAACAATAACACTTTTTAAACTCGAAATTGTGTTCTTTTTCATATGAGTAATGGGCGCAACAAAAATATTTAAGCATCTTCATAACTGCGCTGCTAAGTATTACGTGCCATTTTCTAAACAACCAAACACTAAAATAAATATTCATTCCAAAATTACTTACTATCCTGTGATAGGTATGATAGATGACTTTTCGACACTATATAAAAACGCAAGAAAATTTTAAAAAATTTGTACACGTTTAAAAGAAAAGGAAGAAAAGAGCTACGAGTACCATTACCAGTACCGAGTATTTAAGAACTGGCAATTCCCAGTACTAAGTGTTCTGTACTGGAATTAAAACTTTACAGTCCCATTCCCGGAATGGCAAGTAATACTTTAAAATACCGGAAAGTAATTGAATTTGCGATTCCATTACAAAAATACCTACAAATTCCCAAAAGTATTTAGAAAGTTTTTGGCTTTACTATATAATTCCTTTCAATTCTTTTCAAATACTTTCAATTACTTTTAATTACTTTGACAACTTAAGTATTTACCATGAATTATGAAATGAACTGGATGCACTGAAGTACAATACACCATTGCCTTCATCAGGTGCAGTAGAGCGGTTATTTTCCTTAGCGGGCTTAATCAACCATCTGAAAAGACAGGCTCCTAGTGATTTTTCTTTTGAAAAATTAGCCTTAACTAAGGCAAACTGGAGTTTTGGGAAAATTAAAAATTAATTGAAAGGCTAAACTGGAATTGTGATTTTTACTTGTAAAAGTAGAAATCACTGCCAAGAAAAATTAGGTTTAAAAACTGAAAATAACTATATGATGAGCAATTTCTGCTTAAATAAAGTGCATTTAACTAAGGTTAACTATTGTTTTTTATATAATTGCAAATTTAAATATGAAGAAATAGCAAACAGTAAATATTTTCCTAGAGCGTAACTTTGTATTTTTTAACCTCTTGGCCTATAATTGTTTTAAAGCAAACATATTTCTCCAAACTACTTAATTTTATTGCAACTTGAGAACATCGAAATCAGGGAAAAGCTTTTATTACAATAAAATTAAAAAGACAATTGATCCAGTTCATTTCATAATTCATGTTTAATACTAAAGTTATCAAAGTAATTAAAAGTAATTGAAAGTATTTGAAAAGAATTGAAAGGAATTATATAGTAATGCCAAATACTTTTTAAATACTTTTGGGAATTTGTAGGTATTTTTGTAATGGAATCGCAAATTCAATTACTTTCCGGTATTTTAAAGTATTACTTGCCATTCCGGGAATGGGACTGTAAAATTTTAATTCCAGTACAGGAGGCTTAGTACTGAGAATTTCCAATTCTTAAATATTCGGTATTGGTAATTAAGAGGTATTAAATCCATTAAGTAATGAGTATTTTACAGCTCTGCGCGAAGGTTAGGTGGCGCGCTTCATTGGGGGGGGGGGGGGGGGGTGTATGACCCTGTGACCCCCTCCCCCCTCCCCCTGTATACGCGCCTGGTGCCCGTAGCCCAACAATTTTAATTGCGTCAAGAAAAAGAATTTTTAAACAATTTCTGGAAATATTCCACTTAGTTATTTTTTCTAAACAAATTTTTTTTATTAAACACCGTTTAATATTAACTGTAACCACTCACCGATTTGATTACAACACGTTCACTTATTAAACTGAGCTAAGCACTTAAAAATAACAGGATTGGTACTCCTGCAACTCACTACGAACATCACCGATGCTTTGTGGACAATGACGCCAATGCAATAATCGGGCAGGTTTACCGTAAAATTGTACAGCATTCACAAATAATTTATACACGAAACTACATGAACCAACAATTGGTATAAAGCGTGTGTTTAAACTTGTAGAATTTAAAAGTCTTCTCAAGAAATAATAACTTTGCTTGTTGATTTTACACTAAGAGTTGCAATTGCGTAGACAAAAGCAGCAAATATTATTCGCAGCGTAGATTTAACAGTACAAATAATTGTTTTTATATTGGTGTTTCTTTTTATGTCTTATCTTTGTTATTTTAAAGTAGAATGCTTTTAGTTTGACAATTTATGTTGTAAATATTACTATACTTATTTTTTACATTTACTTCATATGATTTTATAATGCCGTTTTTCTCTGAGTGACTTACCGGATAGGATTATGCCGTTTATAATAGTACAAACCTTTGAAAATGGCGAGGTCTGCTAATGTGTAGTACCTAATAATTGGGAAGTTAATGGTACTTTACATTGGCCACAAAAAAGCCAAGTTGCTAAACTGTGCCAGATTGAAAATTCTGTGCCAAATGCAAGGTGGAAAAAAAATAAATTTTGTCAGGAAGCGAGAATTTGCCACTCGAAATGAGGCGATAAAAGAAATTGAAAGAATGGAGGAAAAGTCGGATACGGAAATTGACAATGCCACATTTAATCCAATAGTAAAGAAAAGGAAGAAAACGCGGTCAAAATTATTTCAGCCCCATTCATCTAAACCAGACTTTAATAGTGAAATTCCTGTTCGGGATGATGTGGTAATATTGTATAACAATTAATAACTTTCCAACAAATATTTAATATTATTTTTGCTTTTCGAATATCCAAGTGCCACTTCATCAACAGTTTCAAATAATCAAATCTCTACAGAGTTTTTTCTACGAAATGACATAATTAGTCCCCAGATTTTGACAACTGGAAATGGAACATATTTACTTAGAGAGGATGAAGAACTGGTATGACGAATTATAATGTGCAAAGTCAAATTAGTGTATTTTCGTTTTTTGTTTTTTTCAGCAAGGTATATCAGCATTAGAAACAAATGGGAATACGGCAGAAGTTTTTGTTTTACAACAAGGATTCCATGATTCTGAAAAAGAAAGCATTTTAACAAAACTTTTAGAGAACCAGGCATCAGTTATAATTTTAGCAAAGGAATATAAGAACAGCATTAGTACATCAAAAACAGCTGATGAAACATTGAAAACATCAGACGCCTGTATATTGAGGGAGCCCATAAATTCGCTCGAAAAGTTAAATGAAATAGCAATAAAACTAAATAAAATAAGTAAAAACGAGTTTTCAAACAAAACTGAGGCCAAGCCGCATGAAAAAGTAGAAAATAAACTTTTATTCACAAACAGAGGACTCAGATTTTTTGATTGGGACATTTCTCATGAATATTCTTTCTCTTCATGAATCAAATCACTTATTACCTCTGATTGATCATACTGAAATATATCGGTGATTGTCAACGAATAAAATCTGAGTCCACATCTGTGTGTGAAGAAAAGTTTATTTTCTACTTTTGCATGCGG
Organism: Dioctria linearis; assembly: GCA_963930735.1. NCBI lineage: Eukaryota > Metazoa > Arthropoda > Insecta > Diptera > Asilidae > Dioctria > Dioctria linearis. The sequence goes on along the minus strand of OZ005740.1, from coordinate 35,364,596 downwards.
CTTAGCCTCAGTTTTGTTTGAAAACTCGTTATTTACTTATTTTATTTTCTGCCCTTTTCACGTTAACTAAATTGTTATTACGTGCTGCATGGAGATATTTTAAAACAATTTTTAAGTCATGTTTGGTGCCGATCCGAAAACAAAAATTTTTCGAGTATCAAATCGTTGAAGTACTGCAACGGTTTTTAGCTGTATTCCAACTTGATCCCATATAACATGAATTTTCCCGATCTTCCATGTTTTCCACAGCCTTTTCTTATTACTATGATATTTTTTTAAAAATTAATGCAATTTTCATGCAAGTTTTCATGATTGTTGAAGAGAAAGTATTGATGCCAGTAGGACGGAAAAAAATGATTCCGCACAGCTTATAAAGTCGAAAAATTCTGGAAATTTTCGGAAAATTTTCCAGAAAAATTGGAAAATTCTGCATTTTTCCTGAAACAGATTTATCACTTATCATATCGATGAAAATTTGTCCGATGATTTTCCCGGTTTTCCGGCTTTTCCACGGAGTTTTCCACAAAAACAACTTTATGCAACTCATTTCGCTCTACAACTTTGTCTTAGGTTGCAAAACGCTCAAACGCTTCCTTGGTCTGAAAAACTCCGGAAAAGCGTTTTACATGAATTTTCCTCGATTTTTTCTGCAAGTTTTCACCATTGTCGGAGAGAAAGTAATGATGCCAGTTTATAGGGAACTTGATCCTGCATAATTTAGAAAACCTTTTTGCCGGAAAATTTTCCCGAAAAATCGGAAAACTCTGCATTTTTCCTGAAACGGATTTATCACTAATGAAATTTGTACCAAATTTTCAAATGATTTTTCCCGATTTTTCGGGTTTTCCATGGAAATATCCGGTTCAAATTTTGACAGATTCAATTGTCACATGACATGAATCTGTGTGCCAAATTTCAGCTCGCTGTGATGACGAAATGTGGGTCTACGGACTACGAAAGTGTCGAAAATAGTAAAAAAGAAATATATAAATAAATATACAGACAGACAAATTCGTGCCTCAAAAACTAAAAAGAGAACGTTGCAAATTGTGTAGTGGAAAATATCAAATTTATCTGTTGGAACAACGGCAACGAAACGGCCTATTAATCCTATACTGATTTTATGAATAAATTTTGAATTGCATTCTTAAAACCTCTATGCATAATAGTTTTGTGATAGTTGTCTACATAACCCAATAGGTCTCTAGACCAAATTGTCTCTTAAATTCGATTTAAAGTAGATCTCTGTGCTTCTTAATATAACCTTTAATGTAGGTCTTTTTTTTCAGTTTTATCAAAGATTTATACAAATAGTTTTGAAGGATGCTAAAAAAACCTTAATAAAATTAAGAGGTAATTAATTACTATTTTTCTGCTGGCTTAATAGTTTTACATTGCTTGATGTAGATGACAAGGATAAAACTTCTAAAAGTACAAATAGATTTAAATGCTAAATAATTTTATTACTACCCTCCAGGCGGTTTTTCAATCATCTCAACAAAATAAATTGGTCTTGGAGACCACTTGGTATGATTTACAATTTCCATAAAATCGTTTAGCAAGCTCAAAATCTAAATAAAACAATTAAAAAATCGGAGCAAAACTATAAAACATTTAAAAACTGTTACTTGGGCAATCACCACGAAACTATTTACCAAGCTCAAAACCTTAATAAAATAATTATAAACACTGAGTAAAAATAAATAGCATTTAAATTGTGTTTGGTTAATGAGGTATTAACGTTCCTGAAAGGGGGGAATGTGGATTGGACTCAACGCCAGACGTATATCACAAAAGATCTTTTAAGTTGCGGTGCTTAGGGACCGGTTGTCCGCCTTCATCTCCCAATTTCATAATAATAATAATCCTTGACGAGAACAATTTTTGGAATAAACATTTTCCATCCAAACTGACTACGACAGCAGTAAGTCTTAATTTAAAACATCAGCTGACAAAGAGGTTACCTGTCGTCAACAGTTAATATACAATTAGACATGCCGCACACTTAAGCGCCAAATGCAGAATGTATGCCTCGCAAATGAATGGTCAGTGAACTAATTAAACTCTACACTAATATCTGAATGAGAATAGGCACATAGGAAAATCAGTCATTTGCGAAGTATGCATTCTGCATTTGACACTTTAGTTTGTGGCTTGCCTTACACCTTTTGGGTATTCCTCATCCATTTCAACTCAATTATTTATTTTAATTAAAAACTAATTAATATTCACAGTTCAGTAGTGCAATGGAGTATATGTATGTAAGACTAGAGTATGTCCGACGGATATTAGTGCAAGTAGTACCTACTCAGGTGCAGGGCTCTCAGAAAGGTTTTACTTAAAACCAAATGGATTTACAATAGTATGAAATGGTTTAATCGCAGCCATCCGAAGATCAAATTGTTTTATTACGGCCGTACAAGTAGCAAATAGACTTTAATGTAAAATTGCCATTTTGTGCTTAAACTGCATTATTTTTAAATTAATTATTTGCAGGTATTTAAAATAATATCAAAATTAAATACATTGTAAATAAACAATTTATTTTAAAAATATTTCTAAACTTTTCCTAATTATAATTATCTTTGAGGCACGTTATTATTTTTCGAGCTATCCCATATGATATAATCAGTAAGTTTTCAATCGTCGTAAGATTTGCTACATTAAATTGTTAAAATAAAGATCCCTTTTCGTTTGAAGTTTCAAGTCTAAAAGATTTACTGAAATAGATTTTCCAATCTAATTTTATCTTATGATGATTGATGATGGGTTGAAATTACACTTTTAGTTTTATGATAGGCTTTCTAGAGAACTACAAATCGTCCTAAAGACTAATCCAGATAAAACCAATCAGGCTTAATACGGTTTTAAAAATACGCCCCGAAAGCGTTTTGTAGCGTGGGCCCTTTTAGTTTTATAAGAGGCTTTTTACGGCCATTTTATTGTTGGTTTCACTATATAGCTTTATTAAAAGTTTTATGAAATAGTATAGACAACGTAGTTAAAACTAAGATTTTTACTTGCGTATTGTTAGTTTTCTGGACGTCTGATTGGGCTACAAAACCCTTGCACAGACATTGTAGCCTATAATATCTCTGAAAACTATCGAATAAACACTACACTCCACAACTACATGACCTGGCTACTTCTGCACTGAAAAGGTTTCCCCTACTTGGAACACATACGCCTTTCAGCACACTTACAACACGTGTACTCTGTGACGTGCTTATATCAATAAAACCTCCGGAGTATACGGGATACAACAGATGACAAACAGACCTCGGGGTGAATATGGGCGTGATGGGAGAGATAACTTGTAGAGTAGTTTACAGTTATCCTTCTAATTACAAATATGATGATGTAGCATTCAAACTGTTGCATCACAATCTTATGCATCCTAAGCAGCTGTCAAACTCATTAGGATCTTCACAGTTTGCGCTGGTGAAAGCACCCTGTTTCACTGGATCTTCACTTGTCCGGCTTTGCAGAGTCTAATGAACTTGTGCGCGATATACGCTAGTTGATCCACCCGAATTTCGCCATTACTAGGACATCGTTTCTATGGGGACCAAAGGTTTGTAGTTGATTGATTGGCTTTGTGTTGACATTGAAAAATCCACAATTCACTTCCCAACAAACATTACGATACAATATCGAATCGAACACGATTCGTTAAGGTGAATTAAGACTTCGATCTCGAAGTCGTTTTCGATTCGATATCGATCCGAAAAAGAAAAAAAATGAAGGCTATATCGAGTCATTCCTAAGCTATTTGAAGCGATTATATGTGATGCTGTTTACTTTCACTGCAAACATTTATTAACTTCCACTAACCTGTTTGAATTTACCTCGGCTTGTCTCATCTCAAAGGAAAATGGAAGCCAAGTTGACTACATCTTCACCGACCCGACTTCAGTAAGGCGTTCTATAAAATATCCTAGAAGCTATTACACTTTAAGTTTGGTATCCTCGGATTTCCTACTTTTTTAATTAAATGGCTAGAGTCATATTAATCAAATAGGATCCAGCAAGTTCTGTTTGGGTCGGCTGTCTCTTGTGGAATACCTGTACCTTCCGGTGTTCCTCAAGGCAGCCATCTTGGTCCGCTTCTTTTCATCTTATATTAATTTACCTGATATTCTGATATATGCTGACGATGTCAAAATTTTTAAGACGGTCAAAAGCTCTTTTGTTTGTTGCACTTTTCAATCTGATATTAACAGTTTCTTCATTTGGTGTAATAAAACTGTTATGTACCTAAATATTGACAAGTGTAAAGCCATTAGCTTTACCCGTAAAAATTGTCCACTTCTGACTACATACCATATCAATGGTATCGCTCTTGACAAAATCAATGAAGTCCAAGACCTTAATGTACTTTTAGACACCAAACTTATACCACATATTTACAAGACAATTAATAAGGCTAATGCCGCATTAAGCTTTGTAAGAAGATGGACGCCTGATTTTAATGATCGTTTTACTTTAAGGACCACGTATCTAGCTTATGTACGACCTCTTATTGATTATGCTAACCCTATTTGGTGTCCTTTTTATGATACTAATCTAAGGCGCTTGGAATCTATACATAGGAGATTTATTCGTTTCGCACTTAGTCGTCTCCCATCGGATAACCCTCTCACGCTTCCTCCTTATGAGCAGAGATTAAATCATGTTAAGCTACTTACGCTCATTAGAAGAAGTTAGGTAACTAAGGTGTCTTCTTGCTTGAAGCAGATGCTCCTGAGCTAAAGTTAACTTTAATATTCACTGACTCATATGTCTTGTTAGATGTACCTCATCATCGCACCAACTACAGTTATAATGAGCCCACATGCTCTATGTTGAGAGCCTTCAATGACCACTCACACCTCATTGATTTTGGCTTAACTTCGACAAAGGTGAAAGGTCTGCTTTACGAATAAGGTAAATTTTTCGATATTATTTATAAACATGTTGCTGTGTTAGTTTTATAACTTATTATTCTAATTTTATTTTATTTAGTTTTTCTTTTTTAAATTGTTTATTGTTTTTTATTTATATTTAATGATTTTTGTTCTTTTCTTTTCTAATAGTCAGGAGGAACTTTGTCCTGTTGGCTCTGCTAAAAAACAAATGAAAATAACCTACAAATATGATCGTTGTTGTGTAAAGAAAACCCCATGTGCACAGAAAACTCCTTTTTAAACGTCAATGCCTAGAAATCACAAGAAAATAAATATGTAGAATTGCATCAGTCAAGACAGCAACAAAATCGTCAAAGGTGACGACTTTAAAAACTAGTCCTAATTTAGGCCTGAAACACAATTGGAGCTTTTCAGCCAGCTTTATGCCCAGCTTTCTGCTAAAGGTGACTGAAAAATCCGAATTGAACACAACTGGCGTTTTTGACATTTGCAACTTTAACTTGTTTATGTTGAGAATATTTATTAAGGAACGACAGTTAATGGGTCCGATTTTCCAAAATTACGATAAATGCATACTTTTTTGGATAGTTTTGAGATGTATCAATTATATGTAAAAATAATACTGAGGTTTTTTTTATATCCCACAGGAACTGCTTATTTTTTGCACACACAATTATTTTTACATCTTGGACTGCAATTTATTAAGCTTTGCTTTACACAAATCTTGTACCGGAACCTTTCCCGAGTTTTTTATTTATTTCTTGCATATTGATTTGAAGCATGGATGGTTGCTGTTTTAATAATTGTCAGTTAACTGATAGTAATCTTGCTCTAATTAAGTGCCAAGGAATTTGTGGCAGATCTTTTCATTATGCTTGCGTGGGCTTCTCCAATTTTAGCCGCCTCTCTGCTAAGTCACTGCTTGAGTTTTCTAACATATTCTCCTACTTTTGCTCTGAATGTAAGGAAATTTCGTTATCTCATATTTTAATGGCAGTAAAATGTAATAATGGTCAATTGCAGGAATTACTAAACAACACTGACAACCTGACCAATAATATAAATTCTCTAAAAGTGATGCAAACAGTACAATCCTCCGACTTTTCATCTATTTCTCAGGTTCTTGATGAGCTCTCTTGTAAAGTCGATAAACTAACTACGGCTTCATACAATTCGAACAATTCTGCCTCTCTACATCATAGGTTTGATGCACTTGAATCCAAATTGGATTGTTTACTCGACTGTTAAAGGATGGCAAATCAAAGTCTTCAGATTCTGATCTGCGTAAGTTTGCACAATCATTCGGCAGGAACTTCATGGATGTTTCCACACATTCGAGACACTACAAAGAGTTGTCGATAAGTTTAAACAATCACTGGAACGACCTTAAGACATATATTAATGATATTCCTAGCTGTATTGAGAACTTGTTTGGTCAGGAATCCGTTTCCTCCCCACTACAAACGAAAATTACCACTATTTCCGACGATCTCGCTGCTACAAGGGTGATAATGAGTGATATTGCAGATGAAATCAGAACACAATCTGATCTTCGCACAATCGTTCCAGCTAATAATTTTAATCTTCCTTCTTCCGCTTCAAGCTTAAGAAGTGAACTCATAGCGGCCCAAAATGCAACCGCCATCTCGGACACTAATCTTAGTAGCCAAAAATCCCTTCCGACAACGACCTCTGCAGGTGGTCAGACGGAGTTATCCTTAGGTAAGAATGCTGTCCGGGCTTCGCACGTGCCGCTTCCGTTGGCCAAATCTTCCGAACTTGACTTGGATTTTAATAGAAATTCTCCTATTCCTGTGGAGCATTCCAAGCAAATCCGTAAACAAAGCATCCGTGAAAACCGATCCCGGAAACGTGCAATTGCAACTGAAAGGAGGGAGCCTTCCACAGTAGTGATTGGTACTTCATCTCAGTCCTCTTTAGGAAATGGTATTGGGGCCACTTTGAGAACGGTACCTAAACCTTCGAATGTTTTCGTCACCCGTCTCTGTCCAGAAACTATGTGCGAGGACATATCGAAGTATTTAAAGTCCAAAAATATTGCAACTGATGGTATTTCTTGTCGAAAAATCAGTAAAAGCTCTAAACCGGTTGCATCCTTTCTCCTAACTGTTTCAGCAGATATGCAGGACAAGTTGTTAGACCCCTTACTTTGGCCCCCTGGCACTTTTACTAAATTATTTGTACCTTCTGAGCGCCTACCTAGAAATAAAGCTAAAATAAATAACGTTGTTCCAAAAAACTGAAGTCGCTTTCCCTTTACTATCAAAATGTAAGGGGGATTCGGACAAAAACCGCACATATCTTCAAATCCTCTGTCGCGGCTTGCTTCGATATAGTTGTTTTCACTGAAACTTGGCTGCATCATGGTATTCGCGATGCTGAAATCCTTGATAATTCTTATCAAACTTTTAGAAGAGATAGACATACTGTTTCGGAGGCTCGTGGCGGTGGCGTACTTCTCGCGTGTAAAAATAAGTTCAATTGCAGCAAGATTGAACTTCCTTGTTTCTCCAACACCCTCGATATTGAGCTCATAGCTCTTAAGCTATCTCTCCTAAAATATGACTTATACATAATTTGTTGCTACATTCCTCCAGACTCCATAAATATTGTCGATGACAAAGGTCAAAATATTTACGACCTACTTACTTTAACATCTAATTATATCCATGGTAAGATGGAACCTATTGACGAATTACTACTTATTGGCGATTTTAACTTACCCAATATACAATGGGTACTTAATGAAGATGACGATGACTATCTTCCACTTAATAACTTGACAACATGGGAATCACGTTTCCTTGACACTATTTCATCTCTTGGTCTCAGCCAAATCAGTAATGTTAAGAATGACATGGGTAGGCAGCTAGACCTGGTATTTTCTACTGACGATGGGAACTTATTAGTTGAACCTAGTTATAATGTCTACTCTTGACAAATATCACCCTCCTCTACTAATTACATATTGCCATGAAACCGAAAATCTCGCAAATTGTGACGAATCACAATACTTTTTCAATTTTAGAAAAGCTGACTTTTCGGAACTTTCTCGTAGACTTACCTCTATTGATTTCAACACATTGCTGTCTTGCAATAGTGTTGATAAAGATGTTTCTAAGTTTCACATAATTCTTTTCGATTTATTCGCTTCTCATGTTCCCCGTGAGCGTCAGCGGATCTCTAAAACATCACCGCCATGGTTCAATAAAGAGCTGAAACGCCTTAAAAATAGAAAGAATAAACTGTGGAAAGGATATTTGCGCGACAAGAACATTATAAGTCACAGCAACTTCCTCACATCCTATAATGAGTTCAACGAACTTTCCTCTTCACTCTATGATGAGTATATTCAAAGTATGCATGTGAAATTATTTAGTGACCCACGTAACTTTTTTAGGTTTACTAATATGAAAAAAAAACCGACAACTACCCCAATACCATGAGGTACAAAGATTCTGCTAGTGACGTTTCGTCTGAAATTTGCAATATGTTTGCTTCATTTTTTGAAAATGCATTTTCCTCTTCAAATTTCCAACCTCGTAATAGCAACTTTAATTATATGAACGACTCTCATAAAGTTTCATTCACTATCCCTACAATTACACATGAGGATATACTGGATCATATTAATGGGCTTCCAAATGACTTCACAACGGGTCCCGATGGGATTCCTCCAGCCTTTCTGAAGTCATGTTGCCTCTCCTTAGTAGCCCCGCTGAGAATTATTTTCCAAAAATCGCTCGATAGTGGTTGTTTTCCGCAGCTATGGAAAAATTCTTTCATCATACCTATCCACAAAACAGGTAGTAAAAATGATATTTCTAACTATAGGCCTATTGCGAAATTATCATGCATGCCCAAATTATTTGAATCAATCATTTACTCTCAGCTATCATTTTCCTGAAAGAATTTGCTTTCTTCAAACCAACATGGGTTTATTTCGGGCAGGTCTACAACCACCAACTTATTAGAATTCATCTCGGATACTAATGGCGGGTTTGCAAAAGGCTTCCAAACAGATTGTATCTATACTGACTTTAGTAAAGCTTTCGACAAGTTATCTCACTCCGTGATATTGTTTAAAATGGAAAAGTATGGGTTTCCCCTAACATTCCAAAAATGGACGGAGTCATATTTAGATAACAGAACATACCAAATCAATTTCCGCCATTCCTTCTCTAGAGTCTTGAAAGCTTCGTCCGGCGTACCTCAAGGGAGTCACTTGGGCCCGTTGCTCTTTATTCTATCTATTGACGACATTCTATCTGTTGTGAAGCACTGCATAGTCTTGATTTATGCTGACGATATTAAACTTTTCGCTCAGATTAAATCTTTTAACGATTGTGAACTTGTTCAGGGTGACCTCCACAAATTTTACGACTGGTGCAAAAGCAATAATTTGCTACTCAATATCGACAAATGTGAGGTTATGACTTTCCACAGGAATCTGAAACCAATCACTTATGATTATGAATTCTCGAATTCCTCGATTCGCCGTGTTAGTTCTGTTTGTGACTTGGGTGTCAAATGTGACCAAAGATTGAATTTCGTCTCCCATATAAACTTCATGGTATCAAACAGTAGTTCTATGTTGGGCTTTATAAAACGTTGGTCTCGAGAGTTCTCGAATCCCACCATTACATTGCATTTGTACACTTGCTTTGTGAGACCCCTTCTTGAATACGCTAGCCAGGTCTGGTCTCCATTTTACGGTATATACATCGACCGTATCGAGTCTGTTCAGCGGAACTTCTTACGATATGCTCTCAGGCACCTACCCTGGAATAATTCATTAATTCTTCCACCCTATAAGGATCGCTTGAAGCTTTTAAATATGCACTCGCCATATGGTTGCCGATATAACGTTTGTGCATCAACTCTTAAACGGGAATATTAATTCTCCATTTTTACTTAATAAAATCTCTTTCCGTGATAGTAGGCACAATTTAAGAAGGCTACCTTTGTTGCATGTTAACTCCTCAAGGTCTAACTTCAGCAAGTATGAATCTGTTAATCGCATGTGTATTACTGTTAATAATATGGCTGAGCATTTTGTTCTCGACGTTTCTAAGCATGTTTTAAAAGAACGTCTATATAATATTTAATCTATTTTGTTTAATGTTTTGTGCATGTAATTTCATCTGGTGTTGGTTTATGTTTAGTGTAACATACTAATACTAACACCGACTAAGTGATGAATCGCATGTATAGTTGAGACGTTTATTTATTAAACGTGTCCATGCAGCGAGCTTGTGTTAAGCTGGTTCTGATAGTCAATATTTTATAAGTTTTCTTCCATTTTTTAATAATATTTTTGGTAGCTGTTTACTTCTTAAATGTGTCAACAGAAGCCATTCTCATCTAATATTCGACATTCGCACAGTTGGCAACATTAAAAATTCCCTCAAGTTGGTGTCATTGGGCTGGAAATTTGCAATTTGATCAAATCTCAAGCTAACTTGAAGCTGGCAAAAAGTCAAACCTCCAATTGTGTTCTTCTACATTGATTTATATTGTCAACAAATCTCAAGCTGGCTGAAAGGCTCCAATTGTGTTTCAGGCCTTAAACGAGAATCGTAAAATAAACCACCGGTTGGTTAAAGTCCTCAACTTGGTACTTAACCGGCAATATTAATGATGGTGAAATTTCAGTGAATAATTACACATTATTGAGGGTTGATATTGATTCCAGGCACACTGGAGGAGTAGTGTTATATGTTAAAAACGAGTGGAATTATGAGATATTGCACTCATTTTTATTGAATAGGAGTATATGGTGGATAGTCGTAAAAGTTTCTTTTATTGCAGCATCAATGATTGTGTGTGTGATTTATGTATCACCTGACCAGGATCATAGGCCAGGCTTTTTTGTGATAAATTTAACGAGCTTATGGATATGTTAAGTGATTTAAATAAAGAATTTATAATTGTTGGCGACTTCAACATAAACTGGACTGGATGGATATAGGTGATAGTTATTGTAGTGAGTTAAGAAGGATTCTGTCAGAAAATAATGCAAAGCAACAAGAATAACAGGTAGATCAACGACATTAATAGATTGGGTTATTACGAATAGCACAAGGCTATCAGTTAAAATGAACGACCGCTTAAACGTAAGAGATCATGAGACAATTACATTAGATTTATACTGTAAGGAAAAAAAAACGTATATATGTAAGGAAATAGAAATATTTAAATATTCAGAGAATGACTTTTGTGAAGAAATATCTTAAAGTACGATTGTTAAATGTAGTCTAAATTTTCAAGATCTTAATCAATCAGCCCGCGTATTTAAAAATGAATTGTGTTTGATTGCAAGAAAATTTAAAAAAAATATATATTAAGGATATTATAAATCGACATAATCGGTGGTTAAATAGGAACTTAATGGAATTACGGCAAAGGAAGATAACTATGACTCAAAAAGCTAAATATACTAATAGGGAATGTGATTGGAATTATTACCGTGTAGCGAGAAATATTTATAAGGCAGAAATAAACAAGGTTAAAAGTTATTATATTAGGGAATCTATAGGTTACTGCGTGGAGGGTAATTAAAGCTTTGGTACTTAAGGAGCTAAAACAAAATTAAGAAAGCCTTTAAGTTTAACGGCATAATAGTTCAAGATAGCCTAGAAATTGCGGATAAATTTAATGTATACTTTAATAATAGTCTACAAGAAATAAAAGACACAATACCAGATTTGCCATATAGGAATATTATAATGGGAACTAATCATCAGTTAAAGTTCCAATAAATTACATTAAGCGATTTACGTGAAGCATTAAAAGGAATAAAGTAAAAAAATGATTTTAACAACATAACACCAAAGATACTGCTAGCTTGTTTTGAGTACATAGGACCAGAAATGCTTAACATGATTAACAATTCATTAATGACAGGTGTATTTCCAAGTACTTGGAAAGTAGCAGTGGTGTCACCAATTGTGAAAAATTCCATGAAATGCGAAGACTATAGGTCCATCAATGCTACGCCACTATATGAAAAAGTCTTGGAAAAAATCGTACAACAACAACTCGATAAATATGTCGAAATAAATAATATAATTATTGAAGAGCAGTCTGGCTTCAGAATAAATCCCTCGTGTTAACATCGTGGAAGGGAGAGTGTTCAAGGAAAATGAAATTAGGATGTATCTTTTTCGATATGAAGCGAGCTTTCGAGACTGTAGATAGATCTATATTGCTAAATAAGCTTCTTACTTACGGAATAAAAGATAAAGAGTATGAATGGTTTAAAACTTATTTGTGCAATAGATGTCAACGGGTAGCAGATAGCATAGAAGTAATGCATGGAGTCCCGCAGGGATCAATACTAGGAACTCTATTATTTCTTATATATATTAATGATATGAAGAGGGTCATAAATTTAATTTACATCGAAGGGGACAATATCAGTGAAGTTAGCTATATTTTACAAGAAGATATGATTAACATGGCTTCAAATAAATAAGTTGAAATTAAATATTAAAAAAACTAAATGTATGGTGATATATAGCGAACTGGATATAAATATAAGTATTGAAGGTGAAAGTATTGAAAAAGTAAATGAAATAAAATATTTAGGTGTTATTATAGACCATAAATTGAAATTTAGTTCACATGTGGAATACACGACTAAAAAAATAGCAAAAAAATTCGCTTTTTTAAGTAGAATAAGAAGAAAGATACCAATGATCAGTGCAATTAATATATATAACGTGATCGTCAAGCCATATTTTGAATATTGTTCCACTGTACTCTTCCTGGGAAATCAGCAAATGCTTGCACAGTTACAGAAACTACAAAATAAGGCAATCAGATCAATCTTGAGATGTAACAGATATACACCCATTCAAAGAATGTTGGATGTTCTCAGATGGTTAAGTGTGAAACAAAGAATATATTTTAATGTATTTAAAATTAAAAATAAGTTGATGCCTGAATACTTAGTTGAGCATATTAGTTATGTAAGAGATGTACATGATTTTTATTTAAGAAATTTATTTTAGATTGCCCCGGAGAATTACCGTTTTTTCGCAAAATAGCCTAATATATAAGGTATTCAAAATATTTAATGAATTGTCAAGGGATATTAAAAATATTAAAGGTTTGGTTGGATTTAAAAGAAGAATATCGGAATATGTTAAAGTAAATATTAAGTAAGATAGGAATTAATATTTGTTGATAAGTAATAATTTATTTCCACGTATCAAGTACCTAAAAAAAAGAATAAAAACGGAGTATATATTGTACAATCATGTATACAAATGGCAAATCATGCTAATAAATTTAATTAGTATTATTATTAATTGTTATTATTATAGGCGTACTTACTGGACAAGAATCCTCTTCGAAAGAATTTGAAACCAGTTAATAAAATTGGATCTATTTTTGTTTTTTTTTTTTTTATTTAAGTTAATGCAAAAATGCAAATGTCTTCAAAATAAAAAGAAAATATTCAATTTGAAATAAAATTGTTTTTTTATGCATGTTCCGTTCACGTAATTTCTCCACTTCAACAATAATATTTCTTCCATGGTGTGTGCAATGCTATTCTTGTGGCCACTTTAAAAAAGAAAACTGCTATCGAATAAAGCAGTGGCAATAAAACTGATTTTTTTACCACCCATACGCGCCTGCAATTCAATCTTATATTGGATGCTGCATGAAAGAATCTCTCATCTATTGAGGATGAATCAATTTCGTGACTCGTTTAAGTTCTTTACTGCAAGTTCTTCATACCATTTTCCAATAATGCACTAAAGTTACTGCGATGCCATCAAACGATTTGATTCTCTTTTTCTTCTTGAGTTTTCATTGAATTTTATCTCTCTTTGAAAATGTCTGTGCAGAAAAGCACACATGGTTGGGTGCTACTATATTCGTGGGGAATATATCAACATCACACAAATGGATCTGTAATGTGCTAAGTGGCTCTGTGTCTGGAGTTTATTATTATTAGTTTTTTTTTCTTTTCTTTTTTACTATTTTGGTTTTGTCTGAAAAGTTTGTTTAATATTCAATGAGAGTCTATTTGATTTGAATGGATGGAAAAGTTTTCATATTTCGTTATTGTTTTTCATGGTAATGATTCTATACTAAAACAAAAGGCAATGGATGAATCTACATAAATAGCATTTGTAATAACCGAACTCATAATAGGGAAGACCAAGGCAGAAGACAACATTATATTTTTCTTTGCTATGATTTTCGAATTTAATTTCTTTTCGAAATTTCCGTTGCTACTACGGTTTCAGCTTAAATAGCCAAGTTAAATTTCAAAATTTCCTAAAGTTATTATTACGAAATTAAATTTGATATAACTCCTCACCATGAAGACAATATTGCTACGTTGATCATTTTCTTAAAGAAAATATTTCTGACCGGTTCGTTTGAGCATGGATCCACGAAACCTCAGATATAACGACACTTCTCCCAATTATGCGGTGAATATGCTCCAGACATAACTATCTGACAGCTGTATTTATTTCCCCAGTACGAGATAATTGAAGACCGTATGACATCGGCCCTTCCCTGTTGGGTCGGTATGGTAGCGACATAGTTAATATCGGTATGACATTTAGCCCCTTGATGTCGTACCGCATAGAGCTCGCTAACGGTCAGACTTTCTATGGGCTCAATCAGCAGACATTTTGTTAATATCACGACAAAATTCACTCTTCAGCTCGGTAAATGCCGCTTCTCTACTGCCAAGACATGTCGCAACGCTGCATACCGAAACCGCGCAGTGCAGACCTGTGTACTGATTTAAATACACGGTGTCGTATCGACCCGTTAAGGAGTGGCTTTTCTTGGGAACTAGCAAGTACATGCAGCGAAACCCAAAAACATAGGATAAAAAGTTTATTAAAAAAGCATATTATACTAAAACAATGACACAAAAATGCTACAATCCGTTCCTTCCAAATTACACTACCTCATGTGTGTCGTGAAACCACCTACTACTTGTGTTTGCTCTAGTTACGATGACGCGTAGTATAATAAAATAAAGTTGTTAGGCGATGGTGTTCCTGGGAAATTTTCACAGATGACCCGAACTAATCTCAGAAGTAACCACGTACAGATTCTTCGAGCTCAACTTCCCCTAGAATTTCGATAAACTCAACAGCAAGAGAGAATTACAGTTTTACGCTTATTTTTCAATTCACATGCATAGAATCTTGCTTATTCAAATAAATGATTTTTTTCGTGCTCATTGCCATCACTCACCGGGTAGCGGTCAGCGACACTAACGCACTTGTCCCAGTTGTATAAATCGCGTTGCAGCATTAGATAAATCTCGCGATTTGTTTTTTTGAAAGGCAGGGGGACAAGAGATCCCCAGCACGGAGGCCAGGACGGCCCATTATTTTAACCCGTTAAAAACACTCCCACCAAACCGTTTAGGTGAGGTAAGTATTTAGCTCATCGACTGATATGAGTGCCGACCCGACTTACTCTGGGTAAACACCGCACAAGCACACAGAAAGTGTTCAGTTGTCTCAGGCTCTATTTCAAGTCTGGACACAGTCTCAAGGCTGTCAAAAGTCCCTATCCTTGTTAGGTGAACGTCAAGCGGGCTGTGGCCCGTGATGATGCCAACCACAGCTCTGCATTGTTTCCTTCTAATCCCTGTCAGAGAAATTCTTATTAGGAATAACGAAAAGTTTGTGTACAACGGCAAGTACTCAGGTTTTCTCAGCTCTGCTTAGGCTTTGATGAGAGACCTGATAACCGAGGCGTCATCCCCTACACAGAGCTTCGGTCCACGGAAGAAAGATCCAGAGCCAGACGTAGCTAGAATGTTAGCCCTTCCGTTCCCCATTATTTTCATGTGCCCATGAACCCAATGAAGGAACATACCTTGTTGTAGATTCACAACTTATCCACAGGCGACCTGCAGTCCCCAGTAAGTTAGATATTATCAGAGGGCCACTCAAAGTCACCAAGGCTGTCTGACTACCCAAAGGGTAGCAATTTTCTTTCCCTTCATCTCCATATCAAAGGATATTTCCGCTGCAATTGCGATGGCGAAGACTCCCGCCTATAAAACAGTTGTGTACCTTCCAAGTGAGCTCTTCAACCAAATTCAGGTTCAAGTTACGTTAACACCCGCACTGGCTCCCCCATTAGTGAAAGACCCGTCGGTGCTAATTTTTAGAACGGATCGGAGAAGGCTCGATAAAGCACTACCATCAGCCTACGATTCTCTTTCAGGGAAACTTACAGAGAAGCGATGTGCAAAGCCAAGCTTTGGTACCATCGCATCAAGTGACATGCGGAGAAAAGGTTCTTCCCTTTCCAGCTCACTCGCCAATGCGCAATGGTAAGAATGAGTTCAGTCGTTCTCCCAGCATTCGCACGAGTGCAATATGCACACAGCTCTTTTGGCATTTGCATGAATCACAACAACCACGGGTGGCCGATGGGTTACCACTCAAATCTCAAAAACACCAAAAGTTAGTACAACTTCGGGTCCAATCTTTGCGTATTATCGTGCTCAAAACTACACATAGTTAGAGAAAAAGCTTGAACTTAGGTAATAACCTATCAAAAATAAAGATATCAGGATTTTGTATGTATGTAATTAGCTCTAAAAAACTGTACAATTCATGAAATTTCCAAAGTTTGGTAATAACGCAATAACGGTACATCAGATAGATAAATTTTACTTGAATATGGAAAATCTCGGGGTAGAAGAAGAGGAGAGGAATAACTACCAAATTATGATATTGTTAAGAGCGTGGCGTTTGTTCGTTATTTAAAACACAATATATCATATATCATTGACGAGTTCTGCTTTTATTTAACTTCACTGTTTACTTCTATAACATTTACGAACAATCAAATCAAGTCTTTATAGTTATCGCTAGTACTGTACTTCTAATCATGGCAATCCAAATAGTTTCCTGCGTTCACTTCACTGTCTGAAATAAGACTCCGCCTCCTGGATGTGAGTAGCGCCGTATTTATACTCTACAAATTATCCTAGAATCTTCCTGCATATTCCGTTCTCCGAACCCAAAGTTTACTAGGATGTCACTAACCTAAAGTTGTTTCCAGTTCCAATAGATGTCGCTTGTATCACTTTGTGGCGCAAAACAATATTATTGCAAAAAAATCAATTTGTGATTTAACCTTTTTCTGTTTGTTTTGAAAACTCAAGTTGTTTAGTGTAATAATAAAGGAAATATAGAAATAACGTCAATAATAATGTTAACCATGCTAACGGCAGATATTTCTTGTTTTTATATATTTTACATACAGTTCGGCGTTTTTAATTCATTAATCACCGTCAGATGGAGCTTTTGGTGCTTTTGGAAGCTCTGCAAGCTGCAGCCTGTATTCTCAAGAAGTGTATTGCCGCCTAAAGGCCATTATGTAGCTTAATATGATAAAAACCGTATACAATGCACACGAATATCACAGCATCATATGCTTTTGCTTTGCACGTACTTATTGTTGTTTATTTCAATTTTCAAATTGCATAGTTTTGTGGGTTTTATTTTCCACTGAGCTTTTGAAAGCAGAAATCGTGAACTAGTTTTGGTCGTAAACCCAATTAAGTCAGACCTCCAGGATAGCAGTAGCCGTAGATCGCATAGGGCCTGTAATTTCCAGGCATGCAAGCCTTTGAAGATCCGCCAGCTTCCGAACCACAGTCCCCACTTGCGTCCACCACACACAAAAGGTATACGTAAATATGGGTATCACAATCGAGGTGTACTGTACATCCAATACATAACCCTCAGTTTCATGCCCCATGTTCAGTTAAAAGTTCTACTGCATTCAGCAAAAGCTTTCATAGTCACATTAACTTTTTTCCTCTACATGCATTCCCCATGTCCGCTTCGAGTCATGGTAAATACCGAGGTACTTGACATAGGGAGAATATTGCAGAGTTTGTCCAAAGAGCTTTGGAAGAACCAAGTGCCCAAGCTTACGTATCCTGGAGAAGAGCACCAAGCTGGTCTTTGTAGGGGGTTCACTGTCATATCATGACTGGACTGTTGAACTAGTCCTCCACAGTATTGAGACCTCGTTACATAAGGGCACAGGCAGCAGCCATGCTCTGCCTGAAGATGAGCAGAGGGATGTTATCCGTAAACGCTTCACATTACAATCCTTCGTTCGGCCACCCAACCAAACCCATTAAACGGCCACAGCGTCGCTGGTGGCCTTTGGCCGGGAATGTATCTTTCGCAATACATTTACATTGATTCAGTAGCCTGTGGCTTGTGGTCGTGAATGTATTTTGGGCCTCACTTTGATTTAAGAACGCAGTCTTAAAGTGTTCTCTTTGAAGTTTGCATGCACGCTGTAACTTGTATCCTAATATATTGTTATGTGGATTAAATTACTTAATAGTTTTTGATTAATCTGCGTTTTATTCACTCTGGTAATAAAGAGCTTAATAATAATTTCGAGGAAATCGAAACAATAATTTGAAATCGTATTACCACAGAAAAGCAAGGCCCATAGTCAAATGTGATGCGACTCAGTTCATATTAGCCGACAAGATCAGTCTTGGCTAACTTTAGCGAAGCTCTGAGCAATGCAATGAACCAACAAAACTTTTTCATTGACTGCAATCTTTTCTTTTGCTCATTTTCGTTTGTAAACTGATGTAGAACAAAGCAATTTTTGTTTTTTGGTTCCAGCAGTGTAAATTGTTACAATTGTTAGAATGAAAGGAACGGTTGGGATCGTGGGGGTATATGTATTGGCTAGATTGGTTGGATAGGTTTTATGCATAGACAAACTAAACCATACAAGGACTGAGCAAAGAACAGAAATTTGGCTTGGAAACAAAACCCTCAAGAATAGTCCGTTCTCTAAAATTTTCTATATATATTTGATTAATTTTGCTAATTTGCGTGGAATTGCATAAAATTAGGCGCGATTTCTATTATTATTAGCAAAATTAATGAAATTATGCACCATAAAAACGGCAACGTCTCAATAACGGTAGCATTTAGGTAGGTACATACGTATAGTCAAATTAAAGGTAACATTCCAGGGTCTTTAAATCTTGTCATAAAACTGTATAGTTATCATGCATTTTGGCAGGAAAATCGTTAAAATTGAAAAAGAAATTGCAAAATTATCCAATATTTTGGCTTTGACATCCTATAACTGCCGACCGAAAGGGAGTAGAGAGGTGGTTGGGCATTTGTTAGAAACCGTAGAGGGTTTACTATCACCTGAGATGCAAAACACCTTCATAGGGTGTATAACAAGAAAGTTACATGGTATTAGGATAAAAAGCACCCAAAATCACAAAACCCCCTACCGCCTACACCGTGTATTTCCCGGCTCTCCTCCCATACAATTTATTTCTCGAAATTGAGTGAGGAATCCGTGGTATAAAGGAAATGCGGTACGTACGGGACACCCTGTATATTGTCAGCAGACAGCAATACAGCTATCAGCTAATTCCACAAGATGAGGCCAGTCCAGAACCATGAGGATCTTCTGTTGCACCCCTACAAAATTTCGCTTCGAAAAATTCTCTGGTTTTCGAGATACTATGTCCAAAAAACTGGTACTCCATGGCCCGTGTGTTAGTTTAATTGGTCTAATTTTTAACCTAGGGAATTTTTCTTTTGTTATTTCTGATCGTAGAAGCCATCTTTTGTCAAGATCGGTGACATTTCATGTTTTTCATGACAAAAAATTTACAGGTTATGGCCCAATTTTTTTCTCGCAGATTTCAACACAATGAACGCTCATTGGATGCGTAATGTTGACAGCAGTACCCCAACAAAATTTCGCTTCCAAAAATTGTCTGGTTTTCAATTTATGTAAAAAAATAACCATGGTCGGGAACCACGTGTCTCTAGTTTTATTGGTCTAATTTTTGACCAAGTAAGCTTTTGCAAAAGATTCAGTTATTCCCACTACTGGGCGTTATATGAAACTGTTCAAAATTTAAAAATAACGGGTCGCATATTTCTGATGGATGTTTTTTTATTTATCTCTATGAAGAGTATTCTTAAACCAGGTAACATTAATAAGAATCGAATCATAAACAATCTCCACAAACTTAAGATAAGTGCGTTCAAACAAGCCTGGCAAAGATTTTTGGTTTTGTTTTTTTTTTATTAAGAAAGCATGTATTTCCACTTTGTGACAATGTTTTTTTTTTTTTGCTATGACGAAAGATAGCGTTGGCTCCTCAGTTATTCGCCAATAAATTTATCGATTAACCATACACATATGCGTATGTACATATGTAGTTACATATGTATACAAAAAATCACAATCCATTTAACCCATGTAACCTTTTAAAATATCTCCAAACGTAAAATGGAGCACCTCACATTCTTGATAAGCACATCGTAGTTTATACGAAATTATATTACAAACATACCTGAAAGCTTTTTGCTGAAATTGTCAAGCAGAATTGTTAATTTCCATCCTATAAAGGCACGCTTCTGAGTGGTCATAGCAGAGGTTGATGATAATGTATCCAATTAGGAGGACTTCTTTCCGCACACGTTCACCTATTTTTTGAGATGTTAAAGCATAACATTGTCATAATTTAAGTTGAGCATACAATTCATGTGCCTATGTACATGAAAGAGCACTTAGATAAGATATTCAAAGTCATGACTTTGAACTGAGTCTTCCCCGGGCACTGAAACTTCATAAAGAATTTTATTTGTGTGATACTCCACTTGAAGAAATGAGAGGAGATGTATCTGGTAATATCATTTAAAGCTTTAATTTTCGCAACTGGGTGAACTAAATTTGTGACACAATATAAGTGAGTTTATAGTAAGGATTAAAAAATCTAGCATATGCTTACCCACAGCCTTCGTAAGGCTTTTCTCAGCATACTCTAGACATGATCCTAATGAGTCAAATTAAATTTAATTGGATCCTCTTTTATTTTACATTTCTTCCATCGTTCATCGAAAGCTGATTAATAAAAAATAAATTACTGAAGGGCCGAACATAGTACCTTGAGTAGATCCAATAACATCGGAAACATGGACGATACTTGTTGACAAATTTTTGAGATTTAGGCATGAGGTTGTAATAAGGAAAAAAATGTTATGAAGTTATATGTATTTCCCTTCTTAATTGCAGATCAAGATTTGGACAAAAGCCAATTATGTTTGGATTGCAGATTAATGATTTTATCTTAAATGTTAAATTTGTCAATTTAAAGAATGCACAGGAATAAGTTTTGAATAAAAATTTTTCCTATAATTATCCAAGTAATAAAATTAATTTTTCGACATCAGCAGTATGTTCTCAATAGATCTCCACCAAATTTTGTGTTAAATGACTGGATTCTGTGAACTCTATGGCAGTAGCGTATCTAGAGAGGGGGGCACATGTTTTGGGGCAGTAGTTTTTATATTTCTGTCTAAATTATTTAAAAATAAAAATTAATACCATAATAATGTTATAATCCACAGAATCATTTATTATCCTTATCGACGCGACGGCGACGTTGAGATTTTTAAGTTTAATCACGTATATAAACAAACATCTGTTTATATTTTCGTTAGCGCCACTGTTGCTATTGTAAACAGAGCCTCCATCTGTCATGGACATCGCCAATATGTGGTGGTTGAATCAAAGTTAACTTAAGAAAAAGTTAGGAAGTAAGAAGAGATTTCCTTAACACTACACTGTACAAAATCACAAATTGTTGCCACAAAGCTTAGGTATTATTCCCTAAAATATATTTTGTTCAAGAAAGAATTTTTTTGGATTCTCCGGTATATAGCAAAAGCTAAAAAATGTTCTAATTTGTTATTTCATCACACAACTCATTAATTTTTGGTGACAAGTTTCAAGTCTTGGTTTGACTCATCAACAGGTCCCAAATAGCGGAATTGGGTGATTTGAAAAACAAATGAAAAAATGAAAAAAACAAGAAAGAAAAGAAAAGTTTGAGAAAAATATAAAAAACAATTTTTTTATTTATTAAAGAAATGTAAACAAATGTTTAAAGAAGCAGATTCATTCGAAGCGAATCGAACCTGTATACGCCACGCAGTAGGCTGAAAAATAAAGAAGAAAAAGGAAGAAGAAGAAGTGTTTGGTGTCAGCAGAAAACCTTCCACTCATCGGTGCAGCTTGCTTTTCTGCCTGCTGCAGACGCTTGAAAAATAGATCAAACTGATCTCTTCTCATATAAACTCAGAATAAATTCTGGGTGTGAATTATATGAGGAAAAAACACTCCTATACGAGCCCAGGAGGAAAAATAAAATATAAATATAAATATAAAAATATAATATAAATAAAATTTATGGAATATTCTCTAAAATTTAGAGGAACATTCCCTACATTTTAGGGAGTACCTCCTATTTTAGAGAATAGTCCCTGCATTTTAGGGTAAAATACCTAAACTTTGTGGCAACGATTGTGACAATTTTTTACTGTGTAGATTCCTCTTTAATTTCGTTT
This sequence comes from Dioctria linearis, assembly GCA_963930735.1. Taxonomy (NCBI): domain Eukaryota; kingdom Metazoa; phylum Arthropoda; class Insecta; order Diptera; family Asilidae; genus Dioctria; species Dioctria linearis. The sequence goes on along the minus strand of OZ005740.1, from coordinate 35,342,233 downwards.
AGAAAAAAAATTATGCCTATAATGATACAATTTCTTAGAATTTGGAGACCTTGCATACATGATGTAAATGCATTTATTTATAGTTGTATTTATCCCCCCCCCCCACCTTGTTTCTGATATATGTATGTGTTATACCAATATTGCCCAAAAGCAGTCATTTTGACTACTGCGACTGAAACAAAACTTTAGTCAAAGTGCAAAGTTGGTGTCGGCTCCCACCAACTTCAGTTCAATCACAGCAGTTGGCACTTCTGGGTTTATTCGCAGTTGAAGCTTTAATTTAATTACAAATTTCACTTCAGCGTCGACTTCGACTGAAAATCAAGTCGCAATCGGCAGATCAGTCGTAATTGTAATTCAGGCCTTAAGCGCAGTGTACATAGAAAGTCATTGTTGCACAAGAGGAAATGCGGTGACTGTTGAAAAAAAACATTTATTAACCCTTTGATTAGTGAGTTAATTTTGTAGCATACACACACACGCCCATGGAGTGATTTTTTTTTGCATTTTTAGATAGATTTCGTAGGATCAACGGATTTTTCATTTTTGCGGTGGGTGGGAGGAAGATTACTTTTCAAAATTTGGTGTGTATAGGCTGAACCACAATAGAAGTGAATAACTTTACGAAATTAAACGAGACTGAGGTTTACTTACAAAAAATTGATACTTTTAGCCTCAATATATATCTCATTCCGTAAGAGTTATTATCTTGATATTTAATGTTTTCAATTTTGAAAAGTGGTAAAAGTGAAAAAACTATCAAATGGAGGTTGATGTAATTGAAGATTTGTGGCTTCTATAATTCGCAGTGCCCGAATGACATTTTATATATTAAATTTTATAAAGTGGCAAAAGTGAACAAATTAACAAATGAAAGTTGATTTAATTGAAGATTTGTGCTTTCTATTAATTCACAGTACCATTTTTATTCCATTTTAAGTTTTACAGTGCACTTTTAATCATTTAATAATAATTTAACTGTTTGACACCTCGCGTTCTTACGGAATGTGCGATTCTTACTGCACTATACTTACTGAAAATTGGATATTTCAACTTAACGAAAGTTCCCCTCACAAGAGTTAAAGTTAATTTGTGTACGCCTGTTAAATTGAAGGGCGCGTTCGCTTTACGTAAGTAAATGTACTTACGTATATTTCGATTGTGGTTCCGCCTATGTTCGGTTATGCACGGTGTAGTTCGCTCCCAGTGGGGCGGGGATGATAAAGTTTTGAAATGCTCTTGTTTATATCTCGTGAGCCTCGTAGAGAGTTCATTGATATCTTAAATGAAAGCTGTGGTTCTAGGATACAGATGGTATTATTTCGAGTTGCTGGATGGCAAGAGGACGGAGTGGAAGGCAGTCAAAATATCAATTTTTCGTCCCATACATATGCAAAAAACTGTGAACGCAAAAGCTCCTAAACCAACCAATAGAATTATGAAAACGCTTTCTAGATAATTATAGCATGGATTCATTAGGCTATTTTTATTTCGATCCGGTGAAGAGGGAGGGGAATTAGATTTTGGTTTTCCAATAATAAATAACTCAGCCATTTGACCTCGGACCATAGGAGTGTGAGTACTCTGTACTAGATTTTCCACAATGTAGTAGAACAAACTTTGACACCCCCCCCCCCCCCCATCCCCCACGGGCGGAATATATTTTTGATTTTTTTAAAACTATAGCATTCTTTATTTTTGCTGTTTTTACGATCCCCATAAGCACTTTTTAGTAGGTACTTCCATTTTTTTCTATTTTAACTGAAGTATTCGATTTTTTCCACCTTAGATCGGCTCAAACTCTGTAGGGTTATGTCCAATCGGGAAACCGATGTCACTGTCCGGCTCAGCTAATTATCAATTACTAGCTGCTATTTTTACCGAGGAAACTTTTATGCTGAGGGTTCTTTTTGTATAATGTTGAGAACCACTGAATTTGTCCAACTAAAATTTATAAAGTCCTGTATGACTTCCTCGCAGAACTTTTCTTTTTGCTTTAATTCTTTGATGAGATGTTTTTTTAACTGAAAGACGGCCTAAGCTTGACAGTCTTTCTTGTCCCACAGAGTTCTTTAAAAATGTTTGTATTCGCTTTAATGCTGAAAATAATTTTTTATTTCTAGCTTTGCCAACAGGAATTTTTAATGTTAGCAAGCCTTTAGACTTCAGAAAAAGTTAATTGAAGCTCATTTTGCGTAATATGTTTTAAAATTTCCCTAACTGACAATTTTCTGAAACCATTAGAATTATAGATCACAATTAACTCATTGTTCAGTTTTGAAAATTCAAAGAACTGCCCATGCGAACTCTTAAAACATTGTGAATAACTTCCAAATTTCTTGAAATGCAGCAATTCAATAAACAGAAGTTCCTGCATACTTTCAAATCTAATATCCCATTTGGGTAGAAATGGCGTCTATTTTATCTGCAACAATAAAATTTTATATTGCGCATTTGTTTCATTTGCATTTTGTAAGCGCCGTCGTTTTTAAGAAGGACCAACCAATGCTACGGTTTCGTCAAAAACGATTGAAAAATTACCTCTCATAATTAGAATATCATGGATTTTTTCGTTGCAGTAACAAATATTCATGATTTTACTCTGCAGGTTGTTAAATAAAATATCTGTGAAAGCAAATTTTCTTGCAAAAGTAATGAGAAAAAACTGATTACAAAATTTATTTAAGAAATGTAGAAACTCTTCGGAAGATCAAATGGTTTCTTTGTTCCATTTTTCGGGTTCGGGTATTATTTTCTCAAAAAACTCGATAACGTCTTTTCGAAAAGTCTTCAAAATTCATGAATTTGACGACCAACATGTTGGAGCAAGTTGTGGAAACTTTATTCTAACATATTCATAGAAAGCCTGAGTGCTTTTTGTAGAATATACAAAAAATTAAAAATGTGAATGCCGCGGTTATCGAGACTTAAATTTGAATTCTTGAAAATTTTATCCTTGATACTGTAAAGTTTTTACACCAAGAACATAACCCTTTAATAGTTCGTTAAAACATAAAAAGAATAACCTCAATATCTGCTCCCGCTCAAAAGTTATAAATATTTTTATGTTATGCGAAAAGTAAAAGGGTTTAATTTCCAGAACACAAAAAGTGTCTCATACCTTTTTACTTTGCACATATGTAACACACAAATTTTAATAAGCTTTGAACGGAAGCATATTTTGGGGTAATTCTTTTTATGTTTTAACGGGTCATATTTGAGATGGGAAAAAGTTGTGTCCTTGGTGTAAACATTTTACAGGATTAAGGGTAATACTACAAATATGTATAACATTTTTTTTTTATGAATTCAAATTTAAGGTTCGATAACTGAGACATTTGTCCAGAAATCGTAGCACGTTTAATATTGTAATAAAGGATGAAAGCTCATATGTGGAGCCAGTGCAGGCGCGTATACAGGAGAGGGTCATGGAAGTCATGACCCCCCCCCCCACCACCGCAAAGCGCCGTTAAATCATAGTGGTGCATGTGGCGTTGGACTGTAGAGCAGGTTGTAAAAGATTAACAAGATGATTTCGCATTATACGGACACAATGTGTAGCTGACGCCGGCGTTTAAAGCTGGTGCGGTTAGGGCACTTTTCCCAATTTTTAACTGTAGCCCTGCTGCGTCAACAGAAGCTCTAGATAAAATGAGCGCCACACGTTTTTGTTGTGACGCCAATTTGTGTCGTTTATGATGCAATGAGAGCCACGCGTTATTTTTCACTTGGAAGTTCGAAATATCTGAGTTGTGTTGATTATTTCTGTGAAATTAAAAGTGTTTAAAAATGAATAAAAAAAATGAAGTAGGTATAATAATTAAAGCAAGAATCCTTGACCTGAATGTTTTTAAATTAAAACTATTACCAATTTCAAAATTGTCGATAATTTTAGTTGTTTCTAAAAAGAGGCAGGGAACAACGCACCACAACCCCAAAACTATTGATTTAAAGCCATTTTGTGGCGCGCAAAAAATGCGTGGCGCTCATTGTATTTAGGACTAGAGCCAATCTTCGGCGGCGGCTAGCTCTGGGTTGGGCCTTTTGTGTGTGTTCTTATGAGTAGTGATAGCGGATTAGTTATAAATAGTTTTTAAATAGTGTCAAAAAGTCATCTGTCATACCTATCACAGGATGGCAAGTAATTTTGGAATACATATTTATTTTAGTAATATGATTATTTAGTAAAATGCACGCAATGCTTAGCAGCCCGGTTATTAAGATGCTTTTATATTTTAGTTGCACCGATTACTCGTAGAAAAGCACGCAATTTCGAGATTTAAAGCCCTGGTCCCGCTAGCACGCCGCAAAATAGAGTGTTCACACTGAGAGCGGCAGATTTTATCCAAATGTACTCTAGTTCCGAGGAAGAAATTCTATTATTAGTAGCTCTGCTCGAAGAAAAACAGCGAAAAGTGAGGTTCGATCACAAATACTTAAGAATGCAAAAAGTGGACTTATTTCGAATGAAAAAGAAATTTTGTTTTTAAGTAATCTCCAAAATCGCCGGGCGGCAACTATTTTGTCGTGCCGCACCGCGACGCTCCCGGTGTGACTTATAGATTTAATTTTGCAAAAACAATCGCCCAGCGGCAACTGAAAAATGACGCGTCGCGTCACGCCGCTCCCGGTGTGACACCCACTTAAAACTGTTATTCTTCTACGAAATTGTTCTGCGATCACAAAATTTTCTTTTTAATTAGGTACCTGATTTTCCGACATAAAATCGATAATAGGACAACTTGGTGAGGGGCTCGCAACAAGAGCAAACAAAATGACGTAACAAATTTTATTTAACGGATCTTCCAGTAGAACCCTAGTTCCATGCAATCAACGTCTAGCCATCCCTTGGTGTTAACTTTTTGAGGTCTTTCCCTTTAACTCATACACGAATTTGTCTGTCTGTATATTTCTTTTTTACTATTTGCGACACTGTCGTCAACCCACTTTTCGTCATCACAGCGAGCTGACAATTGACAATTGAATCTATCAAAATTTGAACCGGAAATATCCATGGAAAACCCGGAAAATCGGGAAAAATCATTTGAAAATTTGGTACAAATTTGAATAGTGATAAATCCGTTTCAGGATGTTCCGGAATTTTCCGACTTTTCCGGAAAATTTTCCGGTAAAAAAGTTTTCTAAATTATGCAGGATAAAGTCCCCTATCAACTGGCATCATTATTTTCTCTCCGACAATGGTGAAAACTTGCAGAAAAATCGAGGAAAATTAATGTAAAACGCTTTTCCGGAGTTTTTCAGACCAAGGAAGCGTTTGAGCGTTTTGCAACCTAAGACAAGGTTGTAGAGCGAAATGAATTGCATAAAGTTGCTTTTGTGGAAAACTCCGTGGAAAACCCGGAAAAGCGGGAAAATCTTCTGACAAATTTTCATCGATATGATTAGTGATAAATCTGTTTCAGGAAAAATGCAGAACTTTCCAAGTTTTCTGGAAAATTTTCCGACTTTTCCGGAGTTTAAATGCGGAATCATTTTTTTCCGTCCTAGTGGCATTAATACTTTCTCTTCAGCAATCATGAAAACTTGCATCAAAAATCGAGAAAAATTCATGTAAATTTTTAAAAAAAAATTATAGTAATAGGAAAAGTCTGTGGAAAACATGGAAAACCGGGAAAATTCATGTGATATGGGATCAAGTTGGAATACAGCTAAAACGCGCTGTTTAAAACATAATTTGAATTTCAGAAAACCGTTCCAGTACTTCAACGATTTGATACTCGAAAAATTTTTGTTTTCGGATCGGCACCAAACATTACTTAAAAATTGTTTTAAAATATCTCCATGCAGCACGTAATAACAATTTAGTTAACGTGAAAAAGGCAGAAAATAAAATAAGTAAATAACGAGTTTTCAAACAAAACTGAGGCCAAGCCGCATGAAAAAGTAGAAAATAAACGTTTCTTCACACACAGAGGTGGACTCAGATTTTATTCGCTGACAATCACCGATATATTTTAGTATGATCAATCAGAGGTAATAAGTGATTTGATTCATGAAGAGAAAGAATATTCAAGAGAAATGTCCCAATCAAAAGAATTGAGTCCACCTCTGTTTGTGAAGAAAAGTTTATTTTCCACTTTTTCATGCGGCTTGGCCTCAGTTTTGTTTGAAAACTCGTTTTTTACTTATTTTATTATAGCTACACTGATTCAAGCCTGAGTTGTTCAAAATTTTTACGATCATACGAAAGCATTAAATTTTTCTTAGAAATATATAAGCTATGTTCTTTTTTGTAGGTACCTTGTTCTAGAACTCTCAGAGAGAACAAATTGTTCTGTCGATTGATGCGAACTATTTGTACTGTTCGCTTCATTTAAATTTTCTATGAAAATGTATGAGGTGTTCTTTTTTGTATTTTTTGTGTTGGTCTGTTCTTCGGACACAAAAGAACACAGTTATAGTTGCAAATTGTTCTAAAGAATTTTAATGGCCGACAACGTTCCAAACGAATTGGTGGACAGATTCTGGTGGTTTACTCTTTCGGACAAGGATACAAGCATTCAGTTTTCTTAGAAAGATTAAATTTAAATTTTCTTTAGATTTTTTATGCACTATTGGTGGCGGGGCGGACCATTGTTCCAAAGAGTTTTATATTGATTCAGGTGACTTTGCTGGTCTGCATACATTTTGTTCTTAGAAATTTACTTGAATATTTCTCTTTCGAACTTGGTGTATATTGGTGGCTGAAATCGATCAGTTGGATTGATTCGAGTGTCCTCAAAATTGATTCTACAATTTTTTTTCAGAATTTTCACGACAAAACTATAAAAATAAAAACCAGTTCGCTTTCCTCTGCGGTTGTTGGCGTTGCTTTGCTTACACTTTCGTATTAATTCAAGTATTGTTGTTTCATTTAACTTCACGTTTACTTTTAATTTATAGTTAGCGATGGAGGTAGAAATAGTTGCTAAAGTGGAAAGCAGAAGACTGATAAGACCGTTGATAACTTTTTTTTCAGAAGAAAGCAAGATCAGTTAAGTTCCCATCAAAAGAAATAATCGGTAAACTATTATGCACACCTATTCTTATTTCTTTGAATGTGACTCAAGGTGCAAGTTCTCACTCTCAGTCATTTACTTCACCCGTGCCAAAATCGGTTGTGTCAAGACCTATTTCTACAATTTCTGCACGATAAGGATTATCTGGATATGAGTCCTTGATGTTCATCCTGAGATCGACATTGATGTGGACAACATTGTCGACAGGTTTTTCAAATCAATTCGAAAATTTGAAAAATTTTAAAATCAACTTCTTCCGACTTCTTCTACCCCATCGAACATTTTAGTTTTGACCCCGTCAGACTGCATGTCTAGATACGTGCAGGGGCGGATTTGATCACTTGGCCGCCCTAGGCCTATGGAAGATTGCCGCCCCCCTACTCCCTGTAAAACACGAAAAATTGAATGATCTATATCCAGTGAAGGGACCCCAGGCTAGAATTAGCGGAGTAGTCTGCCTCATAAATCGGAGTAGATTTGAAAAAAATGGAGTAGAATTAAAAATAACACTTTCCAACGAATTATTTTATTTAAAAAAACGAAAAAGTATAAAAATGTAATGAAATACCCACAACTACAAGAAAAAATCAAAAATCATTCAAACATTTTGGCGCCCCCTAAATCCCTAAATCTGCCGCCCTAGGCCCGGGCCTACTCGGCCTATAGGGAAATCCGCCCCTGGATACGTGCCTGAACCAATGTCCATGTTTGATCTGGCGATATCCGTGAAAGGACTTCTGAGCCTTTCAGTGCCTGCACTTCCTTCGAAAAACGAAAAATTTTCAAAAGTAAATTTGAGGGAAGGAATGATTTAAGGGAGGGAAGTCTGAACAAAAGATGATGATAGTTTAATTCAGACTTCCCACCCATTCCATAAAACCCATTGGCATACTCCATCATTCTTATTTATCGGACATAATCTGACAACTCGGGACACGTAATCAGTTTTCGTTCAATGTTTTCTGAACTACCTATATATTTAAAAAATAACTCCAGCAAAACTTCAAGGAGTTCCATTTTTTCCTTTCTACAGCTTTCTCAAAACCCAGTAAGGATAAAAAAAAACACAAAATCGAAAGTGGGCTTTTTGAGATATTCAAGGATGATGGTCATACCTTAATCCGTGATGACACATTTCAAAAAAAGTACCTCAACTAATTTTTTTTTTAACTTTAAAGCTTCCTTACATAAATAAATAAATAAATAATAATAAATAAGGCTTGCATCGGCTTTTGATGTGTACATTCTGAGATAAAACTTTTTGTAATTGAACCTACCAGGCAAAATTTGTAACTTTTTTCAAATTAGTATCTCCGCCGAAATTGGACAAGACAAAAAATATTGCAACAAAGTACTATTGACAATAAAAACAACTTACCTGTGAAATTTCATCAAAATCGAAGGTGGTTCATGCACAGATTTACACAATATTTTTTCAATTTTCTGTCGAATGAGCCCATAGGGCTTCAGTTCGCATCACGTCACATACACAAAATGCCGAATCTATGGTGCCGGTACGGGACAGTCATATGTCATACCATGTTAGACTGTATACCGTGCTCGGCCGCAACACTGTAAGCAATGCAAAATCATGAGGGCTGGGAACTTACGAGTTTGCTCAGAATGAATATTTCTGTTCCGTGCATTCGCACATATTAATACTCTCTTTGGCGTCCAGTGATGAAGCTGAACACCCATCATAAGCAACCCAAAGGCTGAGGGCTGGGGAACTTACGAATTCAGTCAGAATGAATATTTCTGTTTCGTGAATTCTCGCATATTTATATTCTCCTTTTCGTTCAGATTTTAATGTGAACATAGTGTATACCAATGGAAAGGCATAATATGAGGGCTGGGGAACTAGACAAATTTTAGACAGAATGAATATTTATTATTTTTATCTTATTTTTATCTGGAGAAAAGATAGTTTTACAGGTTTGGTTTGGGTATTCAGGCAACACCTTGAACTCTTAGACGCCTCGCCACTGGTGCCCCCTCCCCACCCGCAGCATGACTTTCGGTGGCGGTAGTTACGCCAGTAGGTAAGAGCAATCGTCCGGAAGGTGGATGGTCCTGGGATTCAAACCTCGGACGAGGCGGTTGTTTTTTCGTCTTATATTTATGATTTAATTTAAAATCGTTAAAAATACAATTTCGTAAAATTCTTCTATTCTCCATCTATGACCGATTTTAAAAAATTATAACACGCATGGAAAAAATAAATAAAATTACTAATTATGTTAGATAAAAGAAAAACCATTTCAAATTACAACTAGTTTCAGGCTATCACCACTTACCGGTATATATCCACTCTAAGAAAAAACTCAACTTGATTAATTGAAACAAACCCCCAAAATTCAGTCACCGAAGTAAATAGGCTTTCTTTTTTTTTGTTCTTTTTTTGTTGCAATTAAATTCTGGAACAATGATGCTTCTAACAAGAAACAGGGGGCATTTGAAGCTAACTTCCGGAACATTAAGCAACAAACAAGGACACATAATTGAAGGTCTCCTGGAGTCATGAAAGACATGACTCCGACAACAAGAACAGAATTTTATTTCATCGGTTCGGAGCTTGGGATGGGAGTTAACTCTGCAGGTTTTAATTGGTGCCGTTAACAAGCTTTAGTTGAATTACAGGTAAAAAAAAAACAAAATTTCACACAAATCTAAAATCGTCTATAACTGGCACGCTGTATATAGTTTTGACATGAACTCTTAATCTTTCCTTGCGAAGGACTCACCTGTAATTGGTAATCAAAATTTTAATGAAAAAACACCAATTTTGTTAGTTTCACTATTTTTTTTATTAGAATGGTAAATTTTTAAATTCACAGATAAAGTGCGAATTTCAAATAATTTTTGATTTCATAATGTTGTTTTGCATGTTCTATGAATTCGAACCTTTCTCAATATTTAATTCTAATCGATTTACGGGCACGAGGGCGTGTATGGATGTTGAATGTATTTATTTTATGCGAGTACATGTTAAATTCAGGATTTTTTTTCCATATCATCTGAATGAGCATAGGTGTGTGTATATGAACCAATGTTTTTACATGGATGTAATGATCTAGATATGATAATTTTATTGGGAGACACTTCTGGCATTTATTTTGGTTTTTTTTTTTTAGATACTTGATGTTACGAAATAAATTTATATTTCACTGTTCTTCTACAGAAAAAAAAACATCTATGTATATAATTGAGAGAAGTATATGTTGTTTCGAATTTGAATCTATTCATCTCTAAATATACACAATTATACAATAATTAATAATAAGACGACAAACCACTTGTATTTCCTATTTACAATTATTAATTTTTAAAAAAAACTCCTCTTAAAAATGACTTTAGTGTCTCTGATAAAATAAATGACGGTTTACGATTGACTATAAAATGTATTGACACGATTTTAAAATTCTTAAAATTATGCGAATTTCATCCCACTTAAAACATAAACGCACTTGGGTCTACTAATTTCGGAAATATATGTATGTATGTATTATGAACACAATGATGAGCACACTTTAATCATTTCTAGAATCACACTTATATGTATATAAATTAATTTATTTATAATTATGTGATATTAAGTACACTACGCTGCATCTTATGCTCTTGTTCTCTCTTTACTTACGTGGGTTTTAAGTGGGATTATGTTTTATAAAATTAACTATTTTACATAAATCGATCTCGGTTGACTATTTTAATAAATTCTTCTACCCTCTCGGTTAATTAGTTATTAATTATTTAAATTTGTTAACAATTTTCGTTTCACATGTGTATACATAATTTCAAATTTGAAAATAATACGAATTTTTTTGGTTATGCTAATTTACGGCAGGGGTAATAGGCAGTTTAATTATGTAACTTAAAACATTTTTGGTTCAACTTTTTGGAACGGGAATAGCTAATTATTTATTCCTGAAAAACTTAGACCAATAATGAATTTTTTTTCCATTAAAATCTAATAAATTGTGTTAGTCAAAAATATATTAAACTAATCAAAAACTTAAGTTCCAAATTAAATAAAAAGATAATTACAGTGGCCACCTCTCAGGTAATCCGATCCCTTGGTAACTACACCATCCCATCAATAATTCTTCAAAGGTTCTTCAAATACTTATCCCTTTCAATAATCCGAATCAGAGCAGAACTGAAAATAGTAACTTTTTCTATAGTAAGGGACTTCTCCGAATGGGTCTCAACAAATGGTTTTAACTTTAATAATTTCAGATAATACGAAACAAATTATAAACTAAAATAGGCCGTTGACAAGGCAAATGTAGTTGAGAATGGACATTAAAAATAAATAACAAAAAATCACGGACTCTATAACCCGTTCAGATAGAACCAGTAGGACAATTATTATTGGTTGCTCAAAAAGGGGATTACATCGAAAGTTGTCGTGGAGCCTGAGGATGTCGAAAGGTTAGATTAAAGTGCTCCGTTATTGAGACTTTTTTATGAAATAAATTCATATCGAATTTAATCAATATGAAATTGACTAAGTTAGCTGCCAATTTCGGAGCTGAGAATTGTGTGGAAAAAATTCCTTTAAGAAACCAAAAATCTTTAAAAAAAAATAAAAACTTCTATGCAAAAGCAGACGTTTCGTATCAGCAGGAATCATATACTCATCAGTACGGTTTGGTTTCTGCCTGCCGTACGTGAACATTCATAGCAAAACTCTGTATGAAATGCTAGTCCCGCTACTTAGTATTTCGCCTCGTATATAATTCACACTTAAAAATTATTTTAATTGCATATATGAGGTCAGCTTGATTGTTTACTTTGGCGTATACGGCAGGCAGGAACAAAGCCGTACTGATGAGTATACGGTTGCTGCTAATATGAAACGCCTGCTTTTGCCTAGAAATTTTCTTTTTTTTTCAAAAGATATTTCATTTGTAAAAGAGCCCTCTAACAGAAATTTTTTTCTAAACTACTTTCGGCTATCAATAGGAATAATACAATCGCAAACGCAACATAGCAAGAACACCAATTGCGAGCTCAAAAGCGAGAAAACTGATTTTTAGTCCCAGGAAGAACGATAACGTAAATTCAAGAATCCCCGTCCGAATGTCGTATTTAATGTAAAGAAGTTTAGATGTTTTATAATCCAATGATTGAGGGGAATAACCTTAGCCAGACTAAGTTGTCATGTTAACAGTATAAACAAAACTCTGATCTTACTAGTAGAGTTCGGCTACTGAAAGTATGCCATGAAAAATTGCGGGAAATTTAAAAAAATACTGGAGCTGTAAATACTGTCACCATACAATGATAATGACTTGCATGAAAATTTGTTGCCACGTATAAAATTTCAAATAAATCCCATGGTACTTTTAGTAGCTAAAATCATAGATGGCACAAGAATCGCATGCAGTTCCGGAAAAGTATACAAATTTTATATGGCTGGGTTTGTCCATTCCGGAATGGACCACAACATTTGAAATGATGTATACGTCGAGTGATTTATATTTTCTCACATCTGCTTTGTTGAAGAGGCCGCTGAAATATATACAAAACTGCTGTTAAAGAAACATCTGCTCTTGGCACGCTCTAAAATATTATATGGAATGCACTACCTATTTCACGATCTGTATACTCTGCTTTGATATGCCATGAGATATCTAATTCTTGTGTCATCTATGATAAAATCTAACAGCTAAACAAACTTGTAATAGGTTATTTTACTGGTTGACAAATTCGTCATCAATTGATCTACTATCGCAGGGGTTAGGAGGCCTCATGTATCGCCGAGCCCAAAGCCCAGGCCCAGCGGGGCCATGCGCAAAGATGACGTTGGATAAACCATCACTATCGAACGGACATTACGAAAATACAAGGAACTTTAAATAAACACGAAGATGATGATTCAATTGAAGACATCTCAATACCTTTAATAACAGTTACATCAGAAGTTTTTCGATAATCCGAATAATGCTAGATCCGACCAACCGGGGTAGGCTATCTGTGCGGTAGAAAAGGCAAGAAGACGTTAAGGAAAATGAACTTACTTTTAAAGGGGTAAATTTTCCTCTCTAAATTTCAACTTCATATTTGATATACGGTTTGGACATTAAGAAAAATACTAATCAACGTGCAAAAAAAACTGCTGGCAATTTAATCAAATGAGAAAAGCTGTAATCGAATGTATGGGAGATCATTAACCTTTTGAATACCTCAGAAAATTACCATCCAATTATCAGTGATTCACGAATAGGTGGCGTTAGCATCCCTAAGAACTCAACCCTTTCACCATACTATTTGCAGTACAGAGCATGCAAATGTATTGCAAATTACAGGAAATATCCATTCAGTCTACAGTTGGGAGAAGAAACCTAAACGGGAGAGACAAGATGTCATCTGGGGTCGGATCTTGTACCACGGAGAGTTGAGGAGTTTGGGAGATATGAATTTTTGTTTTCTCCGATTAAAACTCCCTTACTCTTCATTCGTAATTTTCTGAAATATTTGAGGAGTTAGGGAAGACATGAAGTAGTGCGTATCGCCTGGGACGTAAATGGTATCACTTTTTGTTGTAGAGGGTTTGACTTTTTTTTATATATATGAGGTACAGGTGTCTATTACCTTCCAAGGTCGAGATAAATTCAATTATTTTTTTTTCTTAATCACAGTCTTTGAGTGATAGAGTAGAGTAGGGTAGGGTTTTTCGAGTATTTCGAGTATAATGGGAGAATGGAAAAAAGGAATGGAATGTATACGGTACAAGCAAAATAGAAGTTCTAGATGAACCAGACAGGTGGAGGAAGTGGTGCAAGGAGGGTGCGGAGAGGGTTCGGGAATAACAATGGAAGCAGATTAACGAAAATAAAAAAACTCAGGAGTTGTAATAAGTCGCAGGGGTAAGCTCAGAATCGGTAATGCCAATAAAAAACCTGAGAAATTGCTTTGGTAATTAGGTATGAATATGTGTTATAGGCTAAGCTTTATTTCGATTATAGGTAATATGCAGATTTAAGGGGCCTCGGCGCTAAAGTTTGGGAGAGCTGCAGAGCGCTGTGATATTTCAGATGGATTTATTGTTTAGCGTAAAAAATATAGGTGAAAAATAAAAACAAATAATAATAATAATAATTTTTGGGGAAGGCTTTTGAGGGTAAGGGGTCGTACCACTCCCTTAGGGGGTTGTCTAAAATACGTTATGTTTGGTATCAAATTATAGAGAGAGAAGAAGGTAATCGAGTGGTGCAGTTTGTTTTTGATCAATTAAAAACAAACAAATTTTCTGCACTTTGGTGGGTCATATATGTACATCCCAGCTCCTATATTTTGCAAATATTTCTTGCGTTCTTTCTTTCGCATCCCATGCTGCTCTATTATGAACATTGTTCTAATGGGAATTGAATTTCAACGACGAATGAATTGAAAATATGTCAATTTTTATACCAAAAAACGGTAATTTTTCCACCTTAAAAGGGACTTATTCACCTCTTTTCCAATTATCTCCAAAACCATTTATCGGATTCAAAAACTAATTACATATCAAATTAGGGGATAAAATGTAGATCTGATTTCATTCTACATTCAAGCTTTAGCGTGCATATTTAAATATTTTGCTGCATCGCTTCTGCTGTATACTGGAAGACGTTCAAATTGACCATTTTCGTGTGATTTCGAATTTTTAGCGGGTACCTTGAGAGAACAAAATCCATATTTCTCTGTACGTACCGTAAAATGGGGTGATATTGGCAGGTTTTGAAGGTTTTATCGATATTTTTCGCATAAACTTTCGAAAATTTTAATATATTTTGATACCATCATAGCATTTGAGATGACTTTGGCAGGTAAAAGAAGATGCTTCCCTAATTATTAAACTTAAAAGCAGGTGAAACTACGAGAAAATTGTATAAATCAAAGTAGTGAAGTAATTTGAGAAGATTTGTTACAAAAAAAAGTTAGCAAATAATCAGATGTAGCTTATGAACAAAAAATAACATTAACCGTCATTCACATTGTGCACACTCTTAAAAAAGATCTTTGCTGTCTTCGTGACAGTATTCGCGTAGCCAACCATAGCAAGGGACATATTGTAGCTAGTCTACGCCCCTATAAGTTTTCATTTCATTTCGTACAATGAGTTCAGGTCATCATTTTCTACCACATAACCACCTGATGCAAAATATCCGCAATTAATGTCTCTTCCACAGGGCTTAAAGCAAGTGAACCACCAATTTTCTCCTTTTGTACACCACTTAGTGTATTCGGAATCGTTTCACGAGACACTTTCCGCTTTTTACCCTCACTGACATGTAACATACCCTTCTTAATATCTTCTAGTGTTCCTTTGACGTCATCATCCGTTTAGTTTCGATTTTTACGCATTCTTCTTAGTGGCCTAGTGTCATCTTAAAATGACACACGTGCACCCACTGCCGAATCGTTGAATACATTGAACTTTTCAGTACTACACGCCTCTTTATCATTACGTCAACAAATCACCTGCAGTAGGTGCCAAAATCACTCCACATGCCAAAGTCACCCGGTTTTACGGAATTTCATGGATTCCCATTATTTGTTTTTTTAATATAGCCAGGATATCCAATAAATACATAATTCAAATTAAAAATCCATAGGTAATCTAGTCACACTTCAAGTCACTCAATTTCGCTATTTGGGGACCTGTTGATGAGTCACACCAAGACTTGAAACTTGCCACCAAAAGTATATTGGGTTGTGTGATGGAATAACAAATTAAAAACGTTTTTTAGCTTTTGCTATATACCGGAGAAAAAAAAATCCTTCTTGAACATATATCTAGGTACCTCACAATACACAACACAAAAACAGACAATGCTTTCAGTTAAGAGTTTTGTCGATTGGAATAGAGAGTTTAGTAATTCTCAATACAAATTCACCGTGTTACAGAATTCCCAGTGGAGAGTTAAATTGTAAAAGAAAAAACTCTCATCTCCCCAACTCCAGAACTCTCCGTTTTATAGAGTCCTATCCCTGCTGTCAATTATTTTGAATTTTACTAGTTTTTCCAGTAGCAGCAAAATTTTAACAGTTTTATAATTTTTAAAAAAAAATGTTTTGGGAAAAATTTTATACTTTTTTAGAAAAAAAAGTTCGTAAAATCCTCCCAAAAGATTATTCATTTAAAATTTGCCTATGTAAAAGTATCCTATGTTAATATTATAGCCGTAAATAACATTTAGGAACATAAATTCAATACTTTTAATATGAATCATGTTAAATTCCAATGTAAACTTCTGCCACTTCTCCTAAATCTCCGTAAACCAACGCAACCATTAATTTGCTGCTTGAGCAACGTTCTATCAAAGTCTTCCTCCATTATTGAAAACCTATATAAGACTATTATGAATCCACCCCGCGATTGTCATCCACTTAAAATAATATTCAAAATTTATTCATAGCTGAACTTTATTTTACGAGTAATAGATATAAACTAAACGATATTTCAGTCCATCATCATTTGTGTGTTGATTTCACTGCTAGAATTATTCGACAGTTAGCAACCCAAAATGGAAATCATATTCAGAATTAAATTGATACCAATGAGCACTCGCATAATCTTGTTGCTATAGTAGCAACACACTATTTCACCACAAATTAACATCACTTGCAGTTAATGAGCATATCATTTGCAAGTAGCAAAGGAGAAACACACATTCCCCCACAATCCGACCACAGAACATTTTCAGTTGTTTTGCATTTTGTTTTCGAAACAATGTGCAGAAAATCTACATAACAGAAGTCCTGAATTATGCTAGCCAGCAAAAGCTATCGTAACTGATAATAATAGTTTCAAAACTCTAACAACAACGACCTTAAAATGAAAATAATTTTAATTAATGTGCTAATTTGAATCCGTTCATAAGAGATACAAATTTATAAACAAAGTAATTGTTTATGTTATAAACTAATGAAAAATAAAATTATAATTTCAATTTACTATTTCCATCAGTCTTTCTAGAATTAATTAATTAATTAATTTATATCTGTGAAAACTTTTTATAAATTTAATGTTATGATTATTTTAAATTTCTTCACCAAATAACTTTTAAGTGACATAATTTGTAGACATAAATATAATTTTTAGTTATAATTAAACTCCAAAAATAAGTAACACTTTTAGTGGCACAAAAATACACAGACTGCAGAGCACACACAAGTGTGACAAGTGAAAAATTTCACACTGAAACTAAGTGTTAATACATAATACAAAAATTTCTAACAACTATTGCTATGGTGCGTTCATTATTTTTTTTTTTTTTCATTTTAAATTTACTTTAATCAACATTTTTTCAGAATATATATTCCAATTTTAAATACTTAAAAGTATTTTTAATTTAAATATCATAAGATAATCAGAAATCGTAGGATTTCGGCAGTTGTTCCAATTTTGAATAATAATGAAGCAAAAAAAAATCAAATTTCAGATCGTTTCTCTTTTTTTTTTTGAAAATTCTCGGTACTGTTTTCAATTTTACTATGTTAACTATGTGTGTGTATATGTGTTGTTGTAATGTTACACTTTACATTTATTCAAATGTAATTTTTTACACATACGAATGTTATCTGAAAAGTTTCCGACCTCAACATAAAGATGGCAACATTCGTAAACAAAAGTCGGGAAGTATGTTTGAGCATGCTTTGAAAAGTACTCACTAAAATTTCCGCCATTTTAGACGCGCAATTCTTGTTTGACAATTATTTGAAAGATGTGTCGATGTGAGCGGACTTGTGAAAATGGACAAAGTCGAGTATGGAGCTGTTATTAAATATTTGTTTTTGGAAGGTAATTCGCCTACACACATCAAAGACGAGTTGGACGCTGTGTACGGGGACGCAGCATCATCATTTATACCATCATGAAATTTTCGGCAGCTGACTTTAAACGTGGCCGTACCAGTTTGGATAACGATGAACGTTCGTAACGGCCAAAAACTGCAACCACTGATGATAATATCGCTCAAGGAGACCAAATATTGCTAGATAACCATCAAATTAAAGTCAGAGAGATAGGAGAGGTTATGAACATGTCCAACGAACGTGTTTGTCATATATTGAATAAAGATCTAGGCTGGTGTCATAGTGCGAGCGAGAAGCGGAGTAGAGCTCAAAGCAGAGCTTGATCATGCGACAAGCAATGCGAGAAGATGTCTGAGTGAATACGAGACGCTACATTTATTTGTGACATTCGGAAAATAAAACTATGAAGTCGTCCGACGAGGAATATGGGACATTTTTTTCACCTATTCCAGTGAATTAAGTATTTCCGCGTGTATGGACATTTCTATAATACACTTCAAGAAAAAAATTGCGGAAAAATGTCCACATTAAAAAAAAAAAATCAGTTTTTCATCCAAGCAAAGCGCCGCGCCGTTTCACACCCCAGTTGCCATGGCGAAAATCCACGAATTACCACACTCCTTATTCACCAGATTTAGGCCCATGCGATTTTATTTATGTTTTTGTTCCCTAAGCTAAAAGTTGCTGCCGAAGGACAGATAGTTTTGTCGAATGAGGAGACTATCACCTTCATTTAACTCTAAGATCCATGCAGCTAAGCGTAGGTATTACAGCTCGAAGTTTGACTCAAATCAGTTCCCGAAGAGGCTATGGAGTAATCTAAGGAATTCAGGTAGTTTTGGTAAAGAAAAACTGAGTTGCGATCTAACTTCGGAGGCATTAAATGCTCATTTCACCTTTTCGCATTATGCAACCCCACCGTCCGATCTATTACCTGCAGACATTGGAAGATCGGCCGACCAGAGTAATTCAGAGTTCAGTTTTCGCTACGTCTCTATTTAAGAAGTCATCTATGCAATTAATTCTTTAAAGTGGGATGTGAACGGTCCGGATAAAATTTCCCCTAAATTTCTTAAACTTATTCTTCCGTGGATTGGCTCTTCTATTCTCAACATTTTCAATACTTGTCTCACTACTTCCGAGTTTCTTGCATCATGGAAAATTAAAGTCTCCCGAAAATCCGAATGACTATAGCCCAATAAGCATCTTATATTTTCTGTCCAAACCTGTCGAGAAGTTACTGAACCCCCTGGTCATAGAATACCTAGAAACAAATAATCTCTTAACCCGTTTGGTAGTAGGGCTTTCGACCATCCCACAGCTGTGTGTTTACTTTTTTGAAAGTGACTACCGATATCCGGAAATGTCTAGACAAAATTTGGTTGACTGTCTTAACTCTATAGGACTTCTCCAAGGCTTTTGGTAGCATATATCATACAAGGTTTTTGTCGAAACTTTGCAATCATCTCATTTTGGGTTTCTCGGCCGTACTTTTAATTTCCAGCTTTCTTACTAAGAGATAGCAACAAGTGAACATCGTTGGCCGTCGGACTAGTTTACTTCCATTGTCTTCGGAGGAGGTACCGCAGGGTTCCATACTTGGTCTCCTTCTTTTCAGCCTTTATATAAATGACCTCCCTGGAAACATTAAGTATAGTAATATGTGTACATCTTAACGCCTATGCTGTTCAGATATACTACAGTCGGAATATAGGTCTCATCGAAGATTGTGTTGACCGCGTAAACTCAGATTTGCATAGAATTAGTAGGTGGACAGATGACAAATTTTTTAGTATACATCCCAATAAATATTTAATTTTCTCGACTCGTCTGGTATTGATTGCACTTTTTTTTTTTTTTGTGGACAAGAATATGATGGTGCAACAGCAGTGATTGTACAGTGCCGTGGGGTGCAGGCATAAGTTAGAAAAAAAGTAACTCCAAAAAAACAGCTTGTTCCGCAAGACGCTATAATGAAGAATGAAAATATGCAACAAGAAAAGAAGAAAAAGCTAAGGTGGAGAAAAATTGAACTTTTCGATCCACTGATCAGAGACATTTCATTAGTATGGGTATCATAGAAGTTCAGTGCTGGAAGTCACACCAATTTCCCAAAGGGTAACAACGGGAACCCTATTACTAAGACTTCGCTGTCCGTCCGTCACCAGGTTGTATATATCTCATGAACCTTAATACGTAGACAGTTGAAATTTTCTCAGAGTGTGTATTTCTATTGCCACTAGCAGTGCAAAGCGATATAGCGCATTTCGGGGGAAAAAACTAAGGATCATTTATCCTTATAGGCAGGTAGAGAGATAAGCCCTTATAAAGTCAATTTGAATTACCGGGGTAATTACGGATCTTTCTGCGAACCTACCTGTGAAATTTTATTGCTCCTGACCTCAATGATCCTTTTTTATTGCCCTGTTTTTCTCAAGTAGTGATTTTCTTAGAACATTTTATACGGGCTTTATCTGAAAAACCATTATTTTTTTAAAGCCTGTTATAGGACTTTTGCATTTCTTCATTATGGCTTCGAAGAGGATACAAACAAGGATTCAAATCCAAATTCTTATCGTAATATCAGGGACACGAGGTGTGGACAAGAAGACTAACTGGATAAGATGGTGATGTACAGGACAACAGACGATCCGGTAGACCTACAAAACTTTCGACTACAGCAAAAATAAAAATATGGAAGATTATGTAAAACAAGCCAGGCGATAAATCAATCCGAAAGTTATCAACAGCTGTGGCAAAATTTCTCAATCAACGGTTCAACGGCATGTTAAATCGACGAATTTGGGAAGAAACGCCTACATGAGACCACTAAAGATAGACTTAACTATTGCAAAAGTTCGCAAGTCGAAGAATCATAGTGCTCTTGGGACGCCTAAGACTGCAAACGAACTTTTTACGGACAAATCCCCAATTGTTTTGCATCCAACGCCGAATAGGCAAAACATGAGGGTAGAAACAAGTGATTCGAGCACTACTGAACCCATACAAAAACCGACATTTTACTCAAGATAATGGTTGCAGGAGGAATTAGCTTATATACTGTCGATGGATCCTATTACCAGAACAGAATCTTACCTTTTTCCAGATAAAAATTTGGTAATTTTTATACATGATGAAGCACGAGAGCAACTGTTTGGGTGGATTCAGATCGTTTTATAGTCCATGCCGGGCATCCCAGTGTACCACAAGGTTCTGTTCTCTCTCCTACTTACATCCCCATTTTTATTAATGATCTGCTACCTCTCACGCTCAATCCTGTTCATAGTTTTGCAAGACGACAGCACCCTTGATTTTGTGTACTGTTCGACTCTATAGCTGATGCCAGTGGAAATGTTAAAGGTCGGCAAACGAAGACACATGTTTAGTTCACATTATAGTAATATTGTTTGGAGAAGAGCGAATCAGGTTTTGTTTAATGCTTCCAAACGCAATGTTTTCTGTTATCACTCAAACATTCTCGAACATCCACTCAACCAATTTCCTCGATGGAGAAGATATCTCGAGCTCGTCATCTCTAAAGATAATTGAAATATCCAATAATCTTAATTGGTCCGATCATATTTTTGGTATTACCAAAACGGCAAAAATGTCAAAAATATTTTACTCCATCAGACATGGAGCAAATCTACAAATCTCATATCAAGCCTAGATTAGAATATGTATAATTCCCATATTTGGGCAGGGACTGGACATAGTGCACTGTCCGTGTTAGATGATGTCCAAAAGAATATCTTCCGGCTTATTAGTGATGACATATCAATAACAACTCTTGATTTCCTAGAGCACCGGCATAATGTCGGATGTCTGTCTCTCTTTTATCGCTACATCTATTGTAATTGCTTTGGCGAAATCTCTAGCCTGATCCCTTGTAGAATTCTTCCTATGAGCACCACACAAGCTATAACCCGAGCTCACCCTGACACCCTTGGTATCAAATTCGGCCGTACTATGAAATTTCATGCATCATAAGCAGAACAGTACGAATGTGGAACATTTTGCCAACTTCTGTTTTTCCCCCTCAGCTATCAGCCGCAAATATTCGAGCATAATGCACAACGTCATCTCCTTAGCCCAACCCAATAATGCTTAATGCCCTACCTTTCTACCTTTCCTGCCAAGGCTGTACTACGGCATCATACGGTATCCCCTGAGTTTTCGCAACATCATAACAAAAAATATATACAAATAATTGAATTTTATTTGCAGATTTCTATCTCAACATGTAAAATTTACAGAAATACCGCTGGCAATATAAGAGAATATTGCAATACTGGCAGAAGCTATAACACAAAAGCTTGGACAAAACTTCTTCCCAAATCACTATAAAAAAAATTTTAGGAATATGGAATTATGGTAATTCATGAAATTAAAAATTCCATAAGCCATAAAACCATTAAAAAAATTATTCAAATTTACGGTTACGTTATCAAGGTATGTACCGTCTTATGTATTACACATATATTTGCAAATTTTAAATTTAATTACGTACCTTAAATTTTATTCCTTACGAATATCCAGCTAAAATGTCTTGAAACGCTTTGTTATATGTAGAAGAAAATTGCCTACCCTTAGGCATTTATTGACATTTTCGCTGGATTTAAATGAAGAAAAAGGTGGAAAAAATGTTGCAATTTGGGTTGAAAGATAGATGATGGATAATTTAAAACTGCGAAGACTTTAATTTCTTCGATACGTAAAATCGGTGTCGAATACGTTAAATTGAACAACAACAAAATGTCGAAATTTTGAGACTGTCATAACGTTTACATGAATACTTGAAGTATGCTTGAAGTAATCAAAATATCATGAAAACGCTCATTTAACACGTAAATTTCAACTTAAGTAATTGCAATATTAAATTCAACAAAAAGCAACTGGAATTAATTCAATCAACCGCCCTAACTGAGCTTCAAGTGGATTTCAAGTCAAGTACTCGAGTATTCGTGTAAACGTACAGTATGTTGAGCCAGACCTTCGAAAAGGAGGAAAGAAACAGATAATCATCATCATAATAGGATCTAACGTTTAGTGGGTATGTTAATTTTAACTCGTTATTATGGTCGCATCGTGCTGCATGCAGCAGCATGCTACTTGTATGATGGCGAAAAGCGTAGCATATCAGTGCTCACAGTACCATACAGCGAATGTGCTACCATGAGTGACAGAACGACACGATTAAGCCCTAGCTGGGACGGGAAATTTTTTTCGCTGGGAGGAAGAAGAAGAGTTGGCAGTGAAATTTTGAAGAAAAAGGTGGTGATAAAGATCCAATAATTAAAACGAGCAAAAGAAGGCAGAGAAAGTGCAACAGAGAGTTTCCAGTGTTAATATTAGTAAATTGTGAAACTTAGCACTCTAAAGGAAATAGACAGGCTCCTGATCCATTTGATCAGTATTTGGAGTCAAAGAACATAAAATCTGGATAATACGCTGCATAATAACTTATTCGACAAGCACATATAGAATAAATGCGTACCCACCAGAACACGCATCAACAAAATTTGACCTAGAATATTGTCGAATATCTAGACGAGATGTCTAAACCAAAAACATCCGGAATTTCCGTAAAATAGCGTGCAATGGCTTACTGTAAGGGCCCCACGTTGTACCTGTTTGAAGCATTTATTGCTGGCAATTGGTTGATGATTGAATCTACTTCGTGTAATCGTAAACCAGCACAGCACTTTGACTCAGTCTTTCAAACGACTTCATGGAAATGGCAGCATTTTTTTTTTAGGTTATTTGTTACGAAACATTTTATACGTTTTATTACCCAGGATGAACTTTTTTTGTAAGATAACGTCTGCAGGACAAAGGCCATTTATAAATTTCTATAAATAATTTCACTCCTATGAGCTCATTCGTGTACTCTCATGATCTTATGGTGTTGGAAAAAGTATCAAATGGATATATGTAGGTTAATCCGTTCCTAATAAGTGGCAGTTTCCAGCGTGGGAAAAGATCTTTGTTTTTATCTATTTATCACGCTGAATGTTAACTACTCCGTTCTCTTGCAGGCTATCTTGAATAGGGACACTGAAAAATTGCCCTCAGTGTCATATGGGTGGATGGGGCACAGCAGTGAAGGCAGAACATCTGCGCCTTCAAGCGAGCGAGGGTAAGTGGTGTAAGAGTTCCTTCTGGACTGCGAATGTGTGCTTCGTTCTTCGTGTGTGAGCAGGAACGATATTTTTTGTTTATGGTGAAGTGACAGCGGCAGCTTTTTCGTGGAACCCCCCCCCCCCCCATAGTCGAGGCGAACTAGCGTGCCGCCCCGTAGCAACGTTGTCACTGAATGATCTGTCAGCTCATGATGACCTCACGTCCTAACAAGTCATTCAAAGTAAAACTTACATAACATCATCTCAAAGAATCAAATCGTATAAACCATTAAGACTTGTTATCACAAAACGGCATGGCATACTAAAATCTAAAGCCCACACTTTCAATAAATTATGATAGGTATATCTGCTATGTATATTGCTTATCACATGCTGCCATTATAAGGGCAAGAATAAATCTTCCAGCTATTTCTCAAACAGTCGAAAAAGATAAGGAAAGATAAAGAAATCCAATGAGTAGAAATGTTGAGGTAATTTAGAAATAAAACTTTAATAAATATCAATTAATGGATCCAGAAAGGATTCCAATTAATTTACTTAATTATAGTTATAATAGCCTATACACATTCAAACAATATATAACATATCCGTGACTTGTCTCCTTCGAAATAAGATGATAACTATCTAATTACGTCCGCTCAGATTTTTCATCTTTCCATCTCAAAGTTTTGAAAAAATCTTTTTCGGAATACACGCAGTCCTCCTCGCTTTTACGACAGGTTACGTTCCAGTAATATTTTACGTAAAACGGAACGACATAAAGTGACCGGTATTTTTTTATACATTTCTACTACACAAAATCATCTCGTTAGGTTCTTAGGTATAAAAATAGCAACCCAAAAATCACAAAATAATAGTCACTCAATCATTACAATTATTTTTTTTTTTTTTAAATAGAAAAAGTCCACCAAAAGTTTCTGGTTCGCATCTTATTTTTAATTTCCAATTACGGTCTTGTAACATTTGTATATAGGTGAGGTTAATGTGTGATTAATTAACTCGGAACTCTGTTCAAAATTACGGAAATTTTTCTCGAATATTAAAAAAATTGTTAAAAGCTTCAATTAATTTTTTCCAAGCCAGTTGCTTTGCCTCGTTATGAGATTGATTCTCTTTCAGTCTTTGTTTTTTGAGTTCCAATAAATTCTCGTTAGTCAATTCTTGCGAATGTGAGCACAGCGTCCCCATTACGTCTCCACTCTCGAGTTCTATTCATGCTAACTTATTTCCTATGTGTTTACGATGTGAGGCTCACGAAAAACAGCCAAACTTTTTCCAAACTCCGGTAAAGTTGACTTCTTCCCATGGCACACACCGTCTAAAATGTTGAAATTTTTTCAGAATGTTTTCAAATCTATCCCAGGGCGGATGACTCTGGTATTATCCAAAATCAATAGAATGTAAGGTAAGTTTTTTCAAGCACACTAATTTGCGTAAACCATTCATCGAAAAGATTTCCAAATGATGGGAGGAGTATCTTTAGCGTTCCAGGACACTCGGGAATTTATGGGAATGAAAAGGCAGACTCACTAGCCAAAAAAGGAGTATTGCTCCTCATAGGGCTAGAACTCTTTTGCTGTATCTCCAACAATACCGTGAAGCTTACCATGCAAAACTGGATCCGAAACAAAATGGACAGAGATGTACTACAATGACAAGATTCGTACAAGCCAAATGATTCATTAAAATACCTTCCTCAAAGAAGAGCCTAGATTTTTTAGGGCTATCTAGAAATTAACTCAGAATCATTACAAGAGTCCTAACCGGACACTGTAAACTTAACAAACACATGAATCTGATAGGCATCTAACCTACTAATGTGTGTATAGGTTATGTTTCGAAGATGATGAAACATTGGAGTATGTTTTGTGTAAATGCGAGACCATTGCACAATGTAGATTCCAGGCTTTTGACTCATACTGCTTTTCCTAGGAATAGTGGGTTTTTTGGACGAACTGTAATGCAAGCGATGCATAATAAGCTGCGGTGAAATGGCCACTCTCCCCCTAAAAAAAAATCTAATCTAAACTCTAATCGTTAGCGTACTTTTTAATAATACCTATGGATTTTCCCTGTGTTACCGCCGCGAGCTTGTTAGTGTAGCCCAGTGCATGCATGTGACATAAAACGAACGAATCGGGACGTAAATATGAGCGTTACTCTCAAAATGCTGCTTAACGTAAAACGAAGGTACGTGAAACAAAACGCCGTAAAGCGAGGACTGCCTGTACTTAAAGAAATGCATCTCAACAATATTAATTACTATTGTATAAAATATTATATTAAAATAAAACCATCCACTGAGGACATCGTAACTATATTTTGGAGAACAAGTTTCAAGAAATAATTTCCATTTAAATAAAGTGTCAAGAAACTTATTCAATCTCTCCGCCATTGTCAAGAATCCTCCGCGCAAAAGACTTCCGTAATAAAAGACAAACAAAACAAAAATTTGTGTCTAGAAAGCTCCTCCAGTTATTATTATCAAAAGCATAACAATTATTCATGTCTAGAGTGGAAGATCTGTCTGAAGAGTTCATGATTAAAAAACTTCATTCTAAAAACGAGGATGATAGTATTTTACATTTTTCTTTTCTTTTCTTTTGTTTACCTAGCTGTAATCGTGATAAAAAAAAATTGTTCTACATAACAGTACTAAACACATTTAAACTGAACTAATCTGATGCTACAAGTTAAGATAAAATATTTTGTTATCCCATTCATAAAATTTTTTCTCTACATCTTTTCTAATTTATTTCAACATTTTCTCTTATCCAAGAAAGTGAACATTTTTACAACTTTTAACTTGAGGACATGAACAACAAAATGAACAAAAACAAATAAAAGGGTTGCAGGAATTTCTTAACGTAGATTAAAATTTTTTAGCTTGACCCCAAATATTTTACGGGAAATCTACAGGTTCTTAGTAGAGCATTTTACATGTCTCTCTAGTGTTCGCATAATGTTTTAATGAGATATCATGAGCAAAATGCGAAGGAAGGTAGTTGTTTGGTATTTCAAGGGGTTTAGTGATAATAATGTAATTTTTCTAGAGTTTATTTTAACCTTGACTAAAATATTTCATAAAACTTATTTACACCAACCGGATTTTCTCATGCCGGAAAATTTCAAATATCTGTCATCTTTACTCTTGGCAAAGCCTTATACTAGAAACATCTACCTCCACTAAAGTATGACACTAAAAGGGATTACTACAGAGGGTAATCCGAAATAAACCCCCTCCAGAACCGGGGAATGTCTCTAAAGAAACCTGCCAAGCCAATATAGGAACTTTCCAATCATAAACGTCCTAAGACTACCTAAACATATTCAATTCTTACTCCCATCAATCAATCACACCCAAATTAATTAACAAACTCTTGCGAGAAATTCATTTATTGGAGCTAATGTGGCGCATCAGGTGGAAAAAAATAAGCGCAACAATATCACGCGAAATGGGCAACCCGCATACCAACTACAAAAAAAAAGACAACAGAAGACATCGAATCAAACTGAGAGCCACAAATAAGCCCTAATAATTGATTATTTATAAATATATGTGCCCAGAATCATTGACGTCTTAGAAAGGAGATGTCGCTACGTGTCTTTCGTTTGTTATTTCCACCTTTAAAACTTCTAATAAAAGAATTTTTAATGACTGGTAAGGAATTTTGATTTAGTTTTGAAACATTTTTATATTATTTGCTGGAAAAATTGCATTTTTACCATTAAATAAAAGTTTCAATCACATTTTTGGCAAGTAGTGACATCTCGTTTCTAAGACGTCAATGATTCTGTGCACATTTATATATAAATAATCAATGGCCGTAATGCCCTGATATAGTCTAGCCTACTTTTAGGATGTGAATAATTATCGAGTAAACCCATCGAGGAAACAGCGAAAAATTCGAAAGGCTTGACTTTACTAACTTATTTACCTTTTCTTTTCCCCTATGAATTAACACAATATATGCAAGTAGATCTTCGAGGTAAGAGGTATTTTTTACCGATAATAGAGATATTAATGACAATCTCATAGTTGAAAACTAGTCAATCATAAGACCATCTAATAAATCACATCCGTTAGAGTCACCTGTAAGGTCACAATATCGCTCGCTTTATGGTAGTCACCAACTTACAACTTCTGAAGATAGGAGGTAAATTTGGGTCAAATGGCAAAACAAATAGCTCAGAGCTTATCAGCGTTTCGGTCTATACAAATGAATCATTTAAAGACTATGATTTAATTTGTAAATCTGAATTCGTTAGAGTAATTAAATCTATTAAAGATTGTAATCAGGCCACATAGTAGGTATTTAATAATTTTAAAATCAATTAAAAAGAGAATCTCCAACAATAATTTAATTGTTAGCATAGAGATAAAAGAAACTCTTTAACCATATTGTTGATAAAGTTGATTACCTCAAGAAAATAAATGAATGTCAAAGAAATTAATTCAGACTCAATAATTAATTTA
The DNA here is from genome assembly GCA_963930735.1 of Dioctria linearis. Classification (NCBI taxonomy): domain Eukaryota; kingdom Metazoa; phylum Arthropoda; class Insecta; order Diptera; family Asilidae; genus Dioctria; species Dioctria linearis. The sequence goes on along the minus strand of OZ005740.1, from coordinate 35,313,785 downwards.
ACAGAGATATTTTTAGCGCAATGGGTCGGTCGTGAACGTTCCTTTTGTACGGTCAAAAGACCGGAGTGACGGTTTCGCTACCATATCGGTGTTCAATCGTTCACTCCAGGAACTGATTCTTCGAGCTTTTCTTAGCTGATTTGTTAAAGTCATATAAATGACTTAACTGCAAAGCCTTGGCGGGAGTAACTATGACTCTCATAAGTGGTTAAGTCAAGCAGGAGACCGGCTGAATATATCTTGCCACTCGTTAAGGTGAGTCTCCAGCATGAGCTGGATTGCTAATTAAGCTTAAGGTTGCTGAGCCAGTCAGTAAGTGTTTCTGAAAGCCTAAAATTAACTGCTTGATTAGCATAAATAGTTGCAGGATTGATGCATGCGAAGATATAGTCTCTCTCGATCCTCAGTGTAGGCCAACCTCCACGTGGTTCCCCAGGTAACCTGACATAGGTCGGGGCTAATAGTGTCTACACGGGTTTTATCGAGACCCCATGGTTGGGAATACCTCCCTTGCAAGATGCGCTTGGGAACGGCAATACCCATCCAGAGAATCGGCAGGAAGAGCCCGTGAAATCCACTCTTGTGCGGCACTATTCCAGAGCTTCGGCTGTGGTGCTAATGCTATTTTTGGTGGTGGTTCGTTTCTGGTTCAAAAGTGTCAGGATAGATGCTCAGCCTCGGAAACATACCTTGACTGAAGCTTCTATTAGCCCAAATGGAAGGTCATGAGGGCCTCTCGACGATTTACTCCAGAAATGAGAAAAACATAGCCTGGCGGACAAATCCGAATTACACTCATCAAAAGGCTGTCCGTGAGGTTCATAATGTAATCGGGTTCATAGGGAGGGCTAACTACCCAAACTAAATGAACTAAAACCAAATATTGTTGAAAGAAATGAAAGAAATAATGGTTACCGGAACCTGCTAACCGCGGGGAAAGTTATTAACAATAAGCCCGCTGGGTTACGACAAGCAGAACCAAGTGTCTCGGGTGTCGTGGCTGAGTCTTTGCTAGCACATGTGTGTGACATCTGTGGCAGGTACTTTGCTAGTGATCGTGGCCTTTGTGTGCACAAAAGAAGACAACATCCACTACAAGCACATCAGGCAATTGACACAGACAGACGTAGATTGCGATGGTTAGATGAGGAAGTAAGACTTATGTCCAGGCATGAGGCAACTCTGCTTGCAATGGATCGTGATAATGCACTCTGTGCTATAAATCAGCAGATCCGACATAAGTTTCCGGACAGGACGATTGAGGCTATAAAAAGCAGAAGGAAACGTCTTGACTATAGAGAGATTGTGGAACGGTTCTTGCAGGTACTCCAACAAGGAGGGAATGCACCTCCCGTACCAACCATAAATTCTCCATGCCGGGATGAGCTCATTTGAGTCATGCGGGAGCTTTATATGGTGGTTGAACTGTTGGAACGCCCTCGGGCGGAAAGACTTGTTTAAATTGCCAATAATATTATCAATGGTCAAGACGTAAAAGAACAAATTATGGCATGGCTTCGAGAGTACTTAAATGTCCTCAGACGGCCACGTGGGCCTAACATTAGCTCCGTGGCACCAGAAATAACTGGAAATAGCAGAGAGAGGAAGCGCCGGAGATATGCGGTCATGCAAGAACTATTCCGTGCGAGGGCACTCCTCGATGATACTTGGTTAACAGGTAGAGAGGGGCCGCCCGATGACCACGTTTTTGATCAGTGGAAAAACATGTTCCAGCAGCCCAGCGCTGAATATACTTGCTCCAGCTTGAGCGTTGATAGTGGTCTCTCAAATATTTGGGATCCAATCACTGTTGACGAACTCAATAAAGCTACCCTAGACATTAACACCAGTCCAGGTATTGACGGTATCTCCGCTCGCGCTTGGGCCGCCTTAAACACAAATGAGCGAGCGCTCTTCTTTAACATCTTCCTACTAAGTGGTGAGGTCGCTCACGAGTCACTATTAACACGTACTGTGTTTATACCCAAGGTAGATGAACCAGTTGCTTGCGACCAACTTAGGCCTATCTCCATTGGGTCAGTGGTAACTCGGCAGTTTCATAAAGTCTTGGCTAATCGGATCACACTAAATCACAGGCATGACCCTCGTCAAAGAGGATTTCTCCCCAGAGATGATTGTGGGGAGAATATATTTGTACTAAAAGCTCTTTTAAATAAAGCGCAGACGGGGATGAAGGAGCTTCATCTGGCAACGCTCGACCTCACTAAAGCTTTCGATACCCTATCTCACAGGGCTATCATCGCTCAACTGGAGAGAAAGGGTTGCCCGAGGGAGTTCCTTCAATATGTCGACAGTGTGTACCGTGACGGGAAAACAGTGATGCAAATTAACACAAACGAGCTCACAACCCAAGTATGCCGAGGCGTGAAACAAGAAGACCCTTTATCACCACTAATTTTCAGTCTGGTACTGGAATCTGCTCTGGAAGTGCTCCATTGCGATGTTGGGATTGAGGTAGAGGATTTGAGGGTCAATGCTGTTGCATATGCCGATGACGTCATATTGGTGTCATCAACACGGCAAGGCCTTCAGAGAAATTTCGCGCTTTTCAACCAAGCAATCTCAAAGCTCGATATGTCGGTTAACCATGGGAAGTCAGGCACACTTGGACTGGTGCCCTCGAGCAGAGACAAAAAGGTAAAAGTAATAGAAGACTCCTGGGCTCACATCGGCGGGAGCCCATTGAAGGCGATCTCGGTCGTCTCTCAATGGAAGTACCTTGGTGTGGACTTTGAAGGGGCTAAGGTCAGGAAAAATATGCACAGCCTGACACAAAGCTTGATGAATATCAATAAAGCTCCCCTGAAACCGCAACAGAGAGTTGCTGTAGTGAGGGAGTACCTTTTGCCTGGGTTTCTGCATACGTGGGTGCTAGGAAAAGTCACTGGCCCCTTCCTGAGAATGATCAATGACCGAGTTCGAATGCAACTGCGCAAGTGGTTCCATCTACCCAACGATGTTGCTCTTGGTTTCTTTTATGCACCGCTCGGAACTAGTGGAATCGGAATACCAAAGTTGCAAGAACAGGTACCAGCGCTGCTTCTCGATCGCCTTAGGAGAACAACGCAGAGTCCCGACCCAGTGGTATCCCGTGTGTGTGGTGCACAGTTAACCAAAGCGCTAGCTCGATACAATGCGCTTTTGGTCCGATTGGGTCTAGCACACTGGGCGCGAGTGCCTGCTGTGGGTAGCGCTAATGTGTCACTAGCACCACTAGTTGACCAAGAATTGAATAGAGTTGATGATAACTATATCAATATGCAGAATATAAGACCTAGTAAGGCCTCACGTATCTTCTGGTGTAAGGAGCTTCCTTCGAAGGCTGATGGAAGGGAACTGGTCAGGTCTCATGAATCCCCTATATCCATGTTCTGGATAGCGCGTGGATATGGGGTTACCGGTGCGGACTATGTCCGCTTCCTGAAGCTAAGATTGAATGCGCTGCCATCTAGAGTACGAATATTAAGAGGTCGGACTGGTGATAGCAGGTGTAGGGCTGGCTATCGCCAAACCGAAGCCAACTATCATACACTCCAGATACGTACCCGCACACATGGTGGGCGTATTAAAAGATATGCACCACTCTTGAATCTAAGATGTGATCTCAAGGCTACCCAGTTCAAAAAATGTCCCGCAATAGCCCGCTTATATGCCATATTACATATGTTATACATATCAATTATGAATATGTGTATGGTATATTAGGATACACTAGTTTCAAATTTCAAGCTTTCGGTAGCGTAAGAACAACACAAAGCTACTAATAGTCATCCAGGAAAGTATCCTTTCTGAATAAATTGTTATTGATGGCAATTCTATCGTCAAATCGCAGTTTTGGTATTTACCTATATTCTGCATATATATACACAAGGGTGCAATAGGGTTTCAATGCAAACATTTATGGGACATGCATGATGGATAATTTGTATAGTTTGAAATATAATAGTATATCATATATTTCCACATGTTCTACCTGTGACGATCGACTTAAGTACGTTTAAGCTACACAAACCATAGTTTAAGGCCGCCAAAATTAATTGTCCGAGTGAGGAATTGTCATATATACTTAAATATAATGCAGTACCTACTATTTGTCCAAAAAATTTTAGCATGTATCTTTTCGAAGAACTTTTAATATAAACACGGGGATTCCCCCTGCGACATTTGAGCATGCGCTGATCTTTTGTCGCCGGCAGACGATACAATATTTCTGACTATTTATTTAGTATTTACAGTATGTTTCTTTGATAATTTGATTGTTGCCAATATTTTGGAAAAAAAAATTTTTTTGTCATTACTGGAGTTACACTTCAGATAAGTGCATTTTACATACAAGTACGCACATAGCAAGAAAATTTTTACAATATTTTGATAAAAAATGAATTTAGAACAATAATTACTCAAGATAAATTATGTTCCCTCAGTCTCATGTGCAAAGAAAGTGACAAATTACATAGTTTATCATTTGATGATATCATCAATGACTTTGCTCTGGCAAGGGCAAGAAAGAAAATGTTTTAATTCTTATAGCATGTTTCAAGAGATTAGATAATAAGCCTTTGTAAATTGTGCCTGCCTTTTAAAAGAACTTTTGGTTCTTTTTACCAGAGTTGGCATTTTTAAGTTTGTTATGAATAAAAATTATTTTAAGTTAAAGATTTATTATTTCATTATCTATATACTTTTTAATTGTATTTCAGTTTAAATCTCTAGGTATTCGAAAATCATATTTGGCACTGACATATAATATCTGGACTTATAAAGGGCTCCAAATTTCAAATAGCTTACGGCCTTATCAAGTCTAAATCCGGTCCTGCTTAAGACCATTAAGTTCGTTTATGCACGCACACATCATACTTAATGCGTACTAATTTGGAGTTGTGCTAGATTTGCACAATTTTCATTTCGTTAGAACGAACTTTTCTTATTTCTATGACTAAAGAATCAAATAAATGGAAACAAGTACAAATTTCTGCAACACTGAAGAGACAGCAGTTTTTTTCATTTGGTAAATACATACCTTGATGGCAACCGGGCTGCCATGCCAGAGTTCAGCAGATAAACAGTTACAAGGGCACAACTTTGATAGTGATTGTTTAACGCGTCGTGAATGGCTGAAAAACTAGAAAACTAAGTGCAATTTTAGCTTTAAGTATTGCTGTGACATTAACGATTCGCTGATTAGGTAATTTTAGTAATTTCAACATTTTAGATGATTATTCCCAACTGACTCAAATAACTCAAATCACTCGTATGATCTAAGTCACCAAAATGATCGATTTTGCTCATCACTACTCAACACTTCTTTTTGATAACAAGGATAAGTTTAGAATGAGAAACAGTCGCACCCACTGTATGGTTTACATAAATTGAATAAAGTCTGCATTCGTCTTTGTCCTGTTTCTTGTTCGTTTAATATCCCTGCTCAAAAATTGGCTCGAAAATTGAACACTTTAATCTCTATGGAGTTGTATTCCAACCCAAAATTTCCTATTAAGAATTATAAGGAACTTATCAATAGAACTAAAGATCTTACTGTACCTCTTAACGCAAAATGACACCATCATTTGATGTTTCGACTAGCTTTTTACGTTCAATTCCCGTTGGAAAATTGATGGATATATTGAATGATAAGATTTTTCAAAAGGTAGATACCTCCAAAAAGCATCACAATTAATTAATTTATTCAATCTCTGCATTAAACAAAATTATTTCATTATTCATTATTTCAACAATAAAGTATACATCTTGCTATAGCTTCAATATATTCTCCGTTTTATGCTGAATTCTGCATGGATTCACTTGAGCAAATTATTTTTAAAGCGATGGGATATAATAAATTGCATTAATTGTGATTCAATCTACGTAGGTAAATCTAGAAAATCTTTTAATACTCATTTCAGCGAACATATCAGACCTCTAAGTCCACTAACCCTGCTTCGGGCCTCTCAAAACATTTAAAAACAAAACATTTGCTCTAAATTAAATTCTAAAATGACTTTCGACAAAACATCTTGAAATTAGAAAAAAACGAGAGACGATGATTGTTTATTAGTTATCTAATGATCAATTGGATTTCACTGATAAAACCCCCACCTTAGCCCCCTATTTATATGTAGCCTTTCTGTTTAATTAATTTTTCTCTCTATAAATTAGTTAATCTCAGTATATGATTGTATGTATGTAAGCTACTAAGTTTAGTGTAGCCTTAGATAATGACTTAATCAGACAAAACCCATCGGCCTCTTTGAAAAAGTTCGTTTTAATTGTGTTTAACTTAATTATACGTTCCGCTGAATATGTAACAAGCATTTTCTTCCACTATTAAAATGTTAAACACAAAATAATTCCACCAAGTGCCAACAGGGCATTCAATTTAAAGTAAAGATGGTAATTATAAATTAAGTTTATGGCCCCACTAGACAGATTGTCTCCTTAATGACTTAATTTTAAATTCCAGTAATGGTGGCAGTCTATATGGACGTAAAATTATTTCATTTGTAATGTCATTGACAGTTCCTTGTGGCAGAGTTCAAAAATTTAATTAAATGCCGTAAAGAAAATTTGCGAGTATTTTCTGATTTATTGTCATCTTTAAATAAAAATAAAATCTTCTGCTAAAGAGAAGAAAATGCTGCAATAAAAGAGATTTCATAATCAGCTGCTCTGACTTAATTGGAAGATCTTTTCACTTTCCAATAAATTCATCTCATTTTAATGACAGTTAGTGGCACTTTTACTTTACTGCAATTTCACTAAATGTGAAAATGAAGCGAAATGTTGCAAATGGGTTCTTGATGAACTCCATTTGTGGGACACACTGAAGATTTGGCTATATTTAAATAAAAATGAAGTCATTATGGCTAGCTGGCTAACGTGAAACTCTCACTTGAAAAGTGTACTGAAGAAGGCCACAATGGCAACATGGAAATTACGTAGGCTTTTTGGCAGAACTTGGAGTCTTAAACAAAAACTGACTCTATGGTTACATACATCAATTATAAGACCCATAGTCACGTACGCTTCCGTGTTTTGGTGGCCAAAGACAAAACAAAAGACCGGTCACGCTAGTTTGCAAAAACTACAACGGCCTGCATATCTAGGAATAACTGGTGCCATGCGTACCTGCCCAACAGCAGCCATACTACTACTGCATGTTAGGAAGGAGACCAACCTCAGTTCAATTTGACTGGAGAGGAAAATATCCTGAGCACAAACAATTTGGTTGGCCCCCTGGAGGTCGTCCGAGAATCCCTAGAGGACCCGATGGCCAACGCAATTTCAGACGTTATGCCGAAACGCCATAGAGTTGAAATATCATTTAAAGCGATCTTAGCTGACCGTTAACAGTGGCACTCCAGGGGACCTACCCTTTGTGAAAGGATCTCTTTTCTCGCTTGTGGAATAGTGATTGTGGTTAGTGTAATATTTTTGTAGGTTGTAAAATTTCATAGATAATATGTTGTGTTAATATTAGCAGCTGTAGCAAGACATTTTTAAAATTGTTCTTGCTCGTACGGGCAAAAAAACGTACATCGGTCAAAGGCAAAATGACATCGAGGTTTACAAAGGAAAAACCGACAGGCAGTCGTGGGAGGAGAAAGACATGATGAAAGCAATGGATGCTGTAAGAAATATCAAGATGAGATTGTTAAAAGCAGAGAGAACTTTAACTGTACGAAAGACAACATTAAGAAGAAGATTTCTACATAAAAATATAAACGCGACAGGTTGTATGAAAGGACTGGATCAATTCAAGACCACATTTATAAGGGCTATGAAACCAGAACTAGTGACGTATATTAAATCTCTGGAATCAAGGCTTTTTGGTATAACTTGTAACAATCTAAAAATCTCTATGGAATACCATATCGTTTCGATCGCGAAAACCAGAACGCTGCAAATAATTGGCTACGTGGATTCAGGGCATGAAACAAAGATATCTCACTTAAAGAACCTGAACTTACATAAGCTGCGCGAGCGATGGCTTTCAATCCGACACCGTTTCAGAAGTTCTTTGAGCACAGCACAGTAAAACGAAATTCCTTTTACGGCTGGAACACAACGCAGAGTTTACGCAGTACTCCGTAGGTTTAACTGTCAAAAAACGCACAAAATAAAAAGCTGCCCAGAACGAAATTGCGGTGACTGCGTTAAATGACAATTCAATACAATTTTTATATTTTCAATGTTATGATTGTTTTTTTTTTATACTGTTCAAACTTGGCGAATAATAAGAGTAATATTTGAAATATCCTGCACCTCAGTAATTAATTTTACATTACAAATTTCATTAAAAAACAAAACATTTTCTTCAGCTGTCAAAATTCTTCCTTACGGTGCTTGTGTTGAAAGTGAGTGTTGAAACATGTTTCAAATGCATTCAACAATTCTTTACGTTTACTGCGGCGAAATGACGAAGAAGATTGCCATTGTCATTACAGCAAAAATTTTGAAATTAGCCAACCTTTTCTTTGATATTAAGATCAACTACGGCACGGAAATAAAATTTGGAGTTAATTTTGAGTTTTGCATTCGAAACAATTTGGAAAAAAATATGTTGTGAGATTAAATACGTTAACGTTTGAGATTCGTCAAATATGTTTTCAACTTTTTATTATAAATTAATCCTTAATTTTCCACTTCCTTAATTAAATTTTCATAAAATTTCCTTTGATTCTTCGGAAATAAAAACAAACTACAAAAATTCGGCAACAGTGCAATCTATCAAGTTTGAGGATAAATTGAATGCGTTTGTAACAAAAAATAGTAATTCGCCCAATTTTTGCGTCGTTAGAGTAGCGTGCGGTGGTATTCCCTTCGAGGAGGGAAATAAAGGAGGCGACATGTGATGGAAAAAGCGTACCAACTATCGTTCTTCTTTTTTGTTTTGTCGAGGTGCCAGAGGCGGCATTAAAAATTGTTGATGTCTTAAGTATCACAACAAATTAATGGCGCGAAAATTCAAACACATTTCTTAGAAACTCCGCACAATCTTCCGCACCACCCACTGACATGTATATAAATGGACTGACTGATCTCCTGTTTCATGTAGCACCAGTTTTGATTTCAGAACGTATGCTCTCACTGACGATATATTTAAATTATTTGCGAATTTACTTATAATCATGTCAGTGGTATTTACCGAATTTACCACAAAAGTATTTTAAAAGTATTTTCCCCAACACGGCTTGTTGTATCTAAATCTTCGAGCATATATAACTCCTTTTTATATTACTATCACTTAGTCCAATAGCCATTAACCATTTCTTTTAAAAAGTAAATTATCCCTTTTGGAACTATGTCTCTGCGCCAAACACACTTCGCGGCACTTTGTTTACAAAAAAGTGACAGTCAAACACCCTGCCAAAATCAAGATGGCGAAAATGTTTGGCTACGCTGCCATACATATACTTTACGATGGGATCCTCCTTTAGTTCTCTCCTCAAAGGGTATTCCGTATACACAATAAGTATATAGGTACATATGGTACCCTGAAAGATATGATTTGTTGATTTTATCTATGAGTTCATCATGAGCCCTTAGATAAAAGTAATGATGAAATCTGTTCTGGACGTGGAAATGAACTCATTATATACTTTTCTTCGATATAATGAGCATATGCATGAGCACTCAATGAGCAATTCGATGAGTTGTTACATTATTTTCTTGCTGAGATAATGAAAATACTCACCGATACATTCGACAGTCAAATCATGATGAAATAATGGAAATGATTGATATACAAAGCAGTTATAATAATATCGCACGATAATGTTATTGTGTACATACATCGTCTTGTTCTGAATTTCATACATTTTCATTACCAATAGTTCCGTAGTTAGAGCGGGGATTTTTTAAAGTTTTAAACGATCCTCACGAGTACTGTTATAAAAGAAGACCATGAGAAACTAGATGTGAAACCGTTTTGATAGAAGGCGCATCAACTGAAAAGTCCTGGAGTGCACTCGAGGCTATCGTACAAAAGAATGTACTAAAAATAGTATCTACAAGGAATTAGAGGAGCTGATGATAGCAATGCACTTCACAGCACTGTACACAACTTTCTGTAAATAAATGCGATTTTCAACTGCACGCCATAATTAAAAACTTTACTGTATTTTTAATTCATGATAAAACATGCAGTGTAATTTTATAGAAATGCAAATGAATTTTGAATATGAAAGCGCTCATCGAAAGGCTCATCGGAGCTTATCAGAAAACACCACCAGCATTTAAAGTAGAGAAATTTACACATAATGTGTGCGCAATTTGCAGATGTAACAGTACTAGTTTCCATAAAATTCCCCCGAGCGAGAAAGAGGGTTTTGGAAACCTATGAACATTTTCTACTAGGGTATGATCTATCAACGCGCGCACGACGTTTCCTAATTGTTTAAAATTTGTAATCTGACTTCAGCTTAAGCCTCTGAATTTAAATGCTCACCATTATTATTATTATTATTCGTTAAACCGGTAAATACATACTCATATCTTTAATTCTATAAAAATATGCATATTCTTACAGTTGTGACAAAATTCGATGTAGTTGTATGAAAATTCCTTTGAGTTAGTATTTAATAGAAAATTTTTGCATGATTAAATGCATTGTTGTGAGAGAGTCGAAAGAGTATGCGTATCATAGTGTCCTAATTCTAAAAACCTGGTTGAATAAAGGACTTAAGACCGCAACTAGAAAATGTATTTCAAAACTTTCTGCAGAGTTCTTTATATGTTTCTTTTTTTCTCATAAAGCCTAGTCTCGAGTTCGGGCAAAGTAAAATTTAACGCGGTCTCCAAATTTTTCACATTAAAAGCGCTGGTAAAATTTTGACGCTGATTAATTGGGAGAAAAGGAAGTGACAGATGTTAAAAATCTTATCACTGAAAAACTTTAAATTGTTTATAAAGTTTAGATAAACGTTTTTACAATTTAGAATTAAGGATGGACTTAATTAATCTGAAAATGGTTAAAAGAAATTAAATCCTCCAATAAATGAATAAAAAAATCTAAATATTTTCAATTAAAATTAAATCCTTCAATAAATTTAAAAACAATCTGAACATTGTCATAGAAACAGAAAGTGTCATAATTTTATCAGCATTTTAATGCTCCGCACATTAAAATGTTCAGTAAAATAAGTGGAGACATATAATGCGCCATCTATCTTAAAATAGAGAAACATTCATTTTCTACCCGTGAACTCCGTACTGCACTAGTAAATCATCAGTAAAATGTTTGCTGCGATTTTACCAGCGCTAAAATTTATATGAAAATGTCACATTTTACTCGAACTCGATACTAGGCAGAAAATGTATTCACTTAAAAATAATGTAAAACAAAATTTTAAATTCAAGAAGAACGTATTTTTTAATGATAATATTCAACCGCATACTCTGCAAAGATCCAATTTCTTCTTATATCTAAACCAAAACAAAAAAAACAAAATTCAATATGACGTCTCTGGTGACCATTTCGGAAAGTCTTAATAAATATGTAAACATATCAGAAATGGATTTATTCAATTTAATACTCAATTCGATCTTATATTATGCTCTGATATAATGCCTTCAGCAAAATGCATTGCATTTTGTATCTATTTATGTAGTTTTTCATGTATGTACAGACAAAAAAAATAATTCAATACTCTCTAAAAATTCATAAAATAGGTATATCTGACGTGTGCGTGTGTGTGTGTGTGAGATGTGTTAGTATGTGTGGACTGAAGTATATTTACTTCTCTATATTCAATCTACAGGACGAGATTTCAGCAAGATTATCTATAAAAATTTGTATTATATTCAGAAATTTGACTGAATTTGGAATTACACAAAACGCTCCTTTCAAAATTTTCTACAATAATTCTGTAAAAATGTTCAATAAAATCATGATGGTTTTAGAAAATTTAGAATTTTAAATTTTTTTCCTTTTTCACTGTTGTTTTTTTGTTTTTTTTGTTTTAGTAATTATAATAACTATAAGAACTATGAAATATTACATTTAATCATCTATGTAAATGTTTCCTTCCTCTGTCTATTAGTAGATGAAGATATCAGAATACGATCAACTCAAACAAAACCAGTCAAAAAATCTTGCTGTTTGCTGATAACTCCTCTTCTGATTCTGGCTCCGATTGATATTGATGCAAAGAAATCAATTTATCCTCTTCGAGAATCTTTAACAGGTTAGTTCCGTTCGTAATCTTTCGGCCACAACAACGTGATCTCCTGTAAATATATAATAAGAGAAAATGATTATAATATGATTTAGGGTATTGAAACTATTATTAAGAGCAACAAAATAACACAAGCGACATCTGTTGGAAAATGGAAACAAATTTAGGTTAGTGATAACTTTGGGTTTGGAGAACAGAATATTCAGGAAGGTTCTAGGATAATTTGTGGAGTATAAATACGGCGCTACCCACATCTAGTTTAGAACAGTTTAGAAAAAGACTCGAGAAAATAAAACCAGGCCCACAGACCTTTGATAATATTAACAAAGTCTGTTCTAGGAACTCAAAACTCTATCATTTCCACAGGAAAAGTGCGAGGCCTTTGCAACATTTTTCCAAAACACCTTCAAAGACAACTTAAGCCTCAGAGACCCAACCTTCTCTTTTGAAGTAGATAGGTGTGCTAGCACCTTTTTCAGTCCTAACGAATCCATACCACAAACATTTTTCGCTGTGAATAACTCAGCAATCTACCCAGAAGATCAAGACACCTTCACAAACCCCCTCCAACTCTATGTCTTAACTAAGACAATAAATAGCAAAAAGTCGAGCGGCTCTGATAAAATTTCAAATTCAATCATCAAAAAGCTACCTCCTATAGCACTCGATTTCCTCGCAACCATTTTTAACAATAGCATAAATAATTGTTACTTTTCGGAAAAATGGAAAATCTCACGCATTTTCCCCATCCAGAAAAAATCTTCGTCTAAAGACCTCAAGGATTTTAGACCAATCTCCCTCATCTCAAATTTGGGAAATGTTTTTGGAAAAAGTTATCCAGCTACAAATAACAATTACCTGTGAAGAAAAACACATCCACCAAAATTCTCAATTCGGCTTCAAGCCTAAACATTCTACATTCCACCCTTTACTAAAATTCCACACGGATGCTACAAGAGCTCTAAACAGAAACGAATGCACGGTCAGGTGCTTTCTCGACGTTGAAAAAGCTGTCGAATCAGTTTGTACGGCAGGGCTAATATACAAATTAAATCAATTCGGCTTTGCTCCACACCTAAACAGACTTATCCACAGTTTCCTAACTTCTAGGAAATTCTATGTGAAACTTGATGAGCACAAATCTCCGCTCAAAACAATCGCAGCAAGAGTCCCCCAGAGCTCCATATTGGGCCCAATACTCTTCAACCTCTACACCTCAGACCAACCTCTAAATGAAAGCGGCACAACGCTACTCTTTGCCGATGACTCCCTCACATACGCCCAATCTCGCTGCCCGCTCCTGGCGGTCAATAAAGTCAACCTACACCTCAGCAAGCTCGCATCTTATCACAAAAAGTGGGGGATCAAAATTAACGTCCAAAAGTCCGAACTTATCTGTATTTGGAAACTTAGCGCCGGGCGAAACCGCTAAGTCGCTAAATCCAAAAGAATTACGGCCGTGTATAATGGAGGAGCAATAAAGCCCACACAAACAGCGAAATATCTAGGAGTAAATTTCCACGAACTCCTACGGTTCAATAATTATGCTAAAGCAACCATTAGGAAAACCAATTTCGCGTACAGTCTGATAAGCCCTATAATCAATGTCAGGGACGGACTCACAACCCAGACAAAACTACTCATGTACAAGCAACTAATAAGGCCTGACATCACTTATTGCTTTCCCATATCCATTCAAACCCTTTCATAAACAACTTGCCGGATCGTCTAATACCGGCAAATTTCAAATACCTGTCACCTTTGCTCTTGACTAAATCTGATGCTAGAAACATCTACCTCCACGAAGGTAGATTAAGTTTCTATGACACCAAAGGAGATTACTACAGGGGGTAATTCCAAATAACCTTAAAAACCCGGGAATGTCTCTGATGAAACCTGCCAGTATAGGAACTTTCCAGTCCTTAACTTCCTAAAGATCCCAAAACATATCCAATCCTCACTCCCTCCCAGTCCCTCCCAAATTTAACAATAAAATCTTGCGAGAAAGTCATTAACTACAGCTGATGTGGCCCAGCAGCTGTAAGGAAAAGAACTAACAACAACACGGAGGTGTTAAAAACCAAACCAAGGATCAAGAAGAAGAAAAAAGCAAAACATCTACTTGAACTGAGGGCCAAAGATAAGCCCCAGCGCCCTAATGAAGACAATCTGAAGGATGTGAAAAATCATCTAACAAAATCCAAAGAAGGAAGACAAGGAAGAAATTTTAAAGCGCAAAAGCACTTGACTTGACTTGACTTGAGGAGGTGGAGTCTTGTTTCAGAGAGTGAAGTGAACGAAGTAAACTATTTGGATTTTCATAATTAGAAGTCCAGTACTAGCGATAACTTTAAAGAGATGATTTGATAATTGTTTGTAAATGTTATAAAAGTAAACAGTGAAGTTAAATAAAAAAGAACTTGTTAATGATATCTGAAATATTGGACCGAATTTATAAGAAAACGGATTTGTTTTTACTTGCAAAATTTAAAGCATTTATTTCACATTTGATTCATAAAAGAAGAAAGAAAAAATTTAAGATAAGAGCAAAAGGTGTTGCTCCCAGTTTTACTTTTTCGAAATTTATAAAAAGTACCTTTTGCTTTAAAACTGACGGATTTGCTTAAAAAAATATGCATCTAGTTCTGAGAAGCTTCTATTTATACATATACATGCAAATTGTAGAGCAAAGGTGTTCCGTTTTAGCGATTTTGTTAAATTCTAATTACCCATGGCGGATATGGTGCACGTACGTGCATGAAAAGTGTACAAAGAAGTCGTACTCCACGTGAGTGCAATTTTAAACCCTATTTCGGTTTGACGAAAGAAACGCGCAGTGTTAGCTGAATACTTCATTGGCGGGAATGTGGAAACCAGGGGAGGTGCGCTTTCGCTAGTATAAGAAATGAAAGTTTTTTTATGGTACATGGCAGATCCGGGCTTTCAGAGCCTATACAGTCTCTAGAATTGTCGACACTACTCTCGGTCTCATTATAGACAAGGCGAATGAGTGGATCAAGCTCCTATCGATCGAAAATGAAATTATGGAATCCAAAGTCAAATGGGCAGGAAAAAAAAGATTTTCCACTACAATAGAGCTATCGACTATCTATTTGGAGATGAATATGTAAACAGGAAATATGTGGCTAGTCTTATGGTGAATTCTTTTCACCTGAACTGAACCACAACTCGTTCGGATCCTACACCTAAAGTGTTTTCTTCACCACACCGACACGGATCTGGTTCCGCACTTATAGGCTGGATTATATTAATCGTCGTCGTCGTCGTCAAACGCCGAACAAAACGTCGGGCAAGTTACATTAACACTGGGTGGCAGCGCCATATCTTAATTTCCCTTACATTTTACAGTTGAGTTATTTGCTTGTAATCTCTGCCGGTTTGCAATAAAATTTTAAATAATAATAAAAAAGATATTTTCTTTTCCTTCAAGTCCACATTTTTTTAATATAAAATTATTTATATTCAGAAATTTAAATATCGTTTCCTTTTGTCATGTTTTGTCATAATAGATTTAGATCTGGCATATTGGCAGCAATGGAGCGCCAGCGTTAAATTTAGGATTAGAGATGGGTCGACGACCACGCCGACGTGGGTAATGTAATGCGTTTCATACATGCAGTACTGTCTCTAAATATTTTTGACTTAAAACGACGACCACGCCGACGTCGGCGTTGTTAATGTAATCCGGCCATATGTTCTTTTCATAGCGATTCTATCGTCGGTTTCTGAACCGGTTTTGAACTTTCTTGTTCCATGAAAATTTGTGGTTACGGTTCGGAGCTAAACGTCAAATCGAAAGTATTTGTAATTAATGTGGGGATGTGTGGACATTTTGTGAAAATACAATTATTTTATTGAAGTGGCTTATTTTTTTATGAAAATTATAAAGGACGAGCATTTTCGGATATTCTACTTTCTTGCATTCTTTTCAGCTTGTCCCCGTTCGGGACAGGGCTAAGTTCGGTGTAGATCTGACTGGTTTTGGTTCAGTTCAGTGCCTGTTCGGTTTTGTTGAAAAGAATTCACCATTAATGTTCAAGCCATATGCGATCAAAATTACGTTTTCATGAATATCGATGCACGGTGGACCGGTTCAGTAGGTACATGACAGTCGAATTTGGAAAAATTCTCCTGCTCATGAAGTCATGCTCGGACGACGAATACGGCATTATTGGGGGACAGTGGCTATGGTATAATGCCCTATTTGATGAAGCCTTTTTCGATCGTGGAAGACGCAGCGCAGGCTGCCTTCAATCGACTTTAAAGAAAGAGAGAGAGAGTGATTACAGAAAATACTTTTGGACAGTTGAAACGGCGGTAATAGTGGCATGCGCAGTGCTTCACAGTATTGCAAAGTAGGTACTTCGGTGATGCTGATTTCGAGGATACGGAGGAAAACGAGGATAAGAAATTGCAAGAGGCACCGAAAAGGACGAACGCATCTACGCGAACTCAAGCTCAAGAACGTCGTACATAATTAGCTCAGTTTATCTACAATAATAACATAGGTGAGCGTATTTTACTTTATGAATATAATTATATTAGGTAGTACTAACTTCATATCTCTCTTTGGCAAATTTATCTTTCTTTCGGCAATGAATTTATAATCAAATTGCTCATCGCCGATGGTTTGTGGCTCTAATGGTCGTCTGACAGTTCTGCGTCACTTGCCATCTTCTTTAATCACAAATATTCAAAAAATTTAACACAGCTCAATCAAATGCGAAATCAAAATTCCGAGTATAAGTACCACTTGCAAGGGCATCTATATAAATACACTACTATAAGTTTTAATTTGTTCGACGGCGCAACGTACCGCGGCGCTCGTGTGTGCCTACCTTTTCCTTTTTTTTTGTGAGGATTTGCTTGCAAAGAAAAGGAATGGATTATAAATAGGAAATAAAGCAAAACCTTCTCCTTCAACCTTCTGCTTGTGAGCTCTACCTTTTACTTTTACCTTTACCTTTGAAGGAAATACTTTATTTTTATAAATACGATCAATTGTGTTTTAAATAACGAACTAAGGCCACGCACGAAGCAACTGGTATCAGAAATAAAATAAATTCACGAAATAAAGTGGTGGCATTTGACTTTGAAAAGTGATTAATTTGATGAAATCGTGTGAAACTTTCGTTCTTTAAGTAAACTATGAGTGAATTATTAAAGTAATGGGACGCAAACTAGAGGAGCTCCACATACAGGAATTGAAAGTGGACTTGGGGAAGCGGCCATTCGTTTTCGGAAAAGAGCTTGAAGCTGAAAAAGAGCCTGCAATGAACATAGAACAGCTTTTGGGTACTTTAATGACCAAATGAAGCTTTCAATCCTGCAGGTGAAGAATGCTCTTGAGGAACAAAAAAATTCTCTGGAATTCTGTTTAGATGATTAGAAGAAATCTCTCGAATCCCATTTAGATGAGCACAAGAAATCTATGGAAACCCGCTCAGACGAGCAAACAAATGTTTTTGAGGAACAAAAGAAATCTTTGGAAACAAAAGAGATCTCTGGAGATTTGTCTAGTAACTCGTTTGGATGAACAGAAGAATTTTCTAAAAAAGTTCTTTAGAAGAACAAAAATTTGAAAATTGAAGGAATTGAGCAGGAATTTCGACAAGAGGTTTCGAAAGCTCAACAAAAACTCACCGAGCAACTTGAAAACGTTAAAGCAGATTTAGAGAGGATAAAGCATCAACAATCTCGGCACGAAGGAATTGAAATATCCGGTGCAGGTAGAATGAAACCTCATATTTTTGATGAACAAAGATCGTGGCATATTTTCCAGGGACAATTCAAGGCAGCCTCCGAAGTAAATGGATGGAATGATGCAGATAAAGCTACAGCTCTAGTATTAGCACTTCGAGGTCCTGCGTCAGAGCTATTTCAAATTGTACCAATTGAAAAGCGACATGATTACATTTTATTAGTACAGGCGATAGAATTACGTTATGGAGATGAACACATGCAGCAAATATATCGCCTGCAGTTACGCAACAGAAGTCAAGAGCATGGTGAATCACTACTACAACTAGAGGCTGCAGGATGTGGAGAGATTACCGCATCTTTCATTCTCTAGTATAAATGCGCATTTCCTTAATGAAGTGGCAACAGAGGCATTTGTGAATGCTATTGCAGATCAAAATTTACAACAAGCTAAGCTAAGGCTAACAGGAAAGAAATCAACAGCAGAAACGCTAGCCTATGCATTAGCGTATAAATCTACTAGAAAAGCTTCTCGGAGTGCAGTACGAGTAAGGGAACTTTCGGTTGATGAATGTACGTGCAACAGAATGCATTCATCACAGAGCACTCCTTCACGCGGCATTCTTCAATACTGGAATTGTAATAGACCTGGACACCTCCTAAGAGACTGCAAAAAACGCTGACTAATGGAAGCGCCAGAAGAAGAGAGGAGAGAATAACGGCAAAGATATCGAGCTGAGCAGCAGACTCGCAGCAGAATACCGTCATCACAGACCACTCCTTCTCGTGGACTCCTTCGATACTGAAATTGTAATAGACCGGGATACCTCCAAAGGGACTGCAGAAAACACCGACAAATGAAATTACCAAAAGAGGAGGATAGAACAGAATGCCAAAGATGTCGAGCCAGGGAGCAAGCTATTCGGGGTGGACTAGAAATCAAACAGCGACTAGTCGCGTCGCATCAGCTCCCCTGTTCAGCTGTCGGAAAACATGTTAAAACCAACTTTGGGGGCAGAAGTTGGTTGGTGGAGTCGACAGCCCCGAATGCTTCATTCAGGTGGCCCAGTTACTGAGAAATAATAGAAGTCTTGTTACATATGTGTATAGTGTAGGAAACAATGACTGCGTAGTCACTATCGACACTGGAGATATCAATTATTAGAGCGGATCTTGTCAAGACCAAATGGCTTCACAACACCACCAAATATTTACTAAGAACAGCAACTGGAGCAGCAGCACAGGTTTTTGGAGAAATAACTTTGGATGTTCAACTAGGCGAACTACTATTTCCTCACACTTTCCTGGTATCAAACATCATGTAGGAATGAATTCCTGGAGTAGTCTTCATGACCAGATATAAAATAAATCTAGATGTCGGAGAACGGATACTCAAATATGACAACATAGAAATTCCTATGAGACTAGGAGGAGGAGTAGATTATCCTGCGAAAATAAGGACGATGGTCTATGAGAATACTACTCTCTCTGCAAACTTCGAGACGCTAGTATGGACAAAGCTTACTGATGACATCGGGACCGATTCCATTTGGTTGAGCCTCACCCTACAAAAGTTACATCGAACATCATTGTAATATTAACTCCAGTCAGAGTTCTCAACGCATCCGAAAATGAGGTACAACTAAAACAAGGTGCTATAATTGGAAATTCTGAACCCATTTACCATATTTTTAATTTGGATAATGGTAGTAATGTCAAGGAGACAAAACCTATACCAGCTACTATTCAACAGGTTCAGAAACTTCTTTCGTCCAGTACCTTAAGTAAACAAGAATATAACGATGTCAAAGTGTTGGTCAATGAATTTTCGGAATTATTTGCAATGAATGATGATAATTGTGGTAAAACAAATCTTGTCCAGCATCGGATCGATAAGGAGATTCTAGGCCCATCCGGTAGATACCACGAAGACTACCATTAGCCAAATAACCAGAAATTACAGATATGATAAACTTCATGAAGGAACAAGGCATAATAGCCCTAATAGCCCTTAGGCATCGCCAGTTGTTCTGGTTAGGAAAAAGGATGGCAGCATCCGATTATGTGTAGACTACCGCCACCTTAATAATGTAACGAGAAAGAATAGCTACCCGTTACCAAGGATTGATGACATATTGGATACCCTTTCGGAAGCGCAATTGTTATAGTAAGCAACGTTAGATTAGGAGAATCAATGTTTCTGGAATGGAATCTTCGGGAAGGTTCTAGGTAATTTTTAGAGTATAAATACGGCACTTTTCAGCGCCAGGAGCGTGTCACTCGGCTCACGTTTTTACCCTAATCAGGCAAGAAGTCTGCTGGACTCGATAACATCTCCAAAAAATTCATTAAAAACTTTCTGCCTGTCGCCATAAAATTCTTGACAATTATCTTCAACAACTGCCTCAATAACTCTTACTTCCCTGATATGTGGAAAAATGCCAAATACCCAAAAAGAAAACTCTAAAAACTCTTACGAGTTCCGCTCAATCTTCTTTCTGTCCAACCTGAGCAAACTTTTCGAAAAAGTAGTCCGCCAAAACACCTGCCTCGACCTAAACATTAGGCATGATACCCAATTTGTCTTTAAGCCCCAGCGATACACTTGTCATGGCTTGCTCACATACCTCTCCGATTCCACTGAAGCCCTTAATAAAAAGAGCACACAGTAGGTTGCTTCCTTGATGTAGAGAAAGCGTTTGACTCAGTATAGACCAGAGCTGGGCACAACAACTTTAATCCGTTAATCGTTAATTAACGAAGTTAACTTTTCGAGTAACGGATTAACTTTTAAGAATATTAACGGACTCCTTAACTTCTGTTAACTTTCCGTAAGTCCGTTAACCGTTAATTGGATACCTACTATTTATGAAAAAACTGCCATCACGTCGCGAAAATCATGCTCTGACTAGTTAGGGTCGTACATGTGTGTGGCCATGCGTAGGTTCCGTGCATAGAAGCTATCACGCATAGAAGACATCACGCTTCAAGCTCAAGCATATCTCGGATCACTCCTACCGACAATTGCAGCAACTGTATTTAAATTAAAGAATGTCAAGGCTAGGGTCTTGTGAATTGCACGGCTTTAGCCAATGCCTTATTAAAGGGCATAGATAAAAGGTTTGGACCTCTTCTGGACGATGAACAATGCCATAAAGCAACGCTTTAACGTTTAATGAAGTTTACTTTTTTAGTAAGGGATTAACATTAATGCTTTCATTAACGGTGCCCAGCACTGGTATAGATTAATGGGATGATTTTCAAAATTATAAAACTCGAGTTTTCGCCGTATTTTACCCAGATTATTCATAGCTTTCTTTCATCCTGGAATTTCTACACAGAGCTTGAGAACGCCAAATCACAATCATCTTCAGTTAGTGCTGGTGTCCCGCAATGTTCGGTCTCGGACCAACTCTTTTCAATCGTTATACCTATGATTAGCCGCCCAATGACCGCTGATTTATCTCTATGCCTACACTTTTTACTGAGTTTCTGAGTGCCGCTAATCATTATCGGGGGCAATTCACTAAAATCTAAATATCACCTGTATATTGCTATATACAGTTAGACTTATCCGGATTTAGTATTAGATAGTTACGACTGGCCCAGTTTGATATTCTTTGAAGATCATCACTTAATCGAGAAACGCAATCTTCGACAAGCCCAACTGGTCGGTCAAGAGAGATCTGCACGTCTTCAGCGTAAAGGTAGCATTTCGAATCATCATTGGGAGGTCATTAATGTATGAACAAAAGAGAAGCGGGCCCAGTATTGATCCCTGCGGGGTCCCGCAGCTAAAGAAAATTGTGTCGAAGGGGTATTAAACACTTTTATTGACTGAATACAACACCAGTATTGCTATTTGGTCATTGTCAATCTTTGTCTGTTATGTTAGATACTACTTTAAGTAAACCAGTTAAAAATTTATTAAAAAATGTCCTTAATTAAAGTTCGGTAAGGTTGGACAACTTTTTCGAAACTCAATTTAATCTGCCTTCAAGGTTCAAGGTAAGTAATGGGAAGAATACGCATTGTTGCCTTACTTTTGATTGAATCATTCTATTTTTAAATGGAAGCTGGAGACTCAACCTCTAAGCACTGCGACCTAAGTACCAACATTGTATGCGCGAAGATATCTTTGATGCCCGTATCCTTTGTTTTGGACTTCTTGAAGAATCGGCTTCAATTCAATCAGACCTTAAAGAAATATACGAAATGTAGGTCTGTAAGTAATTCCCTCAGACGCCTAATCTGTGAACAACAATGGAATAGAGAGAGCAAGAGTGAATAGCTAGGTGGATAGAAGCGAGTGGGTGGGATAGGAGATAGTGGCCAATAATGGTTCAAACGAAAAAACAAAAATGATTTGGTTGCACGTGTCGTTAAAAATGCTTGCGTAGTAGACATGCATTCAAATTTTTTCTTAGAAACATAAATACGTGAAAACTTTTCTAACTTAAGGGATGAAAATTAAACAAATCAAGCATTTCAAAAGCTCAAAAATTGCAAAAGACTTAATTTAGGAACAAGACATTAAAAAGGTTCGAAAAATATAAAATAAAATGAAACTAAAAACCATTCTGGATAAATTCGCTATGACTATAAAAATTTTATTATACATGAAACAACATTTCCAGATCATCTGATAACAAGATTATTCCTTCGCTTAAGAAGCTTTAATTTTTATGCTCTAATTAAAAACAATCCCTCTAGATAAAAAGAAATCTACTTAAATGGATTTTTTTTAAAGCCCCATAATCCCTGCAGAAAAACTTATCTACTGAAGCGATAAATAAATCTTTGACCTTTCAAAATTCACAAGAAATAAAATCATGATGAAATTCCTTTCCTTTTTTATGCTCTTTATGCTATGATTTGGATATGAAAGCAGTAATGGCTTGACCTTAAGAAACCTATTTGATACCTGACGGTCGACTAAAGGTAATTTATTTTGCAAGTACAAAAAAAAAAAAAATCCGGGAAAGGCTCGTTTCAATAGAGCAAAATAAATCGAAAGCAGAAGCATTGCAAAAAAAAACATGTATTCAAATTCTCTCCAACGAAAAATTAATTTCATAAATTTTCAGTTGAGGCGTTATAAAACAGAAATAAAAACGCTAGAGGTACATACAACTGCAGTCTGGAACTGAGCTTGAATCAGGACAACAAGGCAACTCTTGAATTTTCTTTTATCAGTTGAAGACTATCAGAAGAGTAGTTTTTCTCTCAGAATATCTCGTTACAAAGAAGTACATATGAAAGGTGGTGTAAATAATTTGGAAACACAGTAGGTTACCTGTATTGAAATAAGTGTTGCCATGAGGGCCTATCCTACAGCAGCCATGACATCCTTATTAAACCTTCCACCCATGCATTTGCAGATGAAAAAGGAAACGATCTCCAATGCTATCAGATTGCAAAAGAAGAAACAGTTGTGGTTGGTCATTTATGTATCTTACATAAAACAGATATGCTTCGAGCAATATCGACATATCGACAATATTTGTTATAATCATACCCAAGGTGGAATTTGTAAGACCATTCGTGATTTTGGGAGACCAACAACAATGGCATTCCACTAAACCGTCTTTTCAACAAAGATCGATAGACGGTTCAAAACCGAACAGTGGAGTCGGACTGGGCGTATACGGCCCCGCCTCTCTACCGTCTTCCAGGCCATGGTATTATCTACAGAAGAATGCGTTAATATCTGCATTAAAATAGCCATAACTAGCTCAACCATTAATATCCTGACGGACAGTCAAGCCGCTCTCAAGGCCTTAAAGTCCTACACTATCAAGTCAAGAAGAGTCTGGGAGTATCTGCAAATGCAAAAAAAAAATTAGAGCCATAAAAACAATGAAATTGCTGACGGTCAATCTAGCTGTTGGACCAAAGCCATTTTGTGGCACTTCAAAGTGTTACATCAGAGCCACCTAAATAGCTGGGCGAACAAACAAAAATCCCATTATTGGGAAAGGCTACAAGGACTTCATCAGGCAAAGAAGTTTATCAGCATCTCTGACGGAAAAACAAAAAATTGCCTACTCCTTAAGAGAACAGAGCCCCAAATTATTACAGAGCTCTTCTTAGGCTACTGCCCACTGAGGTATCACCTATACAAGATGAACTTTCCTGAGACTACATTTTGCCGCATCTGCCAGGATACTCAGGAAACTTCAGAGCAGTTATTCCTTAACTGCGAAGCATTGGCCAGGCATGAAGATTACTCTACATAGAACAAATTTTCCTCCACAAAACTACGTGTGGAACCGACGTCCCAGAATGGTTCTAGACTTTATTAACA
The DNA here is from genome assembly GCA_963930735.1 of Dioctria linearis. Lineage (NCBI taxonomy): Eukaryota > Metazoa > Arthropoda > Insecta > Diptera > Asilidae > Dioctria > Dioctria linearis. Next base: position 35,289,560 of record OZ005740.1, on the reverse strand, counting down.
GTCTAAACCTAGAAAGGTAGCAAATTTAACGGGGACTCACAATATATCTTTCAGCTCGCAGTGAATGCGAGGTCAACATCACTCCACAAATCTAATCTAAGAATATACATTGAAATCAAGCGTTTTCATCACATCAACTCTACAAAGGTTACTTGAACAGCAAGGTATTGAAGAGAAGTGAGAAAACATAACTTGAAAGATCCAGCTACAGTCCCCCATTTCGCAAAACGAATCCTTTCACCTCAGTCAATTATTTTGTTTCAACAATGAGAACGTTCGCTGGAGACATTATCAGTGTTGTACGGCTAAAGACTATTGCAGGTACCTACGCAAAGCGTTTTTATTGTCGAAACAAGATAAGAATTTCATAGACATTCTTTTAGCATTGGGAGTATGCAATCAAAGTGTATATATTAGGTTAGATGTAGTTATGGTAATATGGAATGTGTTTTGTGCTTAAAAGCAGTCTTTCAGTTGACTGAACCCCCTCCCCTTGAATTTGTGATGATGACATTTTTCATTCAGTGATCGCTACTAAAAGATGAGTTAAAAAACGTATATAAGCCATCAGAACCTAGGGTAGCTTAGATATGGTAAGAGAAGTCCCGCTCAAAGATAGCCTGCAGCATGGGTCCATTATTGTGCTAATCGACCTCATGGGATAACCTAACCTTTAAAACCGCTCTAGATCAATCCTTCTTTTCTTAGGAATCTCAGGATAAATCTGAACTCCTTACTCGGCAGCTCCCCAAATTTGAAAAGAAGTAGCTATCTAATAGCCTACCTATTTTATTAATCAGAGCGGGGGCACTCACAAAAAACGTTAAGTGTTGGACGTACTCGATTTCCTCCATATCCTTACAGCTTATGCGAAATCGTTCGCCATTAGTCCCAGTTTTCCTGTGGCCCATATTAATCCCTAATAGATTCCTGGTATTTGTTCTACTGTCATTGAGGACTTCTCTTGTGCTTTTCCTTTCATATGCCTCGCAATACGGCAGATTTCTCTGTTGATGCACCAGAGGCTTGCCTTTCGATAGGCGCCCAGAATGATCTCCTCTTTTACCGATCGGGATCCGCACAGAAACTATTGCTGCGAAACTATCCATTTCAGAGCCCTTTTGGCCACCTCGTAAGCCATTTCGTTGCCTCGGATATCCCTATGGGGCGAAGTATCCAGCATAGGGTCACCTTGTGCCATGTAGTCAATTCCTCAAGGCTGGTCTTACATAACTGCACCAATTTTGAATTTACCAACACACCATCCAGCGCCTTGATGGCTGCCTGGCTGTCAGTGTATATGCAGTTGTGCAGCGCGGACTCTCTGCACATAGGTACTAATATTTCTGCTCCCAGTGAGGCCTGCCTAAAAGACACTACATTTGTCTGGCAATCTATAAGAGTCGTGCCACTGGCAGTATCTGGAGTGCACTTAAGCCCCTGTTCCTGCACTCGTCCTAGACCTATCCGTAAAGATATCATCAGAACCTAACTTGCCTCGGAATGATCTTCGTGTTTGTGATTCTTTTGTCACACAACATTGGAAATCCAGTTCACTTATCTTTTTGTTTTCGATTTGCATACACTTTTTTGTCTTTAAGTTGTTTTAGTGAATGAAGCCCAAATTCAATATAGAACTATTCCCGTTGTGAAAATTTTGTTATAATTTGTGTGAAGCGAAACTCTCAGAATGAATATTCTAAGAAATCATGACAATCTAGTACTACATTGCGTATTTTCCTTAAACAAAATCTCAGTAACTTTTTGACAATATATTTCGAATATCGGAGTCCCAAACAGCTCTTTGCCAAGAAGAACCATCTGTTTGATCACAATATTTAATTTAATTTCGATTATACCCAGTTTAGGAGCATATTTCACTCCATTAACATGACTTCATTAAAGCTAGATCCTGTGAAACTAATCCTGTTTCCTTTGCTAATTTCTCACTGAATGTAAAGGAAGATTCTACTCAAGTTGACACTTTCTTCTACACTGATTTCAGTAAAGCTTTCGATTGGGCTAACATTCGACTGCTACTTACGAAGCTGAAAGACTTTGACTTTCATTCTTCTTTTCTCAAATGGATTTGTTCCTATCTATTGGACCGGAGGCAAATTAACGATATAAAATTTTGTCTTATTCGCGTACCCTCTTGTGTACCTCAAGGCAGTCATTTGGATCCAATTCTTTTTTTTTTTAATCTTATTAATGATGTTTTTAAGATTTTTAAACAGAATGTTGTTAAATGGTGGTGCCTAAATCATTTATCTTTAAATAGCATGTTATCTTCACTAGAACGTCCTCACCGATACTATTTGATTTATCCATTAACGGATCTCCAGTTGCCAAATGTAATCTTTCATCTGATCTTGGTTTCTTACTTCATTTCCAGATGTCATTCTCTCAGCATATAGATTTTATGGTAAGCAAGGCTAACTCTCGTCTTGACTTCGTCATGCAACATTTTCGGAACCTTATCCACTCAAAACTCTATACAACTCTTTCGTCCGACTAATTCTTGAGATTGTTCTGTTCTTATCCTTACTATGCTATTCATAGCAGTAGAGTCGAGGGTGTTCAGCGGATATTCACCAGGTTCGCCCTGAGGAAACTTAACTGGAGTACCGATCTACCTCCGAATCATGTAAGATGTCAATTAATTGACTTACAGAAATTGTCTACTAAACGAAAGACCCGCAATGTTATGTTCATAAGAGATCTGTTGGAGTAGAAAATTATTTCTCCTACCCTGCCTGAGCACATCTTTTACATTCCTACTAAGAATTTGAGGTTCTTCTCCATTCTGTGTGACTTCACAGAACAAATTACTGCCTTAATGATCCAATTAATCGGTGTATTCGACAATTTAAGGGGGGTTACCACTGAAATCTCAAAAAACAAAAAAAGTTAATACAACTTTGCGTCAAATTTGTGCGTATTATCATGATCAGAATTGCACATAGTTTGACAATAGGCATAAACTTAGGTAATGACGTGTCAAAATAAACATTTCGGGGTTTTATATGTATGTAATTAGCTTTAGAAAACTGTCGAATTCATGAAATTTGCAAAGTTTGGTACATAATAACGTAATAACGGTACATCAAGCAGATAAACTTCTAATTGAGTATGGAAGATCTTGAAGTGGAAGGGGAAGTGACGGAGGGAAAACTAGTAAAAAACTTTTGCTTACTAATATATTTTCGTTTGAAAGTTGCTATTTTCAGACGAATAACTATCAAAATTATGACATTATTTCAAAGAAAGCTCAATTTGTAACAAAGATCGAACCCTTTTCTGTTTATTTTGAAAAACTGAAATTGTTTAGTATAATGATAAAGTAAATAAAGTCTAATGTTAACCATTTTAACGGCAAAAATATCTGTTTTTATATATTTTGCATACAATTTGGCGTTTTTAATTAATTTCATCACCGCCAGATGGAATAATGTTTCGGAAAGCATTCATTGGCTTTGAAAGCTCTGCGAGTTGTAGTCTGCATGCTCGGAAAGTGTATCCTGCCATTTTCTGCATTAGGTACCTATATGTGTGTAGATTTCGTGGAATATTTTAAGTTTGATTGGGAGGCGAGAAATTCTTTTGGCAGTTCTATTTGTAATCTATTTGTTTATAAATCATTAGCAACAACTATTTAATCATGGGACGTGTTAGTAAAATTCGGTCCAATAATATTATGGAATAAAGAAGAGAAAGCTGAATATTGCTGGGTATTCGAATTTGTGTATATGAAAAGGAAATAATCCTATAAGGCCGTACACAGAAAATCGATTAATTTTGTGTAAATTTGTGAATGGACTATCTTTCATTTTAATGGAATTTTACAGAAAGTTTGAAAATGTTGAAAATAGCAATTTTTTGCTACAATCCATTTATGACCGAGTTACGGTCTTTTGAAATTTGATAAATGTGGCAAATTCTGCTTACTATATGTAATTAGAAAAATTTACATCTCAGAATGTACTCATCGCATCTCTAGTGAAGCGGTAGAAAGGAGAAAATGGAACTTCTTAAAGTTTGGATGAAATTACTTTTTTAAATAAAACTGTGAACGAAAATTGATGAGGTGTGGTGAGTTGTCAGATTATATACAGTGTGTTCGGTAAATAAGTAGGATGAAGTATGCCAATATATTCTTTGAAGTGTCCAGATAACACTTTTCTTGAGACTTGTCGCCCTAAATTCACTGTTTTATTCTCAAATTGAAGATATCGGATCTAACGTGAGCATTTGGCAAATTTAACTTTTCTATTTTTCATAAAGTTTTTGAAAACGAAAATTCGGAACCGGAACTCAGAATTTTTTGACTTCGCGTACATTTTTTTGTAAGGAAAAGTGGTATATTTTTTCTACTATATCGTAATCTATAATCAAGTCGATTATCCTTTATAGTCATACAGTAAAATTGAATTGGAAATTCTACCAGACATAGCTCAACCTGGAATTTCTGTTGGTAAATTAAAATCTATTTCTCGAATGTAGTTCTTTGGTGATCTAGTTAATAAACTGGTAAAAAATGGCAAAATTATATGGTATATTACAACTCAGAATTCTCGGAAGAGTTTTCTTTAATTCACTCAGATAAAACCTGCCCAAGCAATAAATGGTGCCAGACAAATTACAAGAAAAAGTGTCTGGTCAACAACACAGAGCGCATATATTTCGTTCGCCCCTTTCCTGCTCCTCACGCAGAAACATTTTATAAGTTCCAAAAAAATTCTATGAAAACTCCTACAGACAAATTAAAAAATCTAAAATCTCGCCATACCTATGCGATCTACTGCTGTGCAGATGCCCGAAATGCTTGAGTACAATGCACACGAATACTACAGCATCATATAGCTTTGCATGTACATATAGTGATTTGTATCAATTTTCAAATTGCATACTTTTATGCGTTTATGTTTCACAGTGCTTTTGAGAACAGAAATCGTGAGCTTTTGTTTGGTGGTAACCCCCTTTAATCTCTGTAGTGGCATGATTGACTTTAATGATAGTAGGTGCTGTATTAAAAAACAAATTCGTAATTCAACGTAACAAATTGCTATAACAACGCCAAATCAACAACGAGCTTTGAAACTAATATAAAAAAATTCCATGTACACGCCAAATCAACATGTTTGCCGTTGTCAAAATAATAAATTCAGAAAAGGAGGCACCTGTTGCACCATCAGATAGCTTCGAAACTAGATAAAAATAAATTAAATATTTTGGTTTTTAAATCATGAAGCTTGCAAAAAATACCTCTTGTTTTTTATTAGCAATCATAAAAAATATTAAACCAGAAAATAATATTAAAACATGTCAGTTATGAATGGTAAAAAGCAGTATGGAGCTTTTTCCACGCCATCTACTTGCTAGTAGTTCGAAATTTTAGTTTGAAAGATTTCGGAAATGGCAGTGTGAAAACAGAATAGAGCCTATATTAATTTCAAAATTCGTTGTTGATTTGGCGTTGCTATGGCAATTTGTTACGTTGAATTACAAAGATCGAACTTCACTCTGTGCTGTATTGTGAACAGCTTCGCTCTGGAGTCAAAGCTCACTCTGCTCCACTCTGCTCCACTCTTGTATTGTGAATGCACTTTTCTCGATTTTTTTTTTTTTTTTGCACGTAGAATATGTATATAAGGATCACATCTCCTTCGTAGTCCTTAAGATTGTACATCGATAGGTAGAATAAATAAATAAAGATAATTTAGATGCCTTCTTTTCCATAAACTTAAAATCAATGTCGCATTCCATATCTTCTCTCTTTCCAAGACCCACCTATCATATCTGTCAACTTTTCATATTTTAGGAAATGTTAACCTCTTCACTATGTTTATTGGTGAGCTATTATCCGGAGACACCATTAATTAGTAATTATTTGAGGATAATACAGTGAAGGTCCATTTATCTGTCATTATTTCGCTAAAGAGTCATGAAGTGCAGTGCAGAAGAAATTCACACACAGACCTTTGCACCATCATCGGATTCCTAAAGTACAGAGCTAAAGAGCAACGCAGAGTAGATAATTGGTGGGTGTACCGGAAAATCTTTACCAGTTTTCTTAATGAAAAAGCGCATAATTTTTAAGAAAATGGAAAAAGTTATTTCTTCAAAGTATTGACCATTCGATTCTACACACTTTGTCCATCTTTCTGGCAATTAATGAATGCCATCCCAATAAAACCGTTTGTCCTTTGAGCCAAACTATTCATTGAGCCATTTTTTGACTTCTTCGAAATTTTCAAAGTGCTGCTGAGCTAGCGCGTGTCCCACTGAGTACGTTTAGACCGCAGCTATTTAGGACTAGTTTTACGTAAGTCGAATTACGTAGTACTAATCCTGCTGCTGTTTAGTCCGCGCGTATTAAAGCTTTGACAGTTGTCAAAATTGTCAGATCTGCCTGCTATTTCAGGAGAAAAATGAAAAATAATATATTGAGTTTGTTTGTACACCGCATGCACAAGAAAATGGAGCATAGAAGAAAATTTAAAATCAGAATGAGGAAATACTGCTATTTATATTACTAAATACCCAAGATAAAACATGCAAATTTTCAGGCTAATGGCAAAACATTATAAGATAATCTGCAACAATTATTTATTAATTATGTATAAGGGCGTCACTATTTACAAACAGCCTCGCATTTCCTTATGTGACGTAATGTCTCCATTTAATACTAATTTTGTAGGTCAATACCGCATCAGAAACCGAATTAAAGTAGGACTAGTTTTTCGTAATACGGCCTGTTTAGACCACTTAATATTAGTACTAGTAAGTCGAACTACGTAAAACTAGTCGTAAAGGGTACGGTCTAAACGGGCTCATTGATGCGAAAAGGTGATAATCGGACGGGGCCAGGTCTGGAAAGTAAGGCAGATGCGGTAATACGTCCCATCCAAGTGATTTCAATGCGTCTTTAACCGGTTTTGCTGTATGTGACGGTGCATTGTCATCCTTGTGTCACATTTAACGCTTTTGCCAATTGTTTTTGAGTTTGGGTTAGGTTTTCGTTCAATAACTCCTGCAATTCCGCATCCACAAATGTTTTTGATCTTCTCGAACGTTCAGTATCTTTCAAATCAACATTACCACAATAAAATTTTCGAAATTACGTCTCACATGTTTTCATGCTCTCCGTAAAATTCTACCAGCAAACAATGACTTTCAACAGCCATTTTTCTTTTGATGAAATAAGAAAAGCAAATGCACTTTTTCAGGCACGAAATTCAACATATTCACAAAGCTATAAAACTATGACGCTATTATTTTCGGAATGAAACTTTTGTTGTTTGCGAAGCTTAATGACAGTAGAATAAAATGACATATATGTCAAATCACTTTATTCCATACTTCGAGGAGGGAACTAAAGCACGCGACATGTGATGAAAAAAGCATAGCAACTATCGTTCTTCTTCTTGTTTTGTCGAGGTGCCAGATGCGGCGTTAAAGATTGTTGATGCCTTAAATATCACAACAAATTAATGGCGCGAAAATTCAAACACATTTCTTAGAAACTCCGCACAATCTTCCGCACCATCCACTGATATGTATATAAATGGAGTGACTGATCTCTTGTTTCATGTGGCACCAGATTTGACGATATATTTAAATTATTTGCGAATTTACTTATAAATGCATATAAAAAGTAAATTATCCCTTTTGTAACTACGTCTCTGCACCAAACACACTTCGCGGCTCTTTGTTTACAAAAAAGTGACAGTCAAACACCCTGCCAAAATCAAGATGGCGAAAATTTTTGGCTACGCTGCCATACATATACTTTACTATGGGATGTCGTCTCATTTAGTTCTCTCCTCGAAGATTCCATACTGACGCTTAGCAACATCTTTTAGAAAAACCGGTAAAGACTTTCCGGTCCACCTACGCGTAAAATGCACATACATATAATATATAAAAAGTAGAGGACCAAATAAAGAGTTTCAGCAGAAATTTCTACGATTTCAGAAAAGATCTTTAGTCAAGCAAATACGATGAAAACCCTGGGCGTCTTAGAAAGAAAAATTCATAAACTTGAGATGTTCTAATGCTTGATTTGCAGAATCGCGCTGGTTTACATATTTATCTACAGTAGATGAATTTCCCAATTACTTTTTCAAGAAACCAATTATACAACTTTATGATAATCTACAATCTAAATGTAAACTTGTTCTACAAAGGCTTCAAGAAATTAAAGTTTTGATTTCTAGTTCTCTGGTAATTAGTTACGAATTTGGAACCACTTCAATAGAGTAGGTACTCAGTTTTAACGATTTGTCTCAGAATATTGTTGATTCTCTTTTAAACTTTAGTAATTAACTTTTCAATGTACATTGTACATACGCATAGTTTAGAAAACAATTTGCTCTTAAAACTTCAGTAGTTGGTATCTTGAAAAAAAGTTCCCCTCAACAGATAACGAAAGTCATAAGCTCGAATAGTAAAAAAAAAAAATCATCTATATAAACTCGTGACCTTTCTGAACGAAAAATACAAGTAAATTTAAAGTAAAGTTAAACATAAACAAAAAACTTTCTATTTGAAAAAAACATCGGCCAACTAAATACTTTCTCTTCCTTGCACTATTCATAAAGCTAATTTTGCAGATATGTGTGTGTCTGGTTTCTCAAAAACAAAACTTACTACAGAGAATATATATCAATCAAGACACTCCTTATAGAAACGTGATAAAGATGTTCCATTTTAAAGTTTAAATTAAATTTAAACCTTTTATAAGTACACACATTTATAAACCTGAGAAATATGTGGCTACACACTAACTTACAATTCATTCACTACTCTACATTCAATTTAGGATGCTCCATCTCTCTGGAATTTGGCGCAGCAAATTTTGGAGCTAAAGGTCGGCACCAAAGTGATTTATTCCCTGTGGTGCATTTTCTTCACTCCTTCAGAAGAGATATTATGCTTTGGAATATTTTCATAAGCACCGAAGGCAAAATATAGAAGAGGAAAGAACAATTTTTATTATCCTGTACCTAGAACAAAAAAAAACTCATGTTCTAAATTGATGATAATAAATTTTGAACAATAAAAGGAAATTACTTTGCATTCAAACAGAAAAAAAAAGAGAAGGAGGAGAAATGAAAGTTACGGATGCAGTCAACTAAAAAACATCTAGACAACATCGAAATGAAAAACTAGCAATTTTTGTTTTTTTTTTGCTTCTCCTAAAACCTGCCTGATGTTTCCTTGAGCTGATCCATTCCTGTTAGATCCACCACAGAATTTGGATCCATATTCGATAAAGAATCTAAATCTGGATCGCTCATTACAGACACATTACACAAATTGTTCTGGATTTGCCCAACTAACTTTCTAATCCGTTCCGTTTCTGATGTTGATGCTGTTGAGGAATCCGTTGCATCTGAGATTCTTCGTTGATTTGCTATTGTAACGAATTGTGCCGGCTGAAAATAAAAATTGAAAACCCAATAATTATGCTAATTAAAAAAAAGCTTTAGCAAAAATTTTTTTAAATAAAAAGAAAAATGAAAAAAAAGAAAACTTGAGACAAATTACACCTGATGTCGATATCCGTCTCAATAATTTATTGATTCAATTTTAAAAAGGTTTAAGACATAAATTAATAAAATATTGCTATATTGAAACTAACAACGAAATTAACACTATTCAAACATTCTACATAATTTATAAGAAGTAAGATGAAGAGTTAGATTAGCATTCTTCGAAATTGAACCAATCGTTGACACTTTATATCTTTGTAATTACCAGGTTACTACCATAATATTGTGTGTTAGAAATTACCATCTCCATAGATGATTCATTCAATTCATAACAGCAGTTACGTGCAAAAGTAATATGAAACCCGATCATGCACGATTAATTCATTCATACACAGTAGTGCACTGGGTCACAGATGACACACGGCGCGGCGCAAAGGTTTCATTAAGAGGAGTCAGTACTCAGCAAAAATTTCAATTCCAGCGAAATCTGTAGGTAATAAAATTTACTATACGTAGGTTTGTGTCATCTCTCTACTGAAAGAGAGAAAATTCATATAAAATTAGCCGAGACCTAGATCACAGACTACATTAGAGACATCTAGCGTAAAAGACAGAAACCCAACATGCGACAAATCTACTTAATTTAAATAAATTGAAAATTTGTAACGAGAATTAACTCTCCTAAATTTTTTTCTTTTTCTGCCCATAATTATTAAAAAACCTATTTTTCTACTAGTACTATTAGAGTCAAATAATTAAAAAAAAAAACAAGCTCACTAAAAATGAAAAACTCGATGTTATTCACTAGATCTGGGCTTTAAATTTATTAAAATAGTCACAGTGGAAATTGTCTAGCCGGACTCGGTAAATCTAGAGAAGAAAACTCGATAAAATTAGAAATGCCATATGTAAACGATTATGCCTATTCCGAGCTTACTTGCAGGTCGAAAATCTATTGAAGTGCACCTCTATATTTTTATCACCAAAAATTTCTATCGAGGTTATAAACGACTCGTCATCAACCAGCAAGACGAGGATAATCTTCTCGGAAGTCGGTTACCCCGAACGTTGAAATTTTCAAATAAAAAACTCCAAGCCAAAACTTTATCACGCAGCCAAGAAGAGACTAAAGTGGCTAAACAATCATGTAGGATTACGACACTCCCAATTGAGAAGAGGAATTCAAAGTACAAATAGTAGAATTCAACTTATAGTCCAGTCAAATAAGCCGAAAAAATGCTAAAGATCGTGTTTAATTCCTTTCAGGCTGCAATTTAGAGGGTTGGCTTAGGGTGGTCCTGGGAGTATTGTAACAAAAATTCGGCGACCCAGGGCCAAAACAAAGGGGTGAAAGATAATAAAAGTACCCCCGAACGCGTGATAATCTAATTGCCATGCTTGTGGACCGGAAGTGGTGAAATTTTTAAAAAAAATTAAAAATGCCATTTTATTCAAAATATTATTCTAAATAAAAAAAGTCCATGGTGACTCATATCGTAAGGGCACGACAGGGAAAGCGAAAGAGGTGGACACATCGCTATATCCACTAACATGTGTCCGATTATTTCAATTCTGCAACATTTTGGTTCAGGAGCTAGCAACCAAGAGAAGCGTGAATGTTTCGTTGACGGAGCAGAAAAAAGTGGTGGAGTGAAGAAAGTTATTGGATATATGTTGCACAATATTTGCGTTCATGTTTTACTGTCGTGACGTATTTGGAACATTTTTGATTTTTTCTTAGAAATTTTGTTACATGGTTAATTATCGAACAAATTTAAAAACATGAGAAAATTTTTTTTTTACGGCCACAAATCCCATTTAACATTGGTGCTATGCGAGTTTTTCAGGCAAACGGGATAATTTTATTCGCACTTCCTCCTAGCACAACACGTTTAGTAAAAATTTAAAGCGATCTAATATTAACCCAAAAGAATTAACATATAATGGTAACACTTCTACATCTCCTAAATCTATAAGTGAAATGTTTTCAATCTATTTCAAATCTGTTTACTCGATTAATATCAAACTAGACCCCATATCTCAGGAACATGTTATTTTAATTTTAAACGATCTGGATTGTAATAAAAATGCAGGCCCTGATGGCATTCCTAACATCGTCTTCAATAAATGCACAGTCAGTCTTGCAGAACCTCTCCGCAAATTACACAATCTTTACAAAACAGCAAAATTTACTCTGCAAGCCTCAAAAAATGTTTCGTTATGCCCATCTTTAAATCAGGTGACCAAAACTTATAACTAACTATCGTCCTATCTCTATTTCCAATGCATTTGCACTTATATTTGAAAAAGCGATATACAACCAACTCCTTCAACTAACCAATCCATACATTTCGGAACACCGACACGGTTTTCTACCTGGTCGATCCACAGTTTCAAACTTATATATGTTGCCTCGGCCCCTGACGACAACAAGCAGCTAGACTCTATTCATACGGACTTTAGCAAGGCATTAAGGCATTTGATAAAATAAACCACAAGCTATGTATTTCCAAAATGGCTAGCCTGGGCTTTCATCCGGACACCGCATCTTGGTTCTCTCCCTATATAACTAAGAGAGAAAATATCGTAGTCTTTAACGGGCAGCAATCCCAATTATTCCAACAGATTCCGGTGTACCTCAGGGCACCATACTTGGACTATTATTATTTCTGATTTACATTAATGACATATCTTCCCTCTTCTCATCTGCCTGCCTATTATACGCACATGATGCCAAAATATATAGGGTAATTAACAACATTACCGACTGCGTCCTTCTTGAAAAGGATATTCTTCAATTAGAAAAATGGTGTCAAGAGAACTGCCTTGAAATTAACGTTAGTAAATGTAAGTGTATATCTTTTGATCGTAGAAGGGATTTTATCTCCTTCGCCTACAGAATTTATAATACGTCTCTGTCTCGTGTTGATGAATTAAATGATCTGGGAGTCATATTTGATCGCAAACTTCTCTTCGCATCACACATCAACTTTATTACATCCAAAGCTCTTCGATTAATGGGTTTCATTTTCCGTACTTGTCAATTATTTAAGTGTGCGCTTTCATATACTACTCTTTTTAACTTCTTAGTACGAAGTATTCTTGAATATGCATGTCAAGTATGGAATCCATTCTATTCCTCATATAAATCGCAAATCGAGGCTGTTCAGCGTAGATTCTCCAGAATTACAGTATTCAAATTAGACAACACATCCGTGGAATACACCGAGAGACTAAGCAGACTCAATCTGTCTACACTTGAAAGCCGAAGAACATTTTTAGATACATTGTTTTTATATAAAATCCTTAATAATCAGATATCTTGCCCTTCTTTGCTTTCCCTCATAGATTTCCTTATATACCGCATCGTAGTTCTAGGCATTACCGCCTTTTCAAATTACCTGCTTGCAGAACCAACATAAAGGAAAAACGCCCATTTTCAGAATACAAAAGACATATAACTCTAGATTTAACAACATAGATATTTTCAATACTAGTCCCCTATCATTTAAAAGGCTGATCCTGCTTGAGATCGGACATTAATTAATATTGGTTTATCCCCCTTCCTTTTGCACATATTGCTTTGCCCTATTGTTTCTGTTCATCCGGGTTTTCAGTTTCTTTTTGTGTATTAAGCATTCCTCTTTATTTTTTTTCCTCTGTGCTCTTCCTGGCCACTCATAATTAATTATTAAGACTGATACAGTCCTGTAATTGCACTATATTGTAACTTGTTACTTTAACTAACTGTAATCTAAGTAATTTAGAATTGCTAATTCTCTTTTCTAATGTATTGCACTTTGATTGATTTTGTAACTATTTTGTTGAATTTCAGTTCCGTAGTTCTAGGTTGAAAGTATAGTTTTATACAATTAGTTTCTTATGCTTTTGTATTTTTAGATTTCTTCTCTTCTTTGTACTTTTGCTTTTAAAATACTTTTCACTTGCTTGTCTAACTTTAAGGTAGTATTTTTAATAGGAGTTTGCTCTGTAATCTAGCTTAGTAATCGACTAAGAAATAAGTAAATAAATAAAAAAATATGCTACAACACCAGCAGATGTTCATGTTTTCAACTAATTCTTCATCAAAAGAATGTTATGTTATTGTGAATTATATCACAACTTATTATTTTTTAATGACTTTTCAAATTATATATTTCCATTTCAAATAGCTTAGCATTAATTTTTGAAGCTTATAGTCAACTTTTCCAGCAGACTAAAAACTATATCACCGAAAAGCAACACGGCTTTTTCTCTGGTGGATCAACTGTAACCAACTTATCCTTATTTAGAGATACAGTTGCCTGTACCTTAGATTTAGTTATATCAACTTTTGAAAAGCATTCGATAAAATTAATCATAAACGTGCATTGGTCAAAATGGAACAAGTGGGCTTTTGCAATAGCACTATGGCTTGGTTCTCATCGTAGCTCATGGACAGCGAAAGTATTGTAGTCTTAAACGGATTCCGTTCTGCTTCCTACAAGCAAACATCTGGTGTTCCGCAAGGGACCGTTCTTGGACCCTTCGTTTTTTTTACCTATATAAATGACCTTGCCTCCCAATTAAATTCTAGCTGTCTACTCTAGGCAGATGATGCTAAAATTTTCCGTGTAATCAATACTTTTGAAGACTGTCTCCGTAATATTGATAAATGCAAGGTTGTAACGAACTATTTCCAAGTCACCTATTTTCATGACCAAAGTAACATAAATGTATAATTTTAGACCTCACTGTAGTTGAGATTAGTTAATGATAATTTCATAACCGACTGTAAACCTCTCATTCCTATCCCCACTCTAATACAATGTAGAAATAACCGTAATCTTCTAGTAACTGCCGCTAGAAAAAGTATAAAAGTATGCACGCTATTCATTCGAGAGGTCAGTTGGTGGCTGGCTGCCGACAAGATAAGAGCTCCCGTGATGTATTTCTGAGGACTTCTTTCTTGTTGGACACCGGCTCATTGACTGTAGCCCGCTCCAGTCCTTTCTTTTCCGCACACTCTCGTGATGTATTTCTGTTAGTGTTTACTATCCTCTCCTCCGTACACTTTCTTGATGTATTTCTGTAGGTGTATTCCATTCCGTACACTCTCGTGATGTATTTCTGTAAGTGTTTCCTTTTCTGTCACTCTCGTGATGTATTTCTGTGAGTGACTTGTTTCCTTTCCGCACACTCTCGTGATGTATTTCAGTAAGTGTTTCCTTTAACCTCCTCGACACGCCCTCATGATGTATTTTTGTGGGTGTTACTGTCCCGTAAGGTAGAACCGTAGAGAGTAATATAGTATTGGTTAGGAAATGGTTTCGACTTGCATGCATTCATTAAAATTACCCTTGTAATTAAATAAGGGACAGATACAGAGAAATTTGTGAACAAGTATACTGTTCTTATAAATGTATATATTTATAGAAATGATTAGAGTAAGTTTGATTATTTGTTTATGTAAATGGGCCTTGTTATTTATTGACCCTGGCGTAACTCACGAGCACCCGGAGCCCCTAATAAGGGCTTACAAGAAAAACCCGTTACAAGGTGATGACTTACACTAGGAAGCTGGGGCCCAATCTTTTCGATTATACCATCCATAACAAATATATTGCCAGATCTAGGTGTAATTTTTGCCTCCAAGTCACTTTTCTACTCCCATATTAATTTTATAACATCAAAGGCATTCCATCTTGTGGGTTTCATTTGTCGTACTACGAAATCATTTAAGTGTACGTCATCTATTGTAACGTTATTTATTCATTTGGTGAGAAGTATTGTTGAATATGCCTGCCAAGTATGGAGCCCTTTCTATGCTTCATACTCAGCTCAAATCGAATCTCTTCAAAGAAAATTTACAAGGCTTCTTATGTTTATATTTAATTATGTGTCCCTCGACTATCAT
This sequence comes from Dioctria linearis, assembly GCA_963930735.1. Lineage (NCBI taxonomy): Eukaryota > Metazoa > Arthropoda > Insecta > Diptera > Asilidae > Dioctria > Dioctria linearis. The sequence continues at coordinate 35,274,167 of OZ005740.1, read as the reverse complement.
GATAGACTAAGTAGGCTAAATCACTGACCCTTAGCTAATCGAAGAATCTTTCTGGATGCTGGGATTCTCTTCAAAGTTTTAAATGAAGATATCTGCTGTCCTTGCCTTCTGTCCAGAATTGATCTTCACGTAATTGCGCGTCCAGACTCCAAGTCCTATTAAATTTTCCCTCTTAAAGCGAAGTCGCCAATTTTTAGACTCCAAAAGGAATATAACTTATATCTTAAAAATGTTGACATCTTTCTTCAGACATTCAAAAGACAAGTACTCTATAAAATCAGACAAGTTATTTGAGCTTCTTTGAAATCATTTGCTCTTCTTTTTTCAATTTGAACTTCAATTTGATCCTGTTTCAATTTCGCCTTTCTCTCTTTTTAATTTATTCTCTCTTTTTAATTATTCTCCTCTTTGGTTCCTATTAACTTTGGTTTTTAATTTCGTAACTAATAGTTTCTTATCAGTAACATCTCTTTTATATTTGAATATTTTGTCACTTTTAATAGCTTTAATGTTGAGAAATTATTCAAGTTCTAATGACTGAAGTAGCACTTATTATATTGTACCACAAAGCACTAACCTTCTTGTATCTTCGACTTTTGTAGTATTTACCACAAGTATAAATAATGAAATATATAATTCCTTTTTCAAAATATTACAGCATTCTGTTTCATAGCAACTAAAATTCACTTTTATATCTCTCTTTATTTTGTCTGAAAAACTTTTTGCGGTAATAAATAATTGGACTTGTAAAAGTCTGTATACTATCGCCTTAACTTTTTATATAAATAAATAAATACTAGAACACGCGAGATCTTATACTTCATTACAATACGTCAATAGAAGAAACATGAACAAACTTTGCTCAATTGAATGAGACCTTAAATCAAATTTGTTAAACCAGATTATATTGCTATTATAGAAAGGAAGTTTTATATAACAAAAGGAAACAGGCGAAAAATCTTAAGTACGTCCTTGTAATTCCTAAGAAGTTGAGATTCGAAGGCACAAAAGAAAAATTTCTCACTCAACAAATCAAAAAAAAAAGAAGCGCGCGTACATACTTAACCTTCTTTTAATGAAGGCAAATTTTTTCTTGCATATTTCTTTGTATATTAAGTTGAGTCGCGGCACGAGTATACAAACTTGTACAAAGTAACAAAAATTTAAAAATTCTACGGAGAAAAATAGGTAAAGTTAGTTAAAAAGAATTATGTACTTAAGAATATTTCCTTGACCAGAAAAATATTCCCGCAGCAAAGGTAAAACAACAAAACCAAATGAAAAATGAAAAAGGTTTTGTTTGGTCAGTTTTTTTTTTCTTTTGACTCTCTTCACAGCTAGTTGAATTCGACCAGAAAAAGGTGCAAATTATAAATATATATATTTTTTGTTTTTGTGAACGACGAATAATTTCCTGTAGGATTTCTACAATTATTCCTGAAGCTTTATTATAAATTAAAAAATTTCTTTTAAAAAGGGTGGTAAACAAATTTATGAAATATGAGACAATGAAATTCATTTTAATGAACGACTTAACTTTGTCTTATATCGAACAGAATAAAAAAGCGTTGAAAAGTTTTAATGATCTTTAAGACCATACCCGTATTGTTATATAAAGTAATGGCGACTGTTTTTTGCATTATAATATGTCTCAATACTATTTGTAAAAATATGTAAGTATATGTATAAAAAAAAATACAAATTAAAGAAAAAGAAAACTTACATCAATCCAATGCTCTCCAGGAAATACGGCGATTAGTTCAGCATTTGGCTCTAACGTTCGGAAATATTCTTCGTCATCGACCTCAGTTCCATCCGAGTCCAAATGAATTTTTGGCAACTGTTCAGCAGCCTTCTCAAATTTCTGTGCAACTTTTGTTCGCATTTCCTCTAATGTTGATGCCACTACAGCCTTTTTTATATGCCTTGTAACGTCTTTGATCTGAAAGTATAAAATATATGCTGTAAGAATTTCATTCTCTTATGTAAAACAATTTTTTTTAACTAATCTATAGTTTATGTGTGTACACCTATAGCTTCCTTAAAAACTGCTCATGATGATGTTGTTGAATAGCTTGATAGGCTACTTTAATTTACCTGAGTTTTTTCACACACATTTCAGGAGATTTTTTTTTTTTTTTCAGAAATGACTGATTTAAACTGAATTGTCAATACTTTGACACTAAAAAATTTCAGATGGCGATATAGAGAAATTGAAAACCAATACACAAGTTAAAGAAGAGAGAGTTTTGTAGATGGAACCATACTCCCAACAAAATTATGGCAAAATATTACTGTTCAAAAGAATAGGAACGTGGAATAGATATAACTCTTCGAACTCAATTCTTCCAAGAGAACAACTTTGAGAAGTTTCTTCGAAGGTATTACAAGATTCCAAAAAAGTCATCCCAAGTAAGCCCACAGTAGATAACTAGTAGACGGGACGAGACAGTTATATAGTTGACATGCAGCTGGTATTGGTACCATGGTTCTGATACCATTGTACTCTCCTTACCATGCTAGGGTGACAGATTGAATATAGTTTCATTTGACAGCTCTTAAAACTTATAAGTTTTGATTTTCAAGAAAAGCCGTGTTTTTAACCGTTATTGATCGTCAACTTGGCGTAGGTATGTCATAAACTAGTCAATATCTTCTTAATATATAAAAATCCCGTGTCACTATTTTCGTACACGGTAATCTGCGAAACTGCACAACCGATTTCAATGAAGTTTTGGGAATGTGTTTGGCCTCCAGCTTGACAGATAGGATACTTTTGGACATGATAAATGGCGCTGTTATCGAGATCTAAAAAGTTGCCTGAGAACGCGTCGACGTGGAAAGCTGAAACTTTGTACACAGTGTTTTCATAAAAATTGCAACTACAAGTTCAAAAATGGACTAAATCAAGCAACTCCTTTGTAGGGTGCCATACAAATATTTCGCTTTTTTATTATACTATATTTGGATACTGCATGCAACGAGTACACGTAGAGAGCTGAAATTTGTTACGTGGTGTTTTCATAGCAATAGTACTAAATTAAATTTAAAAAACGACTAAATCGGGCAACCCCTTATTGGTGTTGCCACACAAAACTTTAGTTTTTCACTATATGTATATTTGTACACTGCCTCACGCGTCGATATGGTGAGCTCAAGTTTTGTACACAGCGTTTCTAAAAATAATGTAAACTCAAATTCAAAAAGAGGACAAATCGGGCAACTCTTTCATGAGCTTGCATTGAAAAAATTCCGTTATTAACTATATATTTGGGCACTGCCTGAGAACGCGTCGAAGTGGACAACTAAAATTTGGTACATGGTGTTTTCATGGCAATAGTAAATAAAATTACAAAAATGGCGACCCCTTCTTGGTGTTGCCATACAAAACTTTGGTTTGCATGATTATGTAGATCACTGAATAACGACCTTGATAATATCCTCGCTTGGGAAAAAGTGAAGTGCGCGGAATTCAAAATATCACAGTCCCAAAGCTGTTGCTAAAGAAGTATCGAAATGTTTTGAATTTCTGAAAAGGTATAAGACTAAGAAGTATTTCGGCCCATCGAATCTACCGCTCATTAGACCTAGAATTGAATACAACTTTCACATCTGGGCCGAGGCTGGTCGCACAACCTTAGCTTCATTGGATATTGTCCAAAAAAGAGCCTCCAAGCTCATTGCCGATTTGGCAATAATTCGCCATATAGACTAACCCGAGGTTGGATGCCTTTCGCTCCTTTATCCTTAAATGCACGGTCAATGTTATAATGGAATATCTAGTCTGATCCCTTGTAGAATAATTTCTGCACGCATATATATGAATCCCTTCCCTTTACTTACTTTAAATGAGAGAAATGAAGATCCATCAGACGTATTTACATACCATTTGAGTACAATCAATAGATTTAAGTAATATAAAATGTTTATCCACGATGTATTAGGTGAGATGGTTAGTCAATTACCAATATGTCTTTTGTCTGAGAAAATACCATTCTCAACATTCAATTTCCTTCTAGAGATAATATGAGTATTCCATATAGTCAATAAAGAGTGAAAATCATAGGTTATTCTTATTTTGCATTGTTTACTTACCGCCAAAACTTTCAGGCACTTCGTTTGCCCTAAATGAGATTTAAACAGACCAATTCAATTTATTTTTAAGTTAAGAAAACAAAATCGTATTTATTTTAACATTTTAAATGGATCCAGTAGAATAAATTTGCAAACAAATTGATACTTTATTTTTATCTCATAGGGATTCGATTCACATGACGTCACACAACACAAAATGGCAAATCTATGATGCGGGACAGTCTTATATGATTAGAGTCCGTATACCGTGACATAAGGTAATAAGCATTAGATGATATTAGAATGAGGTCTATGAACGTTACGCCCAAATACATACTTGCAGGGTTTAAGAATAAAAAGAAATAGTAGATGATAGGTTCCTTCACATTTACACAGTTTGAGTACATAAATAAATCAGGTCCAACAAATTTTATGAAAAAAAGTAAAATAAAAACTGATTTAAAGTTTTATAATTACATCGGAGATTCGAAGAGTAAAAATCGATTTTTGCAAAGGTAAATTAGATACGGATCTTCCATCCATGTAATATTGGGTACTGGGTCAAAACAAAAATTCTTGCGTACTTCCCCCTGAGGTACTAATTTACTTTGCGAGGCCCAATACAAACATTGATTGATGTATATTTGATAATTTATATAGTGGTAATTTTTCATGCTGAACAGGTGATTCTGACAATCTTTAAAGTCGAATACGGTGTGCTTGGACAATTTAGATATAAGATTCGTTACGGTCTGTTTTTTTTTTTTTGCTTGTGGCAAGGGGACCGAAAGATCCCACGGAGGCCAAGGCAGCCCATTGTGCTGACCTACTAAGTAAGAGAAACTATAAAGCTATAGAGGTCGACAGAAAACGGAAACTAGGAATGAGGAAATGGCTGGCACAAGACCGTGTTGAGGTGAGATTCGAGCCCACTACCGCTGGGAGTTAGCTCGCATCCCAACCGAGCTACCGAGGCCACCGTTAATCACTTAATAATAATCTCACCTCTTACGCATAAATTCCTCAATTATACAAATGCTTTGTACTTCAAGCTGGAAGCAGGCTACAATAATACATATACAAAAAATTTTAGAACGAGTATACCGAGTATTATTATATTCCCATTAGTGTACTATCTGTGTTATTTACTGTTCTCGAAAAGATTCTTTTTAACCAACTAAATGGCTACATAAATAAATCACCAGAGAATTTTGTGTAAGAATCAGAAGGGACTTCGTTTTGGGCATAATACTATTACTGTACTTCTGTATATAACAGATATTATTAGAGAAAACGTAGAGGATAAGTGCGCTAATATCCTTTGCCTTCTTGACTTTACAAAAGCATTTGATTGTGTGGATATAGATAAATTATGCAGAAAGTTGAAGGAAAGGTTTAAATTATTCAAATCAGCTGTTAAACTCATTATCTTTATGGAAGGTTTCAGTTAGTTAAATCCGATGAGCGGCTTTCTAGAAGCTCTCTATTCAGGTGTTCCTCAGCGATCAGTATTTGGCCCTTTGCTTTTTTTTTCCTATCTGTTAAATTGTACGCTGATGATGTGAAGTTACTTTTACCAATGCGAATTAGTGAATTTAATGTAGCCATTGGTAGGTTTAATAGTGACCTTGTACAAATCGATGAATGGGTAAAGAGAGAACCACACTGAGATTCAAGCAATTACCATCTATAGAAACTATGTCAGTAAATCGGATTTTCCGCCATTGATGCTTGATGGTACGCCCGTGGTGCCATATTCTGAATCGGTTCAAAATCTTAAAATGATATTGGATGCTAAGCTTGGTTGGGGGCAAACACGTTGATTCGGTTGTGAATAAGGTATGCAATTGTGTCAGAGGCTTGTGAATTCCTTTGGCTTATACTCCCAAAGATACACGCCTCCATCTTTTTAATGCCTTGTTTATCCCAATAATTACCTACGCAGAAATTGTTTATGCGAACCTTAGTACTTGTCGCATTAAGCTTAATATAGCCTATAACTCATGCACAAGATATATCTATGTACTAAAACGCTTTGACCATGTTTCAGAATTTTCAAGGAGTGTTTTTGGCTGCACTTTTAATATTGATATTAAATTCCGAACTGCAATGTTCAGAATCATAAATAAGTAAAGTTCTAATTGCTTAGCTAATTGTATATGATCTTTGTCTTCCAATCGCGTAATTCGTCTTTTGATACCTTATCGACCTAATTTTAGCACGAAGTGGTTCTTCGTCTACGGCACTCAGGTATGTATGGAATGCCTTGCCAATTGTTTGCCACTATACCCAGCCTTCTAGCATGGTCCCCCATTGCTCCGATTGGGATCCTCACATAAGCTACAGCTGCTGAGCTATCCAATTCAGAGCCTTTTTTGGCCAACTCATCAGCCATCTCGTTGCCTGATATATCCTTATGCCCAGGTACCTAGCATAGGGTCACCTTCTGCCTTAGAGTCAATTCCTCAAGGCTGGTCTTGCATAACTGAACCAATTTTGATTTTAACAGCACAGTATCCAGTACCTTGATGGCTGCCTAGTTTTCAGTATATATGCAGTTGTGCCGTGAGGGCTCTCTGCACATGGATACTAATGTTGCCGCCTGATAAATCGCTGCGGGCTCTGCGAGAAAAACACTACATACATTTATCAGATAGCCTATAAGACTCGTGCCACTCGAGATCTCTGGAGTACACTCCAGCACCTAGCCCCATAGAAATAGAGATACAGAATGTTACAACCATGAGAGATGTCAGTGCATTATGATACTTGAAAGCTTTGGCGATCGGATGTAGCTTGAGCTACTTTCTTGGGTGAAAAAGTGAACTTTCCTACTTCCCGTGATTGCGCGGAATTGGTGAGTCGTGGAAAATGTGGAAAATGACTTCCTATGACAAAAATGTTCACAACAGAGCATTAATGGCCATGGAAGAAATAACTGCTAAAATATATGTGAAATGTAGTAGCTGGGGTGTATGTGACCCAAGTGCATGAAAATGGATATACCGGCGGCAAAAACGTCACGAGAAAGTTTACTGAATCGGAAAAAAGTACAACACCAGATAGTACTCCGCGAGACGATTAATTTTATATGCCGCCACTACTCCGGGGATTTCAACCCCGCCCCCCTAAAGTATGCGACAAAAATTTACTTCTACGAATTGTAGCTAGTAATGAGCTGAACAGTGAAACAGTGTAAGCTGTTTTCAGATCGGAAATAACCCTACCGAGTTAGAACCGATCTAAGGTGCGAAAAATCTAGTACCTCAGTTCGAATAAAAAAGAGGGAAGCACAAAAAAATTGAGTATGTGGTGGGGATGGCAATAAATAGCTATTTAGGCCTCTGTGTATAGGAGTGTGGGTACTCAAACTTCTTTTTAGGACCTAAGGAATTTGATTCTGTACAAGATTTTCCAAAATGTACTAGATCAAACTATGACCCCCTTTACCCAGCTTTCCTCCGCTAGGTAGAAATAAAAAATGTTCAGAGTATCATAATTCATCGTTTAAGATATCTCTCAGGTCTGGAGGTGTCGGGCCTAAAATGGGCATTCCCCTTTCGGAATTTCAAACTTACCAAATTTACCGTGCTATTTTTGCCGCAAAACATGGCACCAGCATCATTATTTCGTACTGAAATAGAGTAACACAAAAGTCTATCCTTTTAATGTGAAAAATTTCCATTTTTAAAAACGTTGACTTAAAATTAAAAATTTCAATAGTAACGTAAGCTCATTTTTATTAAGTAATTTCCAAAAATGTCAATCAGGAAAATTTCAAAAAACTCGTAAACGATTACATTTTGACAGATGTGCCAAATTAAAGGGTAGACTTTGGATTTCTCATTTTCCAGTACAAAAAAAAAGATGTTTACGTGTTTTATGATATAAATCCATCAAAACGACTTTTTTTAACATGAGTAATACAGAAAATTTCAAATATTTCTAATTTTACGTTACACTGAGCGCGTATAGGCATGCAGATGTTTGACCAATATTTGTTAAGTCCTACAGTGGTGAAAATAGCTAATCGTATATGCTCAGTTAACGAAATATAGAAAAAAATAAAGAAAGGAAAATCATTTCATTACGTCGCAAAATGCAATCAAAATTATATAAAATTAAAGTTCATAAAATGTGAAATTAGATTTTGGTGATAAAATAGTCCCAGCGGGAAAAAATGCAAATGCTACGAACAAAAAGCATATTCGACGCTCTTGTAGCAGGTTACTGAAATGCTTTCAAAAAAGTGGTTCTCTGGGAGCAATCTGAAGCAATTTCGTTTTGAAATTATTTATTAAAATTCCAGAAAATGCGAACGTTATCATGCAAGTTCCTCGTGTAGCCGCCATACGGACATTAGTGGTTAGGAGTGTTTCAAAGCAAATGTTTTGTTTTTTTAGATAATTGAAAAATTTTATGATAGAAAAGTAGAAAAGTGTTAAGGATGCACATAAAATTATAAAGTGTGCTGTTGCAGACCGCAGTTGTTTCGTCAAAATTGTAGTTTTCTATACTTTCTGGTAAATACTTGCAGCTGTAGCTTCAGCAATCAGGCAGAGCTTCCCATCTGCTTCCCACAAAGTGCTTTGAAAGCAATTATAACGAAGCTAAAAAGTAGTGATTACTTCTGCGGACAATGTTAAGATTTATATGAAACTGAAGAACAATCGAAGCGCTTTATATGCTTTCTTAGAAGCGACTTTTAATCGCTTTTTTCCCGTTGTACACAAAATTTTAACACCTACACTCAGGAATCTTATCACATGTATTGTTAGCCAAAAACCGCTTATCCAAATTTACTGAGCCCAATTTTAGTCATTATACAGGGTGTCCCGCAAGTGGTGTGAAACCCGAAGGATAGATCAAAAGCAGATAGAGCAAAAAATAGTATGGGGCACGGGGGGGGGGGGCGGATTCCTAACGGTTTCCGAGCTAACGGGACTTAAAGATATTTGAGTTTGTTTTTATAGATCACTTTATAACTTGTGAACGTTACACTTTATGAGGATTGTTTAAATCATGTTAGAGAGATAATCCTTAGACCTTTCCAACTGTCTATAAACTTGTCTCCTGCTCCTTTACGTTTTGAAGCTATGGCTCAAAAAAGTCAAAGTGTCGGAATTTTAACTCGTACTTTTTTTTTAACTACTATTTTTATCAAAAAACTCGTAATTAACACTAACTTTTCATACTGGATTTAGGAAACCCAAAAGCTTCGCTTTAAAATTACCTTTCACACTCTGCACCCAAAATGTAACCATTTCTGTGTTTTTTGCACTTTTTCTTAAGCTTATCCAGCGAAAATGGCTCAAAAAGCTGATTCCCAAATGTTAATTGCCTACTTTCTGGCACTAATTTGACTTTTTCAACCATTTTCACTGGATATGCTTAAGAAAAAGTGCAAAAAGGCAGAAACGGTTACATTTTGGGTACAGAGTGTGATAAGCCATTTAAAAGCGAAGCTTTTTTCTGATAAAAATAGTAAATGAAGTTAACAAAACGATTAAAAATTCCGAAAAGTTGAATTTTTTGAGCCATAACTTCAAAACGGAACAGAGTAGGAGACAAATTGATAGACCATGAAAAGGCCCAAGGATTTTAAACAATCATCATAGGGTGTAACGTTCAGAAATTACAGGGTGATCTATAAAAACATACCAAAATATCTTTAAGTCCCATTATCTCGGAATCTGTTAGGATCCCCCCCCCCCCCACTCATACAATTTTTCGCTCGTCTAAAATTTACCTATCCATAGCCTTCGGGTTACAGAACATCCTGTTATTCAGCTTCTCCTCAATTGTGAAAATATTTATCTATGTAAATAATAATTTTGATAAAAGTGACAAGTAATGGGATTAAAATTTGTATATCAAACACTTTCATTGATTATATAAAATAAAATAAAATAAAATGCAATAACAAATTTGAATTTCCTAAAGTAACAGCGACATCTTAAAATAATTTTTTTTTTATACTTTTATTCGCAGCTACATATTTCCACAAGGGCATGAGTGATGACCTTTAATCGCAGAAAGGTTAGGTAGAGGAGTTTCTAGTGCCTTTTGAATTGATTTCAAACTTGAGGTAAGATATAAATAGAAAATTGGTAGGTGTATCTTTTAGAGATAAAATCAACTTGTTTTAATGATTTCAATGCCGAAAGCTATTTACACAATATTTTCGACTTGTAAACAAAATGTTTTTCCAGGAACTGTTGAAATGCCCGCCCACAAATATTCAAAAATATCAAGAAAAAATCAATATAAGGTGTAGTACCTACTTACTAAATTTATATTTATTTTTCAGTTCATATTCTTCACAAATTCTTATTTCTGTTGAATTTCAAGTTTAGGAAATCTCTATTCTATAAAAGAGAGAAAAATTTCGGATCGTCAAAACGTTACCTATCTGTTGTATATAGTTACATATATAATGTATGTACATATTAGCAATTGTAAGAGCTAGCACTCAATGAACAAAAGTTTTAGAGTAGGAGGTTTTGCTTGGCGGTTGTTACTTTATGGACCCCCATCAAATTTATTAAATAACATCGACATTAATATTGAATTACACGACCTCAAAAGTACTCTGCCCTAACGGTAAAGAGCGGCGCAATTAATTTTTCATTCCTTTAAACATGAAAGGATAACTTTTCGCCATAATTACATCTGCTCCCTATTTCTTATTCCAGATTGTGTTTGCAATTTTCCCCACATGTGGAACTTTCTTCCGTTTATCAATTTTAAGTACATACATACCCAGCAGGAAATGGAATCATACCATCATTCAAACTGGATTGCTTCCTTGGAAGATGTGATGCATGTCACTTTATTGGACACTTTATAAGACATTTGTGCAGACATGTCTTTGGGAGGAAGCAATTCAAGCTGGTTTGTGTGTTTCCAAAAAGCTTCCTTAGAAGGAAAATGGAAGCAAAATGGGTATATTAAAAAGAATTGCATATTTGAGTTATTTAGCAAGTTTTTCTTTCATTTTCTATTTTGTTTAATATTGCACTTGTGTAAAACACAACAATTTGCAATTCAATTTATTCTGGACGACCGAAAAAACAAATGCGCACGAATTACATATATTGACCCAAAACGTGACGTACCAATAAATCAGACACCGGATCTACTAGATCCAGACCAATACCAAACTGCGAAAACAAAACCCATGACTTGGTAGTGAGAAATCCTAAAACTCAGCTTTCTCACATTTTCATATGTTGCAACCGTAACATTTTTTATTAAATCTAATTTCCCACATTTCCCCGTCAAAACGTCAGCATTTTCTTAAACCGTAAAGGTGTCATATTCATTCACATTAACTTCACATATTAAATCCAAATATTATCATGAGAAATATAAAAGTGCTTACCTGACAATTGAAAGAAGACAGAAAAGATAAAAATGTAAAAGCTCTAAGGAAGTTAGTTAGTAACGAGTCGCGGTGTCGGAATTGTCAATCGAGTTACTAGAGTAATATGTAAATTAATTTTTAGAAAAATGTTTTTTTTTGTTTTGTTGTACGACGGAATTGTGGAAAAGGTGTTGAACGCAAAACAATAAAGAGAAATTAAACTACAGATGGTGGAAAGTGCCCAAGTATCAATTTTTCCAATTTTTGGTGACTGAAGGTGATGGATAGTTTTATTAGGGGTATATAATGTTTACTCGGTTATATAAGAATTTCAGTGGTTATATAAGAGTTTTATAATATTACCAATTTGTGATGTAGTTATATTAGAGTTTTTTAGGTTACTAATGGTTATCGTGGAAGTAAGTTACTAAAGGTTTTATAAGTTGCTGATGGAAATGTTTCAATCACCGGTCTATATAACTTAGAGTTACCATTACTAGAAGGTATTTAAGAAAGTTTTATAATTTTTTTCATCACCACGTTATATAACTTATTGGTAATAAGTATTTATTGCGGTATATGTGGTTACCCTTATAAAACTCGACAACAATCAGTAATTTAGGTGACTTTAATAAAACTTGGGAACTTTCGGTAATACATATACCCACTATAAAATATCGTAAAATTTTTGGTGGTCCTTTAGTAACTACGGTGATCGTTATAAAAACAAATTACTTTTAGTGTCGAATGGAGCCATTATAAAACTGTTTTTATTTATATAACATAATATAACCAAAGCATGTATAAGAACACTAACGTATGTTTTTTGTGACTATAATTAAGATATATAACATTACCAAAGGTTACATATTATGACTAAAGGGTATATAAGGACCATTTTTGAAGCATGGTAGTGCCTTTAGTTGATATAATATTTCTAGAAGTTATATAAAGGTCATTCAGTTTATATAAAACTACTTGTAGTTTTATAATGGTAATTTGTTCATTTAAGTACAAGCCGCCATTTTTTCATCTGTCCATTGTAGATAAAAAAGAAAATGTCGGTTAAGCCAATTTTTTAAATTGCAGACATATGGCTTCCGTTTTATTTTTATATGAAGAAAATACATCTTTTTAGGTACATAACATTTCTAAAGTATGTTATGTAATTTTTCTGAATTAATGTCACATAAGTGAAAATCTTAAATTTTGTCATATTTAATTAAAATTATTAAATACTGCTTGTTTTTGGAGCGGTCTGTATTTTTGGGAAGTATCTATGATGATATTCACAGTAAAATTTCAATTGCAGCTGAATTTCACCACATATGCCGAAAAATTGTACTTCTAAAATGTAAAAATATTAAACCCTTACATTATAAAAATACAATACAAAAAAAAATCGAAATTCTATGTCAAGATAGGTTTCGTAAATATTTGCATATTATTGTTTTATAAAGGTAACGAAAAATAGTTTCCCTAACATTTCTATCACTGAAAGTAATCAGTCTGAGAATTCCGAGCGTTGTGGAAACGTTACCATCACCATTATAAATAAAGTTAATAAAGGTAACCGAAACATTACCGCAACCACTGCTATGACCAAAATAAATTAACCGAGAGCACCTTGGGTTATATAAGGGTTATATAAGAAGTTATATTAAGTTAACCAGAATATTTTGGTAACTCATTTTATAAAACTTTTAGTTATATAACGTTACCTAAATCAAGTCACGGTAACCTTTATATAATCCTCCATTTAAGCTCTATAAGGGGTCTATAGTGGTTACAAAGACGTTTCGAGTACCAGTCTATATAACTCAAGTTATATAATTTGGTAATGGAAACCTTACGGTTACTACTATAAAAAAAATTGTTTCTTGGGTGTTGTGTTTTTGCTATTTTTTTTTTATTTTGAAGCTAGTAAATTATCGGTTTTGAGTTGACGATCATTTTTCGAGAGAAATTTCTTACCTTCCGGATTAGTTCCACGATCGGTGAAGTAAGACGATCTAACTCACGCTTAGTTTCACAAACGAAACAAAAAGGAACTTGAAAACATGCGTTATACCTTCCAACCAGCATTTTCCGAGATCAATCTGAATTGAATGAAACATTTTTCAGATTTTTAAATTTTTTTGGAATATATTTTACTGCTTCCATAAGCCTTCACGTGGAATACCTGGCCAAATTTCCCACTGGGTAAATACAGGGTCTTTCAAATTGAGTTTTCAGAAGTACGCGCCTGTGTAACATACTTCGCACCCATATTATACGTCATTTTGACAACTGAAGGTTTGCCATTTATAAAATGGAGTCGTATACATTACAACAACGTATGGAGATTATTGAATTATTTTATGAAAATGGTCGTTCTGTAAGAAATGTATTTCGCAAATTACACGATGTTTATGGTCGACACAATCGTCCAACTGAGCAACAAATTGGTAATAATGTGCGGAAATTTCAAGAAACTGGTGCAATACAAGATCGAAAAAGACGTCAGTATGTTTGTGCCGGTCGTTCAGAAGAAAGAAAATATTGGTGATGTGAGTGATAATGTTGCAGCTGACCCCAACACGTCAATTTCCCGACGTTCATAACAATTGGGACTTCCTGAGTCAACTGTATGGTGTTATGCACAAAGATTTAGCGTTGTAGGCCAACAAAGTTCAATTGACACAAGAATTGCTGCCCAAGATCATTCCATGCCTCGGGATTTTGCCAATTTGATACTGGAACAAAACGACGATTTTTCAAAAAAAAAATCATCTTTACGGACGAAGCACATTTCGAGATCGGTGGCTACGTTAATAAACAAAACTGCCGTATTTGGGGAGAGGAAAACCCTCACGTGATCCAATAGAGGCGAACGCATCCACAAAGAGTTACTATTTGGTGTGCATTGTGGTCTGGTGATGTGATTGGTCCGTACATTTTCGAAAATGATGCTGGAAGAGCCATAACCGTTAACGGTACCAGATATCGCGACATCATCACAACTTTTTCATAGCCAAAAGTAAAAAAAAAATATTAATACTGAAGACATGTGGTTTCAACAGGGTGGGGCTACGTATCATACAGGCAGAGAAACTTTGTAATTACTGCATACAAAGTTGCCATACCGTGTTATTTCCAGATTCGGTGACGTGAATTAGCCTTCAAGATCCTGTGATTTGACACCGTTAGACTTCTTTCTCTGGGGCCATGTGAAAGCACAGGTCTACAAGGATAATCCTCGATATGTTGAAGCATTGAAAGCAGAAATTATTCGAGTTATTGGTGAGATAGAGCCGCAACTGTACTGTAGAGACGCAAGAGGTGGTCACATGGGAGATATCTTTTTTAGAGTATAAATGGCAAACATTGTATTTAAAAAATAAATAAAAACTGTTTCAGTTTCAATTCAAATTCTATGTCTTTTAATTATTTACTTTTGAAAACTCAATTTGAAAGACCCAGTATATAAATATGTTTATATAAGAATTGATTAAACAAACCCGAACCCCTTTCCCCTCACATTACTCATTACTGTAAATAAAATTAGGGAACTTTGGTAAGGTTGCAGCTATAAAAAGGTGTGCACTTATAATTTGAAGCCATTAAGTTCAAAGTTCATATGCAATGAAAATGGAAGTCAGCCAAGAAGAACAGTAACAGTAACATCTGATTATGCGAGCCCGACTCGAATTTGACCGGCTTTTTAATAAGCGGAACCGGATGGAAAATAATGACATATTTCAGCAACATTTCTGGAATAGATGAGAATGAGAGTCATACTAGTATCTCTTGGAGTTGATTATGAAAAAACAAAACAACCAGCAGAGATACCTAGTATTTCTGGTAGACGTTTATCTTTGTATGAATGGAGTGCATCATCAGCAAAATGGCAGTGCCAGGGCGGATATTAGTAATTTATCCAAGAAATGAGAGATAATTAAGAACTGCTCAATACTGAAAACTAAAAATTATATGAAAATTATTTTATTACTAGTGTAGCTACAGGGGTGGATCCAGGATTCTTCTGAGGGAGGGGCGCAACTTTGGTTAAAAACAGTATAAGCTGGAAACAGTTCAAAAGTTCGAAGACACTCGCCACCAGTCACTAATGTCAAATACATAAAATTTATCATTAAGATACGTGTCGATCAGATAAGTGAATGGCTACCACTCGGAACGAAGAAAGTTGCTCAATATTCAACTTTTGCCACTCGCGAAAGTCAAACGAGGCCTTAAATTATTTATTTTGTTTTGGTTTGTAAATAATGGAAGTGTAAAACTTCCACATCCTCCATTATTGTTAGTAAAAATAGGGAAAGACATATTGTTCAAATTGACGAATTAATCATAAATTGTAACTTTGCAAAATACAGGAACTAAAGGGATACTTACTTAACCTCTACTAAAGTCAAGAAAGTTTGATTTTACGAAATTTTCTGCATAGCCGAAAGTAATTTAATGGGCGGTTTGCTACGCGAGTTTTGCGTGTAGGAATTATCCTGCAAGGGATCAGACAAGATATTTCATTAGAACATTGACCACGCATATAGCGATAAGGGAATGATGGGCATCAATCATTGCGGCGTTGTTCGAGTGAGTCGATATTACAAGTTATTGCCACATCGCCAGTGAGCTTGTAGGCTCTCTTTTGGACAATATCCAATGAAGGTAAGACTGTGCGACCAGTCCAGGCCCAGATATGGAAATTCTATTATAGTCTAGGTCTGGTGTAGGACTTGTAGAGAAGCGCTAGATTCGATGGGCTGAAATATTTCTACATCTTTTCAAAAATCCTAGACATTTCGCTGCTTCTTTCGCAAAACAAAAGATGTGATCTGTCCACCTTAGCTTACAGGAAATATTAAAGCCAAGAATGTAAAAAGACGGTGTATCGCAAATCAGTGCTCCATCAAAAGAAATGAGAGTGAAAAGCAATGATTTTACTTCAAAGAGATGAGATAGCTTTGGCACTTAGATGCCTTGAATTCGACGCGAATCGCTTTACTCGAAGCGAGAGCATGATCAAGGTAGTTATTCATTGATCTAATCACGCAATCTTGTTTGACAGATGTGGCATTCCCTCTGGAGTCCTTAAGAGTATCAAGGGTACTGTCAACGGCAAAATTTGATATTATCAAGGTCGTTATTGAATGATCTAATCAAGCCATCTCGTTTGAAATATATGGAATTCTCTCTGGAATCCCCAAGAATGTCAAAAGGGTAAGCGAAATCAACGCTACTGTCACAGGCAAAACTATGGATTGGATTAAAAGTACGGAAAAAAAGATCATTAATGAAAACCAAGAAGAGACATAATGGAGCTCTGGGTCGTCTCGGCATTTATAGGGTGAGGTGCTGGTGAAACCCCATCTAGTACAACCGGTATTATGCGATCAGGTAAAAAACTTGGCATCTATAATAGAAGAAGAGGGGAAAGACCAAGTGCTTTAAGTTTAACTAAAACGGCTGGATGCCAGACTCTGTCAAAGACCATTTAAGTATCTAGAGCAACTTGTCAGCAAGTCTCCAGATGAGGGTCCAGTTCGGAAGCCATAATGCCGATCATTGATGAGTTGATTGGTTTTTAGATACTTCATTAATTTGGAGTTAATGATAGATTCAAAAAGCTTTGAAAGAATCGAAGTGATTGCAATTGATCGATAATTTGAGGCGTCGCGTTACCCTCACCTTTCTTGGGAATAGGCTGAACGTGAGCTATTTTCCAACCATTTGTAAATTTTCCTGTCGAATAAGACAAGGAGAAAAGTTTGCGCAAAGGTTTAGCCAAAGATGAGGCACAGATTTTAATTAACAGGGGTGAGATACCATCAGGACCTACGGCTTTGGAGATGTTGATTTCCTTAAGGACCTTCAACACATCCCTCTTACGGATGTGTATTGGCTGTTTTATAGAGAATTTGAAGCGAATCTTCCAGTGAAGATAATAGAAGTTATTCTTGATTGTCTTGCCCGAGGTCCAGAAGCCTTTGCTATCTTTGCGGCTTGCCAACATTCTGATCAAAAGGAAATTTTTCTCACCGGATAATGGACTGCTAGGTGTTCTGTGCAGTCTTGTAGACTTGTTTCAATTCTAGACATGAATGCAATTCAATTGATACGCGCGAAAAGCAGACTCTTTCGCATTTCTTACATTACTTGGTTGTTGGTTGAACTAATCGTTAAACCAACAGCGATTTTGCTGTTGTTGAGATCTGCTGTAAGAATACGGAATGTATTCACACATGCCAAGACTTCTCTAAGGTTCTGATTTAGAATTTCCAATCAGCATTTAATTTTTTTTTTTTTAAGATTTTAACCAAATATTTTACTATTGCATTTTACGAAATAATAAAACTGTTTTTCAAAAATAAATGTCTGGCTTTAAATGTAATAACTCACTACATCAATATACAATGATTTGTTTGACGTTATGTTTTCAATTAAAACAAATCTCCCATCGCTTTTACCCGAAAAAGTTCTGCTTCAAATTGAACGTTTCCAGAATTTTTTATGTCTTTTGCAAAAAGTGCAGTAGAAGAATTCAGAAGATGCAATATTTCTGTGGTCTTCAGGGAGGGGCGCGCGCCCCCCGCGCCCCCTAGCTGGCTCCGCCACTGGGTAGCTATCATCTAACTGTACCTGGATGTGTACCTGGAGGCGTGTGTGTGCGTGGGTGTGTGTGGTTGTGTGTGTGGTTGTGTGTGGTGCGTGGGTGTTTTACCGTGCGTTTGTGTGGGTGCGTGTGGGTGTTCAAGTGTGCATGCGCGTTGACGCGTGTGTGTACATACGTTAATTATTTGTGGGAGAGTGTAGCTCTCTACGTCAACACGTTCTCAGCCGTGCCCAAATATGTATGGCAACCCTACGAAGGAGCTGCCTGATTAATCTCATTATTTTCCTTTTTTTTAAAAAAGGCCCATGTTCAAACTTACAGCTCTCAATCTGTACGCGTGAAGCAGTGTCCAAATATAAGGTGAAAAAGAAAAGTTTTTTATTTCAACACTATGACAAGGTTGCCGATTTGCTCCATTTTTGAACTTGTATTCACAATTTTTTTTGAAAAACCGTGTAAAAAATTAGAGCTCACGACGTCGATGGGCTTTCGTTTAGACACACCAAGAAAGGGTTGCCCGATTTGCTCCACTTTTGGACCTGTATTTGCACAATTTTTATGAAAACGCCCTGTACAAAAAAAGAACTCTCCACGTCGACGCGCTCTCAGGCAGTTTCCAAATATATATAGTTAAAAACGAAATTTTTGTATGGCAACACCAAGAAGGGGTTGCCGATTTCAATTTTTCTCACCCTAAAAACCTTATTCGGACTATTACGAACATTTAAAAAAAATATTAGCTACATCGCTGCAGCCGTTCTCAAGTGATGCGATTATCTACTAACGAACATAATTCATTCTTATTTATATAAATATGGAGTGAAGCATTTTCTTAATGTACTCGCTCGCCCCAATTATTTTAATCTAGATACGCCATTGGATTAGTGAGTATGGCAAGTTGAAGCTAAATGTAGTCAACAGAAATAGCAAGATATGTTAAGGTCTAAGAAGAATTTTATGTTATAACTTAGTTTCAAAGATAGAAACAATAAATTTATGATAGAAATTTTATATGGAATGCGTTATTATGAGAGGGATTCGAAAACTTTCAATTGTTCGAATTCGAATATTTTGAATAGTATAATATCACATTTGATTTTAATCAAATAACTATACGCTCTGCATTTGAAAGACACAATCCTGTTTTTATTAATAACTTTAATTCATAAATATTACGAGTACTTAATTTATATGAAGAAATCCACTTAAGAATAATTTTTCTTTATATTCAAAAGAAGAAAGGTAATTAAGTAAAGACCATTAAATTTCATTACAAGTTTTACTATTCTAAACTTTCCATCTGCACAATGGTGGCCCCGGTCCTCCGGCAGACGTATGAAAACCATACAACTCCTATTATTCCATCTAAACTACCGGCAAAGTTTATTCCACTGATAATAATTAATGACTCTCACCTCTCGTCTAAAAGCAGCAAATCATGGAAAACCATTTTCTGTTGGTGTAGTAAACAAAAGGAACAACAAAAACACTTGGAAAACTACTTTTAAGTAAAAACAACCAAGATATTGCCTCTGGATCATCTTAGCCCAAGCATGCATATATAGCATATATAGAGAACATGTGCACGTAAGGGATGAATATATTTTCCATAGTGGAAAACTTTACGTTTTGCTAAATTATTGTACCTCATTTATCTTGGGAAATCTTTTGGCAAATTTGGTAAACGTCTGACCGACATCAAACTATTTTCTTTCCAAGTATAGTTTTACAACGTCATTGATTTGGCCATTTTCGGTCATATCCCATATGCTGCCCAGTCATTGTATTTACAGTTCATACTCCTTGTGAGACAATAAAGGATACCAATTTAATGGGACCATAAATTGGTCTTGGTTAAGTCCTCTTTGTAATAATTCAAAATTCCTATTACAAGGTATTTCCGAAATACCAGAGAATAGGAGATTTCTCTGGATTAAGGCATCTGCGGAGAAGTGCAAAACTTTTATAAAAGGATTTATATAAAAGATTTGTAGATAATAAAAATGTTTTTAGTTATATAAAAAAATTTACTTTTTATTTGCAAAAATTTACATATATATTACAAAAATGCAAAACAATTTATAGCTTTTTGCAAATTTTGCGATTATATATATGTTGTTGGTCCTATTATGGGTTCGAGTCTTATCGACGCAGCATTGGATGATTCTGCTGAGAAACCCGAAGACTATGGATAGGGCATACTTAGGCGAGGACAAAATCGTACGGATGGTGGGCGAAAATCCTAATGGTTTCCGATCTAACGGGACTTAAAGATATTTGGGTATGTTTTTAAACTCGACGTTACGTTAAAATTTTGGGATTTTAACCCGTTTTTTTATTAAACTACTAGTTTTGTCAAAAAACACGTCATCAAGATCAATTTTTCATATTAGATTTAAGAATCCCAAAAGCATAGCTTCAAAATGACCTATTACACTCCGTACCCAAACAGTTACCCTTTCTGCGTTTCTTGAACTTTTTCTTGAACATATCCATGGAAAATGGCTTAAAAAGCTCGTCCCCAAAATATAATTGCCTACTTTCTGGCAGTTATTGAACTTTTTCGCTGGAAAAAGTGAAAAAAAAACGCAAAAATGATTAGTTTTTGGGGTACAGAGTGTAATAGGTCATTTTAAAGCTAAGCTTTGGATACTCTTAAATCCAATATGAAAAATTGATCTTGTTGACGTCTTTTTGATAAAAAAAAATAGTAGTTAAATAAAAATAACGAGTTAAAATCCCGAAATTTTAATTTGTCGAGCCATAACTTCAAAACGGAGGGGAGGAGGGGAAAATTAATAGACTGTAGGAAAGTCCCAACGATTAAAACGCGGAACCAAGAATCCGTGGAACCGGGAAGAGTGTAATGCCTGCAAGTGACAACTCAAGTGCTCGGGCTTACTATAACATCTGAGTTTGTAGAATAAAATTAGCTCAATTTTAAGTAGATAAGTAAGAATACGTAGTGAACACCTAACCAGTGAGTCCCTATAGCGTAAAACATGATCAAATCTTCTTATTTTATAGACAAATTGGATGCAGTCATTAAATGGAACCTATAACGTTGTTAAACAATTACTATCCAAGTTAGGGAAAATTATACTGCCATATGTAAAATAAGGTAATAACAGACTGCGAACTAGCTTTAAGCGAATTTCAATATCCAGAATCCCAGCAGACAACCAAAGTGTGCGAAGTCCAGCATGGACCCTTCTAAAAATATTTGTGATATATTCACAACATTTCATTCGTGTTTCAAGCATCACTCCTAAAACGGAAGCCTTACGGTCATATCTCAAAGTCAGACTTAATGGTTTTCAGTTTTCAGTATAACGGGTGGACATCAAAGGTATCCATACAACTCAGAGTAAAAGCTAGACACTGAGATTTACCAGGATTTAGCATGAAATCCATTATTTAGGGACCAGTTGTTAGACTTTTTCTAAATCCAGGCTATTACGTTCGACTCAGTCATCCATTAATATCATAGGTCTACCAAGGTACAACTGCACATCATCAGCATATAAATGGACACTTGCATCCTCAACATAGCGTGGTAGATCATTAATATGTATGCTAAACAGTGACGGACCCAGAAAAAAAGCCCTGGGGTATCCCACGATTTACTAAAAAAGTATCGGAATGGGCATTGCCGACCTTCAAATATTGCAGGCGATTTGTTAGGAAACCTTTCACAAGTCATACATCAGAGCTAGAGAACCAAAAAAGCGAAGAGAGTTTCTCAAGTAAAATCTAACATCAGTAATATACAGAGTTTATTTCTATCCAACGCGGCCCTAATATCCGCAGTAATTTTCAAAAGTACGGTTTCACAGCTATGCATTACACGGAAACCATATTGAAATGAATTAAGCAAACAATTACTCTTTAGGTATCTGCATATACATCAGTCTTTCAAGCAAGATAGCATAGAACACTTATGAGTCGGTAGTTGGATATAGCAGTAGATCTCGAATTTAATATATGCAGAGGATACGGGCAAACGCTTGGTAGAAGATTCCTGATAAAACGAGGATACAATTTATCCGGACCCCTGCATCTGATTTTATATTAGCCCCATAGCCAATATCATTTCATCCATGCTAACAGAGCTAAATGCAAGCTCCGTTGTGTCAAAACTTAACACCCACCGGGGCAAATAAGTCACCAGTATGAATGGGCTTAAAACGTTGGGATATCAGAAAAAAATAATGAAGTTACCTGGATTGGAACTAAAAAACTTTTTTTGAAATTATCTACACTAAAGGGGCATTCACAATTGCTTTTCTAATAGACTCAGGCAACTTTTAGATTTTCGCACAGGACCTTAGATAAAATATTAGGATTTAGCTTTGAGCCTAAATAATGTCGCTTAGCATTACGAATAGCACAGGTCACGTTGTTGCGAGCCTTTTTATATATAGTAAGAGATTGGATTGGTTTCAATCTTTTATACTGGCGTAAAAGGAAATCACGTTCATTTATGAGTGTTGTAATCCTCCCCGAGAAACAGGGATAGACACTATTACCCATCTTTCCATTACAAAGAGGAACATATTAGTCAAAATCGCAATTGTGTATCAGGCATTGTTGCCAGAAATATCTCTGTCCAAGGAAGATCTACAGCCTCTTCAGCTAGGGCTTCCAACGCTATGTTCCTGAACTCGCGAATTACGAAATTATGCTCATTAGTAGTCTGCCTACAAATTATGCCTAATTTTTAATCAGCCAATAAACCAATCAGCCAAACATAGTTGGATGAAAGTCGGCCTTACTGCGTCGAAAGTGTAATGGTCAATAACACAATAGTTCATAGTTCTATAGACGTGCGTCCAACCAATATTTGAGGAATTTTGCTGACAAGACTTATTAAGAAAACAATGAATTTCTCCAGCTGCCCATGCTCCACAAGGGGCTCACACTTAATTCTATTTGCTAATTATATGAGGATTGAAAAATGGTTGTAAATCACTTTTTGTCCAGTCAATAGGAATTAAATAAGGCCTTTGCCCCAAAAAAAAGGGGTAGTTGTGATTTTTATATATGGTACTTATTTCCGGGCCCGGGAACCCTTTTCACGCTTTGAGGGGTTCTACAGGGTCCGCCATCTTGGATTAAAGGTACAAGGAATTATTTTTTTCAAAATAATTCCTCATTGGTTGATCCTACGACAAAAATGGCTGATAAAAATTTTAAGAATTCTAAGTTCCCTACATTTTTTGTATAAACACTTTTTTATAAGTCTGATGTGTAACGAGTTATAGCTGCGGAAACGTGAACATTCTTCCAAAAAAATGTATACGTATAGTACCACTTATATAGTGTGTTTTGTCCTTGGTGGTCCATAGAACCGGAGATCATAGTAGCATAGATGACACAGGAACTAGATGTGGCATACAGTACCAAAAAAGTATACAAAATTTATATGGCTGGGTGGTCCATTCCGGAATGGACCACAACTTTTGAAATGATGTATACGTCGAGTGATTCATATTTTTTCGTATGTGAAGTTTTGAGGAAGTCGATCAAATGTATATAAAACTGCGATTATAAAAATATTTCTTTTCGGCACGCTCTAAAGCATGTTGTTGTCCATTCCAGAATGCACTACCCATTTCACAATCTGTATACTCTGCTCTAGTATGTCATGCGACATAGTTCCTGCGTCATCTATGATAGTAGTCATCTAGGCAAACAGAAAATTTTATGACAAGGAATGGTGAGGGAAGGAATATCAACCGTTACGGAGTTACAGGGTGATTAAGATAATTTGGTAGTCTTTTACAAAATACACTGTATTTTCAAAAGTATGGGGTGTACGGTCAGTTACAGCACTCATTATATTCAGAACTTCATGTCCTTTCCAACGCCTGCCCAACCAGCCCCGTGCTGCTCTTCACTCAAGAGTTATTGTGGTCCAGACAGTTCCCTTATACTCAAAACCTGTACCTCCACCTCCCTCCTTATATTAATTTCTGCGCTAAATTTGTCAAATATTCTACTCATCAAGTACTCAGTATCTTTCAAAATGCTTGATCATTTTTCAATGCTCATCTTGTACAAAGAAAGATTCTTGTGACTGCTCTAATTACAAATCCTAGCCCTGGATGTTTAGAGAATATTTGACGCAACCAAGCTCAAAGCAATTGAATTGGGTGCTTATCAGTGCTCTTCGATTAAAAGAATTAGTCTACACTAGGTAAATTTGACGCCAATAACACCCATAATATCAATATCGCGATATCTCAAGGTTCCATTCTTTCACCATTTCAATTCTTATTTTTTGAATAAATGTTTCGGAGTGTCGCAGGAACACATCATATTATACTAAGACAAATCGGAGCCAATTCGTATAAATCTTGATTCAATCAACCTTCACTATAGGTATTTTACCAAAACAGGAAGAATTAGGTTCGAAAAGGCTCTGGTATATAAGATGGCGGTCGTTCTAGAAGGTATTGAATTGACAGCTTATAGCTGCAAATAACCAAACACGCACTGAATCAAACTGACTCAACCATGAAGATTCCAGAAGATTCAAATTATCGGGGCCAGTCATAATATGTAGCTATGACCTGGTAAAAGCACAACTCAAAATGTCTATCATCGCTGCACCTTAGCTTAAGTACTAAGAAAGGGAAGTTGCACAACAATTCTAATCTAATCTTAGTTAATTTTATCTTAAAAGCAAGCTTTTGAAAAACAAAAACTAATTTTGGGGATAATTAGGGGGTAATGAGCGATTCTTGAATATATTTGTAAATTTTGTCTTAAAAACGATCCTAAGAATGTTAATGAAACGATGTGATTTAGCTAGGTCTCTCTATATGTGGTGCCACCATTGATTTCTTGTGTGCAACGCTTCTCTTGAGCAGTAAATGGACCAAATTTTAAAACGAAAAATACTAACCGTGAACCATGAAATTGGTGTGGCACTATTAAGCAGAGTTATGGCAGGGATAAAGAGAGAGAGAGAGAGATATAGAGATAGATAGAGAGAGAGAAAGTGGGCAAAAACATACATCCCTATATATCTCTACTCTATTGTATGCTGGAGGTTGATTTTCTTATCATATTTCCGATAGATGAATAAAATAAATAATACAGATGATGATGATGCCACTCTGCTTAAATCTATCACCAAATCTGGCATGGTGGCGGCTTATGCATTCATTACATTCTGCAAATATTTACGATTGTTGAGGACTAGTAAGCCCGTTATGAAATTCCTGTTTATATTCCTTATCAGATGTCCTTTCGAAGATTTTTGGACATAAATACTTGTCACCTACATACAATCAACCCCTAGAAGTGTCTACATATCTATCCGTGAAGCTAACGCGATAGACGTACAAAACTTAACATAACTGATTTTCTGGTTTTCGTTGGCATTCTAACTTCACTAAAAAAAACTTTTGGCTGCATACATTCATAGGTAGGTGAAGATGTACACCTTTTATAGTAAGACCAATGTTTATCTTGGCTCTTATACAGGGTGTTTTCGCCATAATAATATAAAAAAAAAAATGATGGTCCATAGGGCAGGAGATGATAGCACTAACACCTAGGCAAACAAAATATTGAATGCCGGGGGATAGGGGCCATATCAACCGTTTCGGAGTTACAGGGTGATTAAGAAAATATGCCAGTTCTTTACAAAACACCAATACAAAACATACCAAAACAAAAATAAAACAAAATAAAATAAAATTACTCCCTGCAAAAAACGCGAAACGGCAAAAACACAAGAAGGCAGCAGTAAAATTAACTATTATTAAATTTGAGTAGATTTTTCAATTGCAGTCTTGAAAAATTCAAATTAATACGGTCGAAATGCTCGTTAAAGAGACGAGACATTGAAGTCAAAGGCTCATTCGTACCGTATCACATAGGGCTATTTGTATGAAAAAGCTAGCAAAAATTATTGTTTTGTTTTTATTAGTGCGGAATAAATATTTATATATTATATTTCAACCATTTTTAATGAAAACAATTAATTTCTATAGTTTTTAAGAGGTAAATGTCAATATAAAATGCAGAAAAATAAAATAAAAGAATTAATAAAAACAATTTAAAATGCTACAGTCCGTCATCAGAGATATCCCAATCCTTATCTTTTTCAGTTTTATCTTCTACTGAATCTACCACGTCCGTTGATGGTAACAGATTGAAGTGCTTGTTTAGAAAATGGCTTACTAATTTTGTATGCGCTGTTGGGCGAGAACATGAGAGTAGTGGTGGGGTATGAGCTCAGTAATAATCTATTTATTATGTCCTTGAAAATTTCCTTATAAAATCTTGATGGTATCGCCGAAAATGATTATTATGAGCCTCTTCAAAAAGTTGGCCAATAAGTAACAGGGCATAGCCTATAACCGTAGGACCGTGAATAAGTATTTTGTGAAGCATGGTGGGTGTCATCGAATACCACCCGTATAATTTCAAGTGTATAGTGTGCTTTTTCCCATAAAAATTTAGAAAATTTATGAACATCTATCTTTTGTGCACTTGAGAACACCATTAATATAATTCTCAACTTATGGGTACTTAACTTCAAAGAAAAAGTGCTTTCTTTACCGTCGGGAAATATTTTACATTTGGACTTTTGGCCAGGTTTTTAATACAAATGTGGAGAAAGTTTTGGCGTCTGAACGAGCGGCTCGAGGTTGATACACCAATTGAGCTTAACAAAAGTGAAGAATTTATTGAGCCCTTCAAAATATAGAAAATTCACATAATTCTATAGAAATTACGTCTAGTTTCTAGCGTCTTCAAAGACAACAAGTTCAAGCGGTCCACATAAAGAGGCAAGATTACCGAGTCACTGCAAGGAAGGCCGCTCAGTGCGAATCGCAGGAATCTGTGTTGAACAACTTCGATGCGATTGATCTGCACTTCATAGAAAGGGGACCACACGGTGCTGGCACATTCCAGTATCGACCAAAGAAAGGTGCAGTAAAGAAATGTTAGTGATGAGATGGTCGTCAAATTCCTTGGACGATCTGTTAACAAAACCCAAAATCAAATTGGCCCTACTGACTATGTAATCGACGTGATCCTCAAAAGGAATGCGAGAATTGAGAATCACACCCAGATCCTTGGTTTTGTTGAGTCTGCGGATGTCATAATTGTGCATTTAGCAACATTTAGAGGAAGACGATTACAGGAGCAGCACTTATGAAAAATTCTAAGTCAACGTTTAAAAGAACACAGTCGTCATTAGAACTAACAACACAAAATAATTTGGCATCGTACGCATAAGAAAGAATTCTGTAATTGAGTAAAAGTAATGATACATCGTTGATGTACAGATTAAAAAGGCCAAGAATATTACCTTGAGGCTCACCAGAAGTATTAGCTATCTGTTCCGCGAAATATAATTCGCTGTGTACGGTTAGTTAGATAAGAAGATAACCAATGAACGGAAAGGAGTGGGAAACCAAAAATGGAGAGCTTGTGGATTGGGATTCTATAATTAATTCTATCGAATGCCTTGCTAAAATCAGTGAAGATGCAGTCAACTTGCATATCGGTAGTAGATTAATCGTTGTTGACTTCCCTTCAAAAAACCATGCTGGAAAGAACCCAAATTAATTTACAGTGCACGTATAGCACATCACTGATCAAGGTTTCACAAATCATCGCAACATGTCAAAAGTTAGTAATAGGTCTATAGTTTGAAACGTCCGATTTGTTGCTCTTCTTATGTAAAGGAATAATCACACAGTATACTTCTATGACTTTGGAAAGGACCCGCAGGACAAGGACAGATTAAACAAGTAACACAGGACATGGAACAGGAGCTTGCCGGATTTCTTCAGAAAAAAAGCAGGGAAACCATCAGGACCAATTGTAAAACTATTGGGTAAGTTAAAAATGTGTTCAGTAATAGATGCGTCGACAAACACCAGATCTTCAGGTTCAAGGGAAGTTGGCGGGATCCTATTCAAATGATAAAAGTCAATATTATACTAATATCACAGCTGGAATAGCAGGAGGCGGTACTAAAAAATTCAGAGAAAAAATTTGCAGCCGTACAAGGGTCGCTCCTTTCAGTGCCGCCAAAATGGGTGTGGTCACTGTCACTCTTTAATTTGAGCTATTACACCTATGTGCCAATTGCAGCCGTTAAAGAGTTATTAGTCCTTAACCTATTCTCAAAGCTATTCTTAAACCTATTCTCAACGATGACATGTTCCCTTAGTGACTGAAATTATGTCGTTGATATAGGGTGTTCTGTGAAAAACTAGCATATTTTCTTGATCACCCCGTAACTCCGAAGCTGTTGAAATGATCCCATACATTTTTTTGTTTATCTAGGTATGTACTATCACCTTCTGCCCTAATGACGCAGAAGCCCTGTATGTGCTGACCGACGACCGTTGCTCTCTTAAACTACAATCCCACCAGGCTTGCAAAGGGACAGTTTTCGTATGTATCATGGACTCTATGCACTCGACGACTGTGGTAGCTTTAGAGACTTTACTAAACCCATCGCCTGACTAAGATGGTTCTGGACGGGCGTATACCTTCCTGAAGCTGACATTGGGATGGAGTACTCACTTAGAGGTCACACCATTGTCTTCCAGGCTGAAGTCTTCGCCATCGCAATGGCAGGGAAGATACCCCTTGATATGGAGATCAAGTGAACAGACATTGATACACTTTCGGATAGTCCGCAGCCGCCTTGATGGCTCTGAGTGGCCCTCGGATAACATCCAAGTTACTGGAGGACTGCAGGTCGTCTGTGGTTAAGTTGTGTATCCACAATAAGGTGTCATTTCAGTGTGTTCCTGTCACATTGGGATCATGGGGAATGAAAGGTTTGACCTTTTATCTAAAGCTGGCTCTGATTCTTCGTTCCTCGGACCGAAACCCGCCATAGGCATTGCAACCTCGAGTATCGAATCTCTCATCAAAGCGGATCTTCATAGGAAGCATCAGCAAAAATGGAGAGCCTGAGTGCTTGCAGGTGCGCAAAACTGTTACATGATGCCCCCAATAGAAATATCTCTGATTTTCTCATGAGGCTCGGAAGGAAACAATGCAGATCTGTGGTTGGCATCATTACTGGCCACAGGTCGCTTCACGCTCATCAAACAAGGATGGGAGTTGTTGATAGCCCTGAGTGTTTATCCTGCCTGGAAGGAGAGCCTGAGACAACTTTTTGTGTACTTGTCCGGCCTTCGCCCGGAGCAGGCTGGATATTCTAGGTTCTGCCCTCCTATCTATAGAGGATGGAAAAACCTTCCTCACCAAGATCTAATGCGCTTCACTAAGAGGACAGGAAGGTTTTGGTGATGGCTTCTAGCATGACTACACAATGGGTCTCTCTGACCTCCGTGTGACGAGACGGAAAAAACAAATGGTTTTGGTCACAAATTATTATTTGATCGAGGGCGGCAAATTAAGCGTTCTAATTCTCATTTCCTAATTCACTTCATGACGTACTTTTAGTTCGATGTCTTGATTCAATTATTTTACGTTTTCAATATACAAATCTACCAAAACTTATCATAAGACATTTTCATCGTATTTAGTCACTTAAAATAATTTACTTATCTCTGGTCTTTATATTGCCGCACGTACACATTACATATTTCTTGCAACTCTTGCAAAATAAAACGCTTCATGAAACAGTAAGCACTATCTCCATATTCTTAATAATGGATGGTAGTTAAACGATTGCTATTCAATAAAACTAACGGTTCTCCCATTTTAAATTCAATCTGAAGAGCAGAGGATGATATCAATGAATTGTCGTGTAATGTGCTATTTTCGTGACTCGATGTCTGAAAATGAAAAAAAGCACAGCTTCATATCACATAAGTATCTAGCTATATATGTACGAGTATATGGCAAGAATAATCGATACAAGGAAGAAAGGAAGAAAGACATTATTCCAGGAAAATGTATTAAACTTTAAATGATCCTGAATGAGCGATAATGATATGTACTTCAGGGCTATGCAGGAAATGATACAGAACGGAAGAAATGAAACAATCAATTGATTTTTTTAGAAATTGCAATTCCACGCAATTACCTACTATCGATATAAAAAACATTCGAAACTATTTCTCGTTATGTCATGAGCCTTTTATCTTTATTTTAAGAAGACTTGAGATAATAGAATTTTATTTTTGTACGTCCTTTATTGTATACAGAGAATCGGTATTAATTTTTAAAGAGCTTTTATACTGGTATACAATTGCGGTACAATTCGATGGTGCGTATTCATTGAAATAATTTAAAAGACCGAATCAATAGTATTTCTGTTTATGAGTATGAAACAATGTTTTTCATGTATCATATTTAATAAAAAGACTTATAATGTTAATGTT
The DNA here is from genome assembly GCA_963930735.1 of Dioctria linearis. Classification (NCBI taxonomy): domain Eukaryota; kingdom Metazoa; phylum Arthropoda; class Insecta; order Diptera; family Asilidae; genus Dioctria; species Dioctria linearis. The sequence goes on along the minus strand of OZ005740.1, from coordinate 35,243,773 downwards.
AAGAGTAGGGGCGACTAGGCCTCTTTATATTGCAAACATTATTTTGATATTTTTGTCCAGTGATTTGCAGCCTTAGACCTGCAAGCGCTGGGCTCTCACATATAACATGCATCAAGGTTTTAGCTTCCTCTTCGCATAGTCGGCACAGTTCACTTTCGGATTTGCCTATCTTCTTCAAGAAGTGACGGACCAGTGACTGCGTTAGCAAACAGTCTCAGCTGCTGTCTGCTAAGTCTAAAAAGTTGTCGCGTCTGGAGGAGAGAGAGGTTGAAGAATTTCTTCGCCTGCCTCATACCGGGAGCGCTAGCCCAAAGGAGATCCAGTTGCCTGTTTTCCCACTTAAGCAATTCCCCCCAAAAGTAGCTTTTTGGTAGGCCAAATTTCAGATAGGGATCAATATACGGGCATTCAGCTCCTGTTTTAGCCAGTTCATTCTCTTTTTCATTACCGTCCACTCCTTCATGTCCAGGAAGCTAAACCAAGGTTACTTCGTTCTCCCTAGACAGTTGCTGGAGTTCGAGTTGCAGTTCCAGACTAGTTTCGACTCGAAGACCTAAGAGGAAAGTGCTAAGAGTGCAGCTTGGCTGTCTGAACAAATGTAGAACCCCAACCTCTATAGCATGGACTTCCGCCTGAAAAATGGGAACGTGAGGCAGCAAGCGGAATGGATGGTTCTACTTCTGGACCAACCACCCCTGCGTCTATTTTGCCACCCTTTCGAGACTCGTCAGTATACCAACCAGACTTAGGCCCGTCGCGGGAACTGGAGCCCTCTGTCTAATATCTGGCTTCTTTCATTAATGGTTACCTGGTAACCTCTTTCAAAGGAAACTCTTTTGGCCATAGTATCTGTTCGAGCATCTAGGTCGTTAATGTTGACTTGCTCCAAGATATTGAGATGGCCCACACTGGAGGAAGTGCGATCATCTGGTCTTTTCTTTCGAAGCATACCAGACGCTGCTTTCTTCTGAATAAAGAGGTAGAGTGGCTGTAAACTAAGAATGGCTTCAAATGCTCGTTGAGTACAAGATGTGAAGGCGCCAGTCGCGCCTAAATATGCCATCCTTTGCACCTCATCAAGAGTTCTCCTGGTGGTTGCCTGAAATGTTTTAGGCTCCCAGATGTTTGCCCTGTAAGAAGGTATGGGTTTGACTATGCCCTGGAAGATCCATTAGGTCATTTTGGAGCTCAAACCCAACTTTTCCCGAAAAGTCTGTGGCATGAGCTGAATATCCACATGGCTTTGTTAGTTATCATTTCAAGATGAGGACTCCAAGTAAGATTGCTGTCTAGAAATATTCTATTGCAATTCCATTTAACTTAACAGATGGAGTCTGGAGACTCCTTTTCCTAGTAAAAGGAACTAGCACAGTTTTACCTGGGTTTACTGATAGTCCCATGTTCTGGGACAATGTCATCAGCGTATCCTTGGGTCTCTGGGAGTAAATTTAATAGAGCCAAAACTAAGAGCCATAAAAGTGGTGATAAAACTCCGCCTTGTGGGTTGCCTTTTAGTTTCAATGATTGTTGTGGATTGTAAAAGACTTATACAAATAGACTTCTGTTTTGCCGATGGAAGGTTCATTGCCCACTAATCTTAGCAGGTATAGTTTTGGAGGAGCTACTAAAAAACCCTCAACAAAGTCGAGTGTTAATCAAAATTAGTAAAACTAAATGTTTCGATGAGTTATTTTCCATTGCAGCGTTACTAATACTTTTAATGAACTATACAAAATCCATCCCATTTATGTGGTGTAAACGGAAAGTGAATAGTTTATTGCGCTCTATGAACGTGACAATTAGAAACTGTAACAACAAACAAGGAATTTCTTACGGATTGGTATCTTCATAAGATATGTATGTATAGGAGATAAGCAAATAGTTTAAGCTTTCGTTCATGCAAAACCCTCGAGAATACTTCACAAGCCATGAAACAGACCACCTCCCTACCACATGCGATGCCCAACGTAGTCCTTACATTCTAAAATATTTGCAGTGTTCTTATGTAAAACTGACAAAAGTTTGATTTGAATAGCTCCTCCGCCCTAAACATACAGAAAAATTGTGTTCTGATAATCTTAAGCTTGTTTTCTTATCTTCCGAACCGTAATAAAATTTTCATACCTTTCCTCACAAAATTATTTAAAGAAATTTAACTTAACCAAATGACTATGATTTCTCAAACAAAAATTCACAGCTGAGTAATCATTGTAATGTAACTGCCTACAGATTCGGACTCCGGCTGCACATACACACATGCAATTATCACTCAGCTGGAGAGGTATTGAGCGTAAAATGGCGAGTTTACTTTGTAATCAAAACTATTTTATTATTTTGTTAAGTAAGGTATATAGAAAGTGTAGCCTTTGGGAAGGTAAGGATCCAAGCTGTAAGTTACAAGAAGACCATTTTCTTGTATGGATAGTAGTTTTTAGGCTCTATAGCATATATAAAGTCAATGTTTGACATTTTTCCATAAGCATCAATATAGAAGATTTTAGAGAACGGACTCCGAACGCACACATATGTGTATGTTTCATGGCTTGGGAAGTATTCTCGAGGGTTTTGGTTCATGTCTTGAACCTTCAATTTGGAAATATTTTTAAGTATGTATAATATAATATGTAGCAAAAGAAAAAGTTACAATTGGTCTAAGTTCAATAAATTTATACCCTGGGTTATACCTCCCAAAATTTTCTTATTTTTTCAGTTTTTTTTATTGGTTTAAATCATGCCAAAACAACCCTAGAATCAAAATCTATAACGCCCAAGTTCCGCTCTAAACTGAAAATTATTTTAAATCAATTTTTAATCAATAAAATGTCGACGAACGAGAATCCACAGCACGAGAAGTGTCCCGGAGTAGACTCTTGGTGTAACTTGGGAGCGCATAAAGCACAACGTACGAGCACACGAATCCAATGCATAAGGACGTTTTCAACGCAATAAAACCCCTTTTATGAAGAACTTAGCTCCGACAACCTTCTGTCACGCTGTTTTTTACGATTCTTAAGATTTATAGCATTTTGAAACTTCAAACGCATTGTTCTCGAAAACGTGTTTTCAAAATCGGCGAGCAGTAGAACTCAAAAAGTTTACATCCGATTGACCTGAAATTTTAACTGTAGCTTCATCGTTTGATTATCTAGTGAAGTACACACGATTTTAGTGATTGATTAACAAGAATAAATTAAGTCGATTTTTTTCGTCGAAAACACGATTTTTTGTTAAAACAATCGCCATTTTGCAAAAAACAAAAGTTTTAAAAATAATGTACTTCACTAGCAAAACTCACTCATGTAGATAATGAAAAAAAAAATTATTATCTAGGTGGAGTTGGAGGAGAATTCTACTGCTCGCCGCGGAAGACTTTTTTGAAATAGAGGTTTACGGTAATCACTGCACAGCCGCCGTTTTGTAAAAAAATGTCAAAAAAATTTTTTTTTCTCTTCTTCAAGAGTTGCTTAATGAAATGTTATATTAATGACATTAATCTCAAATGTCCTTAAAAAAATATAATTAAAAATGCCTTGTTTTTAGAGCGTTTGGGAGGTATAACCCCTTAAGAGGAGTCAGTACTCAGCAAAAATTTCAATTTAGATACCAGCGAGCCTGTAGGCAATAAAACTTACTATACGTAGGTTTGTATCCCGAAAGTATGAAAATTCATATAAAATTAGCCTAGACCTAGACCACAAGTCACATTAGAGACATCTAGCGTAAAAGACAGAAACCCAACATGCGACAATTAAAGACGAAAATAAAAATTTGCAGATCAAAGAAATTAAAAAATTTTCTCCCAAAATTTTATTTTGCACATAATTGTTAAATATACTATTTTGCTTTATATTCCAACAGCTTTCAATGAAATATTGCAATTTCTCGTCGATGAAATATCGAGAGAAAAAACAAGTACTATTAGGGTTAAACAATTAAAAAAAGCGCCACTAAAAATGAAAAAAACTCGACGTTGTTTGCTAGATTTAGGCTTTATCTTTCTAAAATAGTCACAATACCTACTAACAGGAATGTTATTTGTAAATAATCAATTTTTTTCCATTTTTTACAAGTTTCCGAGCTAATATCTCCATTCCAATAGATTTATTTTTATCTTTTTCTACGTTATTTACTAGACCTCTTCTTTACCTTTAATTTATGATATAAATCATTATTCTGCTACAAATAGTTTGCCAGAAATTCGCATTGAAAAATGTATGAAACTTGCAAATTTTGGTACTGACTCCTCTTAAATAAAGTGAAAACCCAAAGTTTTGTATGGCAAGACCAGTGGCCGGCCTATTTCACAAAGTTACAAATTACATACAACTACAAATTTGCACTTGTAGATCACAATTACAAATTTGAAACGAATTTCTGTTACACAAAGTACAAATAACTATGTCAAAAATTTGTGATAAAAAGCAGAAAAACTGTGGACATTTACACAAAATTTGTGGTGTTTTCTCACAAATAATAATAATATCAACTGGTTGGCTGAGTCAATGGTGCTGGAGAATGATCAGGTCTGCGTTTTTGGTGATTTTATTGCTGGAAACTTACAGTGGTCATAGAATAAAGATGATATAGTCATGGTTCCGCTGAACGTTAAAAAGGATTTTGAATTTTGCCTAATTGATGGTCTCTTGTCTTTGAATCTAATCCAAGTTAATAATGTTACAAACTCAATATGTGGACTTCTTGATTTAGTTTTTGTTAGTGATAATTTAAATTATTCTGTAGTTGAGGCTTCTTATTTATTATAGAAAAAACTATTAATCATATTGCTATTGATTTAAATTTTAACTTTGTCAAATTTTCGAGTTTTTCCTGTAACGCATTTGACCAAAATCAATTGTCTTATGTCTGTGATTTCAGTAAAGCCAATTATGGTGCTACATATCAACAAAGCCATAAGTGCGTATAATTGGGAATTTTTGTTTTCCTTGAATGATTTAAGTGCTGCTTATTCACATTTTCTGGATGTTCTTTACAACTAATTTTTTTTATATATGTTCCTCTCATTAGAAGGAGAAATAATTTTGGTTTTTCGTGGATAAATTATTGGTTGAAGAGACTGAGAAATGCACGGAACAAGGCTCATAAGAGATTCAAATTGTCTGGTATGATTGACAATCCCACGCTTTTTTAAAGGTTGTTGAAAAAATATGATTTCTGAAATAAGTTTCTGTATAGTCAATATTTGGAATCGGTGGAGTGGAGTATAAAGATAAGTCCAAAATCTGTTTGGTCATTTCTAGACAGTAAGCGTAATTCGTATGGTATTCGTTCTTCTATTGGCTTTAAAAATAAAACTGCGGATAATATTTCAGATTGACCCTGAGATTACCACTCATATTTCCTATCCGTTCGACTTAGGCTCAATTTATGTATCCACGTAAAATGTTAGCATTGTTCAAAGCTAGGTGTAGCCATTCTTCTGGTCCAGACAATATGCCAGCGATATTTTTCTAAGTCAATGCCGTGATTCTATATCGGTGACTCTTTCATATATTTTTGATTTTTCGTTATCCTCGAGACTGTTCCTCAATGAGTGAAAAATTTCATTCGTCCGTGTTATAAATAAAGCTGGTCCTAAAAATTGTGCTCGTAATTACCGTCCTATTTGTAAAATCTCTGCAATTCTGAAGGTATTTGAAAGCATTATCTCTGATAAAATTTCTTTTTTTTTAGTTAAAGAGTACATTTCTATAAATCAACATGGTTTTGTAAAAGGACTCTCTACTGCAACCAATTTAGTCTCCTATGTCAACTTTTGCTTAAATGTCCTAGAAAAAGGTGGTCAGGTTGTAACACTATATACCGATTTCGCAAAAGCATTTGATAAGGTTAATATTCACGCTTGCTTTTATATAAACTTGAGACATTAGTCTTCCATTCTGCTCAACTTGCATGGTTCTTTTCCTACTTGACTAATCGCATACAAATTATCAAAATTAATGAAGTGTACCTACTCTCGGCCGATTTTGATACATTCCGGTGTGCCTCAGGGGAGTCATCTAGGGCCCCCGCTTTTTATTATATTTATGAATGATATCTTTAACATCTTTGAATTTTCCTCTGTTCTAGGTTTTGTTAATGATTTAAAAATTTCCATGGAAATTGTTGATATGTCTCAAGTATACAAATTCAAATCAGAAGTCGATATATTTGCGTATTGGTGTCATCTTAATCATATATCGATAAATTCTTCTAAATGTAAACACTTAATGGCTACTAAAAAGGTATCACCAATTAGTTTAGAAGTGTTTATCGAGGGGATTATTATTTTTAAATGTAGTGTAGTGTCAGATCTTGGTGTTATTCTATTTAGTAAATTGACTTTTTCTAACCACACTGATTATGTAGTAAGTCAAGCTAATTCTCGGCTTGGTTTTGTTAAACGTCGTACTAGTGAACTCCCTGATCCATACACACTTAAAGCATTATTTTCAGCATTCTTTAGGCCTATATTGGACTATTGCACGGTTGTATGGGATCCGTACTATGTGACACATTCTAACAGAATTGAAAATGTACAAAGGAGATTTACCAAGTTTGCTCTTAGTAGACTTAACTGGACTGGCGATTTAGCTCCTTATAATGCCAGATGCCAGTTGATTGGCTTACAGAAACTGTCACTCAGACGAATAATTTATAATACTATATTTATTAGAGATATAATTGAATACAGCATTATTTCTCCCAATATCTTAAAGCTTATCCATTTATATGTGCCGTGTAAGCAGATAAGACTGCACCTAGTGTTTCTTCTCGAGAATTTCGCGAGAAAAAAAGTAAAACTTGCCTTCCCTGTTTACTCGAGAATTAGGGTTTCTTCTCAAGAATGGCGTCGCAGCTGCGTAAGTGCGCATCAGCATATTGGTGATTCTGTTTTCTCTTATAGTCATGTAACTTAGTAGTTGGCAAGACTATGTAGGTATCGTAGGAAAACGTAACAAACATAATCAGCAGGAACAAAAACAGAGAAGTAAGTAAGTGCGGTGAGCTCCCAACTTTTGTCGACTCTTTTTTTCCTACCGATAATGCTCACAAAATTCTCAGTAATTATTTTAGTCTAAAATTTGATTATTCATTTTTGGTTTTTGATTCCTGTGAATTTTCTTACACATTCGTTTCTCGTGTCAAATTAGGTTTAATCAGAATAAAAACCATAATTTCAGGAAATCACGTTACTCGTACCACGCGCTTTTAAGCGTATAAAACCTCAGCATCACCAAATTTTCCATAGTGCTTTGCAATTTTATTGCGTAAATAAAATTTAATTGGTTATTGTGTAATTAAAATTTTCAGGATTGCTGATTTCAGGTAAGTGGTAATTTACATAGGTATACATTTTTAAACGTTTAAATGAATTGCTTCTTTGCTGTGTTTTCTCGTATATGTATCATGAAAATAGGCATTAGTTATTGTTCTGTTTTTTTTTTAAGTGTGTATTGTAATACATTTAAAAATGTTCGTAATTCAATTTGTTTTCTTTTTGTTTTAGCCCATAAAGGTGAGCAAATTTTATAAGAACTGTTGGTCTTATTTAAATAAGAATAGTAATAGTAAGGATTTGGCAACTTCTACTCTGTGCAATAAGACCTTATCATGCAAAGGCTCAGCAACAATTGGTCTTCGCAGGCACCTTGAAGGAATACACGGCTATAAGCGGGAAGAAACAAATATCGAACCAAATAGTTCATGTTCCTGGCAACAAGTCAAACGGCGATTTGAAGACCCCAGTAGTAGCAATGATCAAACAATTTTAATGTTTATGAAACGTCGAACTGTGGCAGAATTAATATCTAAATTGTCAGCAGTCGATGGATTTTCATTTAATAAAATTACTAAAAGTGAATTTATACGGCAGAGCATGACCGCTAGGGGATTTAGTCTTCCACGGAATCCTGCAGAAGTGAGACAACTGATAACACTAAAATGGAAGAATTAGTTCAGAACTTAAAGAAACTAAAAGAAGAAGAAAAAAAATTTGTGTATCTATTGACGAATGGACTAGTACTAAAAATAAAAGATACATGGATATTCACATGTATAGGAATTCTAAACATTCCTACAATCTGGGGTGACTCCGATTAAAGCAGGATTTACATTATGATGACATCCAATTTTTACAGAAATTGTGAGGGAGATAGTTTATTGAAATTTAAATGCTGCGGAAGCAATCATCGCAATACCTCACACGTACAGTCTCCTCTACTTTTTATGGCAAAACTAGCAAACTGTCTAATTGGAAATTGTCAAGTTTTTAATCGTTTTTTCGTAGATATTCAAAGACGAATCATGAACAGAAGTATAATTTTACAAATTCTAAAATATTGCATGAAAGCACGAAAGAGTTCGAAGCAAAGGATGAGATTATATCGAAAAAATTTGTCGTAAAATATCAGATGATGCTGTAATATTCAGTTCTACAATCAATATTTTGTACTATAACGAAATTTTTATTTATTTCATATAGTAAACAAAAAGTTCAGTAACTAATTTGCTAATGTGTAAACGTCAATCCACTTCATCCACTCAAGTGCTCACATGAAAATAATTCCACTCCACTACCGAACTAACGCCGGTGAAGATAATTCCAGTCCGGTTCGTGTTCACATGACGGATTATCTCAAAGGCGGACTAATTCTAGCAAATTATAGAGGAAAAGGACCACTGCAGTCAATCTCTGAACACACTACTCTCTACTTGTGGACAGAAAACTACCTCAGAAATAACTTCAATATTTTCTATAAAGAAATATTTAATAACTTTCTATTTCGCAATATTTAATTACGAACTCAAACCTTACTTTTGTTTATTTCGACAAATAATTTTACCTTACAGATATGTATATGCCATAAAATTATAGTAACAAAACAGCAATATGGCAGCTCCAGTAGTCGAAATTGACAAATTAGGGTTGCCAATAACAATGTTTTAGTTTCAGTAACTATAAAAACTCCCTATGCTTGGGGTCTTTTTATGGTTCCGGACACGCACACAGTGACAAATCAACGTCCGGAAAGAATTCAGGACGCGTTTGCTTCTCTCGTCACTCGTAAATAAATTTCCGTATACGATGTGCTATCTCCCTCACAATTTCTGTAAAAATTGGATGTCATCATAATGTAAATCCTGCTTAATGGTAGTTGTTCTGCCGAAAATATCTTAGATTTGCTAACACAAAATTGAAATGGTTTTGGTATTTCTCTTGAAAAAGATATATTGTATCTAAGTGATGGCGCTGCCGTTATGCAGAAATTGGGAAGGTTGTCTCCTGCGCATCAGCAACTATGTTATAATCATGGTATACATTTAGCTGTTTTGAGAACTTTTTATATTGAGAAAAAGAAAGAAAGTTATGAATCCGAAGATAGTAACAGTGATAGTGCAGATGAAGACTGTTTTTCAGAATATGAATCAGATTTTGAATTTGAGCCAGTACGGAAAAGAGAGCTGCGAATGCAAAATGTTATAGAAGATACAATCATATGTATACGGAAAATTGTAAAAATATTCAAAAACTCTCCTGTCAAAAATAGCGTTTTGCAAAAATATGTAGAAGAATATGAAAAAAAGGAACTGTCAGTACTTTTGAATTGTAAAACGAAGTAGAATACCATGGAGACTATGATTAAATGCTTCTTACGAATTAAAAGGTCTGTAAAAATGGCACTTTCTGAACTGAATATGGACACTATGTGGAGGGAAAATTATGTGAATATGGCTGAAACATTATTAAATATGTTAGATCCCGTCCGAATAACTATTGAGTGTCTGAGCCGAGACGATTCTACATTGTTAATGGCAGAAGGAGCCTTAAAATTTTTGTTTTCTAAATTAGAGAAGGTCAACAATGAACTAAGTAAGAGGCTTTTAACCTCAATTAATAATATAATATCTCTATACAAATATTTACAAGAACCCACTTGCGAAGAAACGGATACATTTTTTAGACCAGTTTCGAAAACGGAAATTTACAAAATTGCAAAATAAATGATAAATAGGTTATTTGCTAGTTGTCAACAGTTTGATACTGATGAAGAAGAAGTTAATGAAGTTCCAATCAATGAAAATGATGAATTGTCTCTTAAAGAACAATTAAATTTTTTTATAACAAACATCGTAAGAGAAGAAAAACCTGGTGTCACTGAAAAATATAGATATTAGACAAGAATTTCATATATTTCAGACAACTGGTACCAGAACAACAAATTTGGAACTACTTAGAGATGCTTTGTCCACAATAAGGTCTACGTCTACACAGACGTAATTTTTCCATTGCTAACGATTTTGTTACGAAGAAAAGAAATCGATTATCAAATACTACTTTAGATGCGTTATATTTTTTAAAAAATTATTTCAAAACTCAAAAATAAGTGAACTAGATTTTGTTTTGCAATCATTTTTTTTATCTACATATTTTAATTTGTGTAAAACAATTAATAAAATATATGAATTCAGCATTAAAGAGTGATATTTCATTGTTCAATAATCTTTTAAACTAAATCTAAGCGGACACAATTTGTTTGTATATATGAGAATTCTCGAGAACTCTGAGAAATAATTGAATTTTTTTTCTTTTCTCGAGAAATGAAAGTTATCGAGAAATCTTAAACACTAACTGCAGCCTATTCTTTTTCAAACTTTTTATAGGAAAAGTTATGGCCTCAGTCGTTTAATTTATGTGACTATAATATTAGATAATTAGGTATAATTTTATATTTATATTTAGCTTAAATTCTGTAATCTGCAACTGGAGAAATTTTTCTTTGAAACTCCAATATCGTTTTCCATTATTATATCTGAGTTGATCTAAATGTTCGATTATACCGATCACTATCTCGAGTTGAGCTCCTTAAAATTAGTGTAATTAGCCATTCTTTTAAAATATATGCGGTATCCCCTAAGTACTGATTGCTATGAAAATATCGTGTACGAAATTTCAGTTCTCTACATCGACGCATTCTCGGGTAGAGCCAAATATATACTAGTAAAAATGAAATTTGTGTATGGCAACCCTACAAAGGAGTTGCCCGATTTTTCTCGAAATTCAATATACTTTTTAAATGAAGCCTGTGTGAAAAATTTCAGCTTTCCGTAAACGCAATCTTTATAATTTTTTAATTAACCTAAAATAATTCGTGAAACAAAGAATCTCCGAAGTCACCCCAAATTAACATCTTATGGTATGGGATGCGCAGCTTTATTCCGCACAAATACAAAAATATTACACCCAACGATGCAACTTGGTTTAACAATAACTGTTATACAGCCATAAAATTCAAGGAAGCTGCATTTCAGGCATATAAGCTGTACCAATCAGCGGAATTGCGACAGATCTATAGGGATAATAATAACAGGCACATAATACCTGTAAATCTATTATTCAGCGAGCGAAGTTCAAATTCGATCAAAGCATTAGACAGAAAATCTTTACTAGTCGAAAGGGTAGTAAGAGTTTTTGGTCTCTCGTTAAAACAGTCAAGAACAACTTCATCAGTTCTTCAGTACTATCCCTAATTCACAACGGTGATGGGTACACGCACAAAGCCAATTTGTTTGCAGCTAAACTTGCTGTGAATTCTTTCTTACCACCTTTTTCGGTAGCACCATGCAATTACAATCAAGGACCGTTGCATTTCCGCACAAAGAAGGTTTTCAAAGTTCTCGCGTGTCTCAATGTGTCTAAGGCTACTGATGGTATTTCACCCATTCCACCCAAGTGTGGCAGCTCGTCTTTGGCTAAACTTCTACGGAAACTATTTCACCTGCCCTATTCTACAAGTGTATTTCTTTTCGCATGGAAACTTGCACATGTTCAGCCAATACCCAAAAAAGGAGCGGCAAGCGGTCACCCAAATTTTAGACCAATTGCCCTTACTTCGATTGCTTCGAAACACCCTTCAACACCCAATAGCTAAAATATCTAGAAACGAATCACCTTATTAACGATCACCAATACGGCTGCCGTGCTGGCCGCTCTACTAGAGATTTAATAACATTTCTAACCGAGCATTGGAATCAATGTGTCCATAATTTTTATGAATCTGAAATCATCGCATTAGAGATCTCGAAGGCCCTCGATAGAGTCTAGGATCCTACACTTTTAATTAAACTTCATGCATTAGGTCTAGACCTCTTTTCTTAAAATGGATTTAAAGTTTACTCTTCCCCCCTTCAACTGAAGTTATATTGGACGGAATTACTTCGGACCGTTTTGTAATCCATGCCGGTGCACCAAAAGGTTCAGTTCTCTCTCCTACTCTTTTCCTAATTTTTATTAATGATCTGCTAGCTCTTACTTTCAATCCTATTCATAGTTTTGCAAACGACAGCACCCTTTATTTCGTGGACTCAATCGACTAAGTAGCAGATTCCCGTGGGAATATTATAGTTGACAAACAAAGTCACATGTTCAGCTCACTAAACTATGATCTTATAACAATACACGCTTCGGTAAGAGCGAATCAGGCCTTGATTAGAATATTTTCCCCAAATTTGGTTAGGGGCTGGACGCATTGCATTGTCCGCGTTAGACAAAGTCCAAAAAAGGCGTTTCGGCCTATTAGCTATGAGATAACAATAGTACCTAACTATTATCTTGAGCATGGGTGTATCCAGCTAGGGGGCGTGGGGGGCGCGCGTCCCCGCTGAAGACAATTAAAAATAAAAATACAGTAGATCTACTGAAATTTTCCTAACAAAATGATTCACTTCGCAGTAAATCTACTCTACTGCACTTTTTGTGAAAACCAAAAAAATATCTGGAAGCGTTCAATTTGATAAGTTTCAGAAAAACTGGAAGTGCTGATACCTGACAAATTCGTGTTCATGAGCGTGGCTTTTCTCGGGGTGTTTGAGCAGAGCATATTCGGGTAAAATCGATGGAAGGTTTGTTTTAATTGATAAGTCATCGATGTAAAGACGGCAAGAAGTTTATTTTGGAATAATTTTTTTATTATTATATCTTTAAATGTATAATCGTTTTACCAAAATACTTAGCCCATCAAACGTTAAATAAAAACAAAATAAAACTGCTGATTGGGAAATTCTCAATCAGTATCTTAGAGAAATTGATTGGTCGGTTTGTTTCGCTTCAAGGGATATTGATGAATGCACATTAGAATTTAGTAACATTCTAAGTCTTGGCAAGCGTGAATACATTCCGTATTTCTACAACAAATCTCAACAACAGTAAAATTGCTCTTGGCTTAGCGATAAGTGCAAACAATAAATACAATAAATATTTGTAACGATTCTAAATTAAATCATAAATACAAGAGGAAAAAACAACCGCCTCGTCCGGAGTTTGAAACCAGGACCAACCTCTTTCCGGGCGACTGCTCTTACCTCTGAGCTAACGAGACAGATACAAGAGGGAAAGCATGTGTCTCGTTAGCTCAGAGGTAAGAGCAGTCGCCCTCAAAGCTGAAGGTCCCAGTTTCAAACCCCGGAGGAGGCGGTTGTTGTTTCCTCTTGTATTTATGATTTAAGTGAGAATCATTAAAATTAAAATTTCTTAAAATTCTTCTATTCTCCATCTATGACCGATTCTAAAAATTGTGGGTTCCATTCATGCGTGGGGAAAATAAATAAAAGTGAAAGATTCTGTTTTCCGCACCTATCAATTGCATCTGTATCCAGAACTGAAACAAGTCTACAAGACTGCAGAAGGCGAGGGTAGTGATACCTCAAATTATCGATCAAATGCAATCACTTTGATTCTTTGAAAGATTTTTGAATCTAGCATTAACTCCAAAAAAAATGAAATATGTAGAAATCAATGAACTCATCGCCAATTTAGCTTCCGGACTGAATGCTTATCTGGAGACTTGCCGACTTTTCTCACGGAATGTTGGAACCGTGACCTTCACAAATCGTTGACCTACATATTTCAATGGCCTTTGATAGAGTTGCTTCTAGCCAAACTGAAAGCACTTGGTCTCTCCCCTCCTTTTCTATTATGGATTGAAAGATTTTACTCTGTTTGCTAATACGGGTTGTGCTAGATGGCTCTCATACGAGCTTCACCCTATAAATGCCGGTTTGCCCGAGGGCTCTGTAATCTCTCCATCTCTCTTCCTAATTTTCGTTAATCATATGATTTCCCTTACTTTCAATCCCACCCATGGTTTTGCCGATGACAGTACCCTTACTCCATTGAAATTATTCCAGACTCCAGAGGGAATGCCAGATGTGTTAAACTAGATTGCGTGATTAAATCATTGAATAACGACCTTGGGGCAAAGCGAATCACATCGAATACAATTCTTACATCTAAGTCCCAAAGCTGTCCCATCACTTTCAAAGAAGGTCATAATTTCATAATTTTTTCACTTCCGTTTCTTTTGATGGAGCACTAATTTACGATACACCGCCTTTATACATTCTTGTCATTAACATTTCCAGTACGTTAAGCTGGACTGATCATTGTTTCTCTGTTGCTAAAAGAAGCTTCCAAATGTTTTTGATTTCTGAAAAGGTGTAAGAAATATTTCAGCCCATCGAATCTAGTGCTCCTCTATAAGTCCTACATCTGACCTAGAATTGAATATTATTCCCACATCTGGGTCCGGGCTAGTCGCACAGCCTTAGCTTCATTGGATATTGTTCAAAAGAGAACCTTCGAGTTCATTGGCGATGTGGCAATAACTTGTGATACGTTCTCACTCGAACACCGCCGCTTTCTTCGCTCCCTTATCGCTACATGTATGGTCAATGTTCTGATGAAATATCTAGTCTGATCCCTTGTAGAATTATTCCTGCATACAGTACTCGCGCAGCAAACAGCACAGATCCATTTACCATTTAAATTATTTTCGGCCATACAGTAAAATTCTGCGATACTTTTATATCCTGAACTGTCCGAATGTGGAACAGTCGACCATCTTCTGTTTTTCCTCCGGCATACAATCTGCAAAAGTTTAAGTGTTATATTCGTAGACGGTATGTATTGCATCTGTTCTGTGACTGCTATTTTAAATAGACGTAATGTATATACGTAGCGCTTTAATTCCTGTATTTTGCAGTTAAAATTTATAATGAATTCATGAATTCGATCAAAATATATTTCACAACAAAATAAATAATTTAACACCTCGTTTGACCTTTCGGAGTGGCAAAAGTTGAACGTTGAGCAACTCTCTTCGTTGCGAGTGGTAGCCTCTCGCTTATCTGTTGGACATTGGACCCGTATTTTTAAAATGATATATTTCGGGCATTTGATGTTTGCGAGTGGTGGCGAGTGTCTGTGAACTTTTGACCTGTTTCTTGTTTTTACCGTTTTTAAACCATAGTTGCGCCCCCCCCCCCCCCTCACAAGAATCCTGGCTGATCTGGAGCATCGGCGTAACGTCTGTTTATTATCGCTACTTTTATGGCTACAGCTCTAACGAAATCTCTAGCCGAATCCCTTATAGGACTTTCTCCATTTGCATCACACGTGATATAACCCGGGCTCACCCCACCATCCTTGAAATCAAATTCGGCCGTACCATGAAACAGAACAGAACGATTGTGGGAACAGTTTGTCATCCTCTGCTTTCCCCTTCAGCTATGCTCACAGGCACCTCCTTGGATCAACTCAATAATCCTCAATCCTCTACCCCTTCTTCCTTTTCTGCCAAGGCTGTACTACAGAATCCTCTGAGCTTTGCCAACATCATATAAAAAGAAAGTACATAATGTGAAAAATTAAAACAATTAAATAAATAAATTAGTTGTATTTCACGAATACATATGTCAAAATAAAAACCATTAATCTAAAAAAAAAAAAGTTATCCTAATCTACGTGAAAACAATCCCACTTTCCTGCCAGAAATCAGACGATACAAAGTGTTCATCGGAAAGACAAGTGCTAACTATTTATATTACAGATAATTATAATAAAATTAAGAATAAATTATAATAAATATAATTAATAATTCAGAAGTCAACTAGCTATTGTCCTTTGGCGCCATTCCCCCAGTAAGGTTACACACTATTTATCGAAATTTGTCACAAACACAACAAAAAGACGTCTATTCAATGATGTTTTATCCCAGCAAACATACTTTTTGTTTTCTTTATAAAATGCAAAGAAGCATTCATGTTATTATTAAAAATTTGTGCCATATGCGCTAATGCGGAAACAGCTAATGTTAATAGCTCTATCGGATAGCAATACTTTCAGCTATCGTCCCAGAAATCATAGCAATACATACATACAACTGTTGTGGGCGTCCTCGTTGCAATATTTCATTTTAATTACCAAATTTCCATCCTGCCAATATAATACCTACGTATCATGCTGCTGGATATCTGAACTAACTAACCGCAAATACATCAGAAAAAGAAACCCCCATCTGCCTGTCCTCTTTCTCTGAACACTACCCCTGTAAAATACCGACTACTTTGGTTGTAATTGTGTATTTCCCAATCCATCATTAAATGAAAGGATTTACCAAAACACCTGCATGAAAAACAAAGTAATACAAAGTATATAACAAAAAAAATTGTTGAGCTGAAAGGAAATTAGCTTACCATCGGATTATAACTCAACCCCCTCAATTTGAATGTGGAAATGAATTCCCGCTAAAAGTACTCTATACCAGCATAATACCCGCATATGCATGGATTAAACAGCAATCAATTAAAACAGGAACGCAATGGAAGAAGTTGCCAACGAGTTTTGAGAGTATCCCTTTAAATAATGCATATGCATGTAGTACCGACATACTCCGCATTGGCCACTTTCAGGTTAAAGGCTTATACATTTCATACATACATATTTATATGTATGTATGTATGTACAAACAATATCATTAATATAGATACGAACAATTGAATGCAGCATGCATGCATGGATGTACATAGCAAGCAGATACTGCCAATTTCGATTCAAGTGGAAAATCTGTTCCAATTAAAATGGAAAAAAATATTACTAAAAACCAACTACTAATTATGGTAATTTTACGACATGCAGGTACTTATATGTATCTACAATGAAGGTTTATACATACATACATTAAATGAGTTGATAAATCGCTACAAATTATGGAAACATCACCAAAATAAATTAATAGATTGAGCTTAACTGAGAACGGAGAACTGTGTATATGCAGCATGAAATACTCGTTAAATTTAACTTATCGAACACAACTTCTCTCTACTTAATTCAATTTCAGATTCAACAAAATTTAATACAAATTTATATACATAGCGAAGTTACAATTGACTTATGGCCAATAATATTACAGATGAACATAAAAGTTAAATAAACTGAAAACCCAATAGATCTCTGTATGGCAACACCACTATTTTTATGAAAACGCTGTCTGCAAAATGCCTTTCTATGTAGACGCGTTATCAGTCAGTTCTAAAATTAATTCACGACCGCAAGCTACAGACCACTGGATGCACGCTTCCAAAATCCTCCAGGAAACTTCACAAGCCAATTACCTCACTACCACATGAGAGCCTCAACAGAGTCCTAAATATTCTAAAATATTTGCAGTGTTCTTATGTAAAACTGACAAAACTTTGATTTGAATAGCTCCTCCGCCCTAAACAACTATTCATACAGAAAAATTTTGTTCTGTTAATCTTAAGCTTGCTTTCTTATCTTCCGAGCCATAATAAAATTTTCACACCTTTCCTAACCAAATTATTTAAAAAAATTTATCTTAACCCAATGACTACGATTCGTCAAACAAAAATTGTCAGCTGAATAATCATTGTAATGTCGCTGTGCCGTCATGAGATGCCGTGGGCTGATTATATCGAATGTAGGTGCCTACAGATTCGGACTCCGGCTGCACATACAAACATGCAATTATTTCTCAGCTGAGAGGTATTGAGCGTAAAATGGTAAGGTTACATTTTAATTAAAACTTTTTTATTATTTTGTTAAGTAAGGTATATGGTAAGTCTAGCCTTGGAAAGGTAAGGAACCAAGCTGTAAATTACTGGAAGACTATTTTCCTGTATGGATTGTAGTTTAGGCTCTATCGCATATATGTATAAGGTCAAGAACAATTTAGAGAAAGGACTCCCAACGCACACATATAGATTTTTGTTCTGGTCAAAACCCTCGAGATTACTTCCCAAGCCATGAAACAGAGATCTATATGTATGCGTTGTGAGTCCGTTTTCTAAAATGTTCTATATTGATACTTATGGAAAAGTGCCAAACATTGACTTTATATATGCTATAGAGCCTAAACTACTATCTATACAGTAAAATAGTCTTCCAGTAATTTACAGCTTGGTTCCTTACCTTCCTAAGACTACACTTACTATATACCTTACTTAACAAAATAATAAAATAGTTTTGATTACAAAGTAAACTCGCCATTTTACCCTCAATACCTCTCAGCTGAGAAATAATTGAATGTTTGTATGTGCAGCCGGAGTCCGAATCTGTAGGCAGCTATATTTGATATCATCAGCCCTAGGCATGCCATGAAGGCACAGCGTCAATGATTACTCAGCTGAGAGGTTTTATTTGAGGAATCGTAGTCATTTGGTTAAGATAAATTTTTTTAAATAATTTTGTTAGGAAAGGTATGAAAATTTTATTACGGTTCGGAAGATAAGAAAGCAAGTCAAGATTATCAGAACACCATTTTTCTGTATGAATAGCAGTTTAGATCGGGGGAGCTATTCAAATCAAACTTTTGTCAGTTTTACATAAGAGCACGGCATATATTTTAGAATGTAAGGACTACGTTGGGCCTCGCATGTGGTAGGGAGGGAGTCTGTTTCATGGCTAAGTTACATTCGCCGCCACAGACCACAAGTTACGCTGTGGCCGTGGCCAAGTTTGTAGCTCGTGGCTCCGGTACTACTAACATTGAAGTATAAGAAAACAAAGGTTTTGTAAGTTTTACAATATATAATAATAATATAAAATAAAATAAATAAATAAATAAATAATATAATCGAAATTTTGTTTGTCACTGCGAAAATTATTTGCCAGTGAGAATTGGATTGTAAAAATTCTGCAAAAAAAATAAAATGGCAGAAAATGTTATTAATTACAAGAAAATACAAACTTTTATGCATGGCTTCTTGCGGTCAGTGGCCGTGAATGTAGCTTATGTACTTAGCTTCAGCAGTCGGCCACAGGCCTCAAGTCGCTTATGGTGGCCTATGGCCTGAAGCTATGAATGCATTTTGGGCCTCAGTGTCCAAATATATAGTGAAAAACAATTTTTGACCAAGAAAGAGTTGCCACATTTTTGAACTTGTAATTGCAATTTTAATAAAAAAGGTTCGAGCTCTCCACGTCGATGCGTTCTCAGGCGAAGTCCCAATATACAGGGTATTTCATAATTGGTCCGCATAGCTCAAGGGTATGATAGCTGAAGTGGAGACAAGCAAAATATTATATAGGGGATAAGACGCGTCGTTTCACCGGTAGGGGGGGGGTTAAGATTGTTGGCATTTTTTCCACTTTACACCCCGTAACTTTCTTGATATATACCCTAACAAGGTGAGATACGTAGATTTCGTTATTCAGCATTTTCATTTTTGCGCGAGGGGCAAGCTCTGGGAGGGGCGGGAGTTCAAAGTCTCAAGTTTAAGCGGCTATATTTTCTCAACCAAGCATTGTTCTAGCAAGTAAGTCCTAAACTCATAAATGGAAAAGACATTTTTGGTGGTTTTATTCAAATATAGCCGCTTAAAGTTGAAACTTTGAACTCCCGCCCCTCCCAGAGCTTGCCCCTCCCGCAAAAATGAAAATGCGAAATAACGAAATCTACGTAAATATCAAGTTTGATAAAAAAGTGTTTTTTCGAAATTACCCCCTCCATTTTCGAAATTCGAAATCGAAAAGTACCCTATCAGATTCCCGTACAATGACATATAAATGGTTGTCGTAGGTTAAAAACTGTAGCAGGAGATAGAATCTTACGAAAAAACTGAAGATTACCTCGATGGGCACATCTACCAAATGTTTGCTTATAACTTTTGATTGTTATTGTTGATAGCACCTAGGGAGGTCATTTTGGAAAGCGGACACAATGCGCAAGTTTTTTCATAGTTTTGCCAAGTTCATGCAATGGTGATATTTCGAATAAATGTACACTGAAGCGCGACAAAAATTTTGGTGAAATAAAAAATTCTAGAGAAAACTGTTTTTTTTTAAATAATTGAAGGCACAACTATAACTAATTATGCATTCTTAGAAAGGCCAATATGTGTTCTTTTAAATAAAGGTTTGAACGTCACAATCCATTAATTACAATAGAACTTATAACGAAATTACTCTGAAGAGATATGCAAAATCTCGAAAATCGATATTATCGATTTACTCGAAAACCAAGCGGAGTTCGATATAAAAGTATCTAGACTTTTTTGACCCAAATGACCTCTACTTTCATCCCCTTAAAGGATTAAAGACATTTACGGAACACCCTGTATACTGAAAATTCTAAAAAATTGCTTTGTTTGTTTTTTTATAAAACTGCTGCTTTGCTCAATTTTCCAAATATTGTTAGTATATTCATTGATATATAATTAAAGCTGCGTCGAAATGACCACACTTTTGTCGCAGAATGTACCTGATTCAAATGAACCGCTGCGCTTTATTGATCTTAGTAGTCAAGTGGTTTCCAAAAAAAAAACAAAAAAACAAAATTATGTTGTTTGTTTGTTTGTTAGTCAGTCTAGTCTTGCGGCTCTAATCCAGGAGCTTTGGATCCGTGGGGACAAGGTGCAAATAAGTTCAGACAATTTTATAGTCAAGAGTCAGACAAGGTAAGAACATGTGCGCTTATTAGAAAAAACCTTCAGGCAATAATTTTATCTAATTTCATCTCTAAGGATCTTGTAATCGTGGGGTAGAGGTGCGAAGCAACAAAGCTGGATGACCTCGGAAAGTATGCCATAAGAAGAGCTGTCAACCCCCTTCCGAGAATATGAGATTGGTGATCGAGGCTACTGAGTCAAGAAACATCAATCTCTTACTTGGGTGTGATGCTAACCCCCATCATATAGCACTGACATAAACCCGTGTGGCGAGTATCTTTTTATCTATCTTTTAGAGACTAAGCTATACGCAGTACGCCCAGAACGGTAAACAGGAGTGAGGTACCAGACTTAACCCTAGTCAGCTGTTCAGAGAACTTTATGGTGAACAGCTGGAGAGTGTCTAAGAGAGCGTGTAGCTACTTTAAGTCTGAGGAGCTGCAAGGAAAAGAGTTCAAATACATTCTGAGATTCGTAAGAGAAGCAGGATGGATTTATGGCGGTTTTGGAGGTTATCCCATGAGGTCAAGGGGTACAATGAACCAACTAAAGGTCTAAATGAAGCAGTCTAGGCATTTCTAGTGGCACCACTCTTTCTTAACGTAAGTTAAGCATTCAGATATCTCTAGCAGCGCAACTCTTACATAGCCCGACCTAATATTATAATACTACTTATATGGGTACTCAAAACGAGCTTCGCAAAAAGATTACTAACAAATGGCTTAAAAATCTACAATAGTAAGATCATTTTACTTTAGCCAAAGACTTGAAGAATGCACCCAACGTACGATATGTAATTGGAGAATCGACCAAAGGGCTGGGCTGCGCTGCGTTGGTGGCCGAGTGGGTAAGCCACACAATAACAAATCAGGATATCAAGACTCGAGTCTCAATCACCAAGGCAGTTACTAAATATGTTTTCCTATTCACACTCCAAGCACGGGAATCATGATTGAGTTTTTTTTTTATCTAAAATCCTGTTACACGGAGCATTAGCATTGCAATTTTAATCAATCAGGAATATCTCAAACAATACGGAGCTACATATCTCGATATATGTATCTCCTAAATCAGCTATACATTGATCAAATTTCCTTTGGAAACACAATTACAAAAGGCAATTTTTTTATTCAATTTTGAATCGAAACTCGTTCTCACATCGTATTGATTGCACATAAACATCGAAATTGTATTGTGAAAATCCATTCACCTAGAATATATATAGAAACAGGAAACGAAGCTGCAGCACTAGCAACAACTGTAAAGATAGTATCTATTGGTCGTATTTATTGAATTGTAACATCCGGAAAACCTTTCAAATTCTTTTACTTAACTGTAAACTTCCCGATGAATAATTTGAAAAATTGATTTCTTTTAACACCTTCTTGAATATGCTTTAACTTTTACAGTAGAATAGATGTTCTGCAGTATAAAAAGAACTCTATTTCTGTGATTAATTACGTTTTGATGTTTTGTCCTAATAACCCAGTTTAGAAAAGGGTTGTTGATAGATGAATAGATGTAGATAGGTAGGTACAATCTACATATACACCTACATAGATATATAAAGTAGTAAAGCAAAAAAATGCTTAAATTTACAAAGTTCAAAAGATTTGTAAGTAACTATTCAGACAGAGAACTAACGACACTATGCTTCGTTAAGCTTTCTTACATACAATTAGTTAATGTAAAAGAAAACATAATTACATTGCTAATCTTTGAGAAAAAAATTGTTTTGAACCATTTTTTTATGTACAACTTCTGAAACCGCTTTTTCACTTTCTTTTAACCATTTAAAAATACTTATTTGATCTAACTACAATCTAAAAAATGTGTATGTAAAATTACTAGTTAGTTCCGTACAGCAAAATTACATTAATCATGAAAATTAATGGCGAAATTACCATTTTTAACCACTTCATGCAAATTTTGAATTTCTGGTCAGAAAATGATCACATTATTTTTTGATAAAAATGTAGTCCATATGCATAACAAAATGGAAAAAACACATTTTCAGTGGCGTAGCTAGTGTAATTTAGTTGGGAGGGATGGGGGGGATTGTTTTTTTTTTTTTTTATAAATATGTATAAGCTAGAAAAAATTATAAATTATTTATAAAAGTATTTTTTTTTAAATGTCAGTGCCGTACGCAATTATTTTCGCCTTATACAAATGGGACATAAATTTCATTATTTATTTTATTTATTTATTTTATTTATTTATTTTTTATGACTAAATTTAAAAATTTTATAAAAATTATCAGTGGCGTAGGTATAGAAAACAAAATTAATTCAAAATATTTTATTTATATAAGATTATACAAAAAACTAAAAATTTGTTTGAGTGTGGTACGTCATGAAACACGGCACAACACACAATCCCAAATTGCAATTTCTACAATAGTACCTTGTTTCTTTTCTTCTCTTCTTCCCTCCATTAATCACTCTTGCTGCAACAAATAGCGCAGAGTCTGTAGGGTTTATTTTTCTTTTCTGTTGGCGGTATATTCTCCAGGAACTGCCTCTCCGTCAATCTCAGCACTGCGTCTTCCAGCTCTTCTGGTACCAGTATGAAACTTTCCGATGATTTTTTCTATAAGCCCTTTGCGGAATTCCAAATTCGTTTTTAGGCCTCCATTTTTTTGGTAATAAACAAAGGCGTTCCATACGGATATAGGTATCCATTAGGTGGAAGAAAACTTGCTTTTAGTACTTTTTTCCCCTCTTCCTTGTGGTGGGATAATCATGGAGATGTTGATCTAGATTCTAGTAGATCAACACCTCCCATTGTATAGTTATAATCAATCACAACCTTTGATTTAAAAAACTATATTTCCTTCTCTATCACTCTTCGTTGTTTCTACTATTTCAGGGTTATGAACGGTAGGAAAAAGATAAATATCTCCGCTGTCCTTTTTTAGTTTTATTTTAAGTTGTTCGGGAGCTTCTTGGCGGTTCATGCGCATAGTTCCATATGTGATGTGTCTGTTTTTTTCTTTTATGAGTATGTCCGCCAATTGCGGGGAGGTATAAGAATTGTCCATGGTTACATAACTATTCTGGAGGTCATTGGTAATTCTGTACAATTGGTGTTTATCACATTTCCTTTTCCAACATATATAATACTGGAATATAAATACCCCGATTTAGATTCGCATAAGCAATAAAATTTTACACCAAATCTTGCCCTTTTCAGTGAGATATACTGTACCCAACTTAGGCGTCCTTTATAAAGCATCAAGCTCTCATCAATGCTAATATCCCTTTCGGGTATATATAGGGAGCCACATTTATTATTGATGTTATCAAAAAATTGCCATATTTTATTGAGTTTTGGCTGCGGATGAGTCTCCGGAATATAGTTCGAAAAATGCACATTTTTTTGTATATCATAATATCTGCGGTAAGTCAGTAATTTATGGAAAATTGGTGTCTCAAACACTTCGGAGGATGTCCAGTACATCCTTTCCTCTGGTTTTTTGATGATCCCTTGAAGGATTTTCATGGCCAGAAAAATTTGGATTTCACCAGCAATAACTGGAGACCATGGTCTAGAAGCTGGTCCAGGCCGCTGTTGGGCAAATCTATTTATTTCAGTGACTATTAAATTTATCAAAAACTCATCAAAAAATAATTTGTAATATTCAAACACATCAAGTTCTTCTGGCACTTGAAAAGTGCTACCAGGAGCTCCTATGAATGGAAATCTTGGAGGTGCAGGGGGTGCTCCATTTATGCTAATAGCACACCAAATCTAAATTATCATCGGCATCATCATCACTCTCCTCAAATTCGACGTCAGTGTCGTCACTTTCTTCGGATCCGCTTTCCGATAAATTGGCATTTTCGGAATTGTCGGACTCATTATCGCTCATTTTCAAAGAGTTTTTCTGAAATAAAAAATAATAAAACAAGTAAAAAAGCTATAATTGGTCTAAGACCAATTTTATGACACCCTAGATGAATTGCAATTTCGTATGGTGTACAAGTTTGATTGTTGAAGTGGATATATATAGTGCATATATTTCTAGAACGGCTTCTCAGGCAGTAAAAATGATTCTATCCAATTTTATATACTTTTTTATTCTGAACAACTTTTCAGTACAATAAAAATGTGTAGGACTGACTGTTTTTACAGTATACGTAAAAAACCTGAATTTTTATATGGCAACACCAATAACGGGTTGCCCGATTTAGTCCATTTTTAAAGTTTTTTTACTATTGCTATAAAAACACGATGCACCAAATTTCAGGTCTCTACGTCAATGCGTTTTCAAGCAGTGTGGAAATATATAATGAAAAACGAAATTTGTGTATGGCAACCCTACGAAGGAGTTGCCCGATTGGTCCCATTTTCGAACTTAAATTTACTTTTTTTTTTAAAGCCCGTGTGCAAAATTTCAGCACTCTAAGTGAACGCGTTCTTCAGTTATGGTGAGGACGGACGGACAGACAGACAAACAGACGGACAGTAAGCAGCGCCCGTGGCAGTCACGGGCGCGTGCAAAATTGTCAGTAAGCAGCGCCCGTGACAGTCACGGGCTTGCACATGAAGTGATAATTTTCTATTATAATTGATAATTTTACTACTGTCCAGAAAATTTACTTTGAGTCAATAAATTTACAAAATGGCATGGTAAAAATACGCGGTTACCGTTGTAATATCACTCTAGCATCGGAATAATGCTTTATAAGTATTAATATCAAAACACACATAAAACTGGAGAATACTAATAATCCAAAAATTTTGCTGTGGTAAAGACTGAAACACAATACGATGCAGTGCAGTGCAGCGCTGTAGCAGTGTTACTAGCCTGGAACACAATGCGATGCAGTGCAGTGTTTTGACAATCAATTTTTGAAGGTTCAATATTTAGATTTTTGTGTTGTGGTGGATTAATTAATTAAATATGTCGAGAAAAGATAAAATAAAATGAAGACTGTTTGTATTAGCGGCTTGTGTTATTCGCAATAATTTGATTTTACTGAACAAAAGACAAAAGATTTGGACTAGAAGCTATAATACCGAAGAGCAGCGTGAGCATCATGGTTTTTATACAAAAATCTTCAAAGTCATTAAGGAGGAAAATAGCATCGAGTTAGGAAATTTACTCGGATGGGCGTTACGAAGTTTAATTTATTGCTTAACTTATTGTAGAACAGGTTGAAGAGAAATTCTGTACGTAAACCTATATCACCCGGAATGTGGCCTGGCGATTGCATTGATGTAAGTTCTTAGAGGGGTCTAATTTCAAACCCACCAAACTTCACTTGTTTAGGTTTCGTGTTATTTAGCAAAAAAGTGTAGACGAATACTGACAACATTTTTTAAGTTTTTTTTCGATTCCTATTCAAGATACACATAGTAGAATGACTTTTATTAAAAATTTGAACCCAAAAATTTAAAAATTTAAGTACTATAAGCGTTTTATTTTTGGATTTTGCTGGATTTGAAATTTATGGGTGGATTTTGAGGACTTTGAAATTAAATAAGACGGAGGTTGATGACTTTGTAATGACAATGGAAATTGCGAGAACCCACGAAATAATAGGATAAAAGGAAGTACAAAAATTTCGATAACAAAATATTTTTATTGAAACGTAATAGTTACAACAGTGATAGCTATCTTTTGTTTCTAGACTACTAAATCTTCGATTTCGTCTAATTGCCCCTCACAAAGCTCGTTTTCAGTCCTACTATTTTCAGTATCAGCAATTTTACCGGCAGAAGCTTCATAGTCTATAATACGCTGGAACAAGTTCAGTTCAGTATTGGATCTCCAATTTTCTCCCCAATGTTTACTTATGAGGTTTTGGACATCCTTTATTTTCAATTGATTAAGTTTCACGTTTACGAACAAATTTTTATTTTACTCGGAGACATCATCGCAATCGTCTTACCCTTCTTCGTGATTCCCCTAAAACAGCCATGTCGATTCATATAGTAAGATTCGCCTTAATCAATATATTTTGCTCAGTTCTCGCTTTTTTCAAGAAATATCGCTTACATAGTCCAAATTTGAAATGCCAACATGCAGGTGGCTTAATGATTTCGTGCACTGCCTGCTTCCAATCGAACACCGTACAATCTCTACCAAGTTTAAGAACGGTGCTAAATGATGATATAACATCTACATACTTATCAGGATTGTCAATAATTTCCCTCTTCTTCAATTCTTCCTCGATACTCCCAAATACCCTGTCAGCAGGGAGGAAGGCATGACAAGCGATCGGAAAAATTAACTCCAGTTCATTTATATGTGAGGGAGCTTTTTTCAACAGCCAGAAGCAATACATTCCAATCATATTTGAATTTTTATTTTGGCCTCCACATCCATCAGCCATCAATCTTACTCTAATTTTCCCAGTCAAATCAAGGCTGGTTAACTTGTGAAATAAAGCGGATGCGATCTCGTTTGAACTCTTCCGAAACTCATCTTCTGTCCACAAAAAGGATGTAACATTATCCTTATTAAGAGGAGAGCCCGATGGCCCCTCAACGATGGTAAAGTTGTATAAATATAGTTGTCTACTATAGTAGACTTGCTGGTCGAGTATTTTCGGCATAGCTAAATTTTTTTGGCAGTCGAAAGAAAGTAGTGCAATTTCAGGACTGTTATCTTTTAATAAGGCAAAAAATGCTCTGGCCCGAGTTTTATGAATTTTTAATGCGGTGCTTATTTCCGATTGCTTGACTTCATCTTTCTCTGTCTTAATCTTTTCTCCATATTCAAGACATTTTGAGCAAACATCCGTCCGTGGTGATCCAAATCCCAAGTTAAAACTTCGATTAAATATTAGCCGAAACAGGCATGGCTTGACTTTACATTCGGTAGGTGCTTGTGCATTGTACATTTCACAAAGCTTGTTGATGCTTAGTTCTGACAGTAAGTATCTGTATATAGTTAAATTAATTTTATAATATTTAGGAAAAGTGCTATATAAAAATTACCTTCGTGTAGAAGTAGCACTACTGCAGTAATGAGCGTCAACACATGTCAGTTTCTCGATAAAACTTATAACCCCTTTTCTTTTGTCTAAAAAAAGGGCTGCCTTTCGATCGCCACCACAACCTTCAGAGGGTGAACTCCCAGTTTTCGCAAATTTTGTTAAAATATATTCTACTCGGTATCTCTTAATATTTAAAATGTTGAGGAAAGCTTTTTGGCAAACCGGTACTAACTGCCTTCCAGCTGCTCTAACACAGTATTTTGTGTGAAACTTTTTTGCAGAATTATTTCCATTCGTGGGTCTTTTTCTTATCACCAATCCAGGTGAGCAAAATTTTAATAATAACGCATCTTGGCGAATCTTGTTCGGCATGTTATAAAATGCCGCATGAAAAACTTCGACATCTCGTTCCGTCAGAGAAGAGCACAGAAATGCTTGTGAAGCATGTCCACAGCTGGGTAATTTGGGCTTTTCCTTACTGGAGTATCTATATTATATTCAACTCGTTTTAGAAAATAATTTATAGCGATAGTAAATACCCTTTTACCTTTCTTTTTTCGCAATATTAAGTTTCCACTTATCAGGCTGTGCAACCCTTTTCCTGGCTTTTTTAGGGCTAACCGGTGCAGGATTAACTTCCATTTTTACAAAAAATCCAAATCAAAAATGACTAAAGTTACTAAGCTACACAGGTCTTTACTGCGCAAAATCCAAATGTGTACTAACAAGGAAGAACGAAATTCCAAACTAATGCCGAGTCAAAAGTTAACGGAATTTTCCTCACAATAACAGTAAATTAAAAAGTAACCAAACAAAATACAATAACTGGAGCCTATATAAAAACCAGTAAAATCCTTCATGATCACCTTATAATATCGAACGTTCAACTTCAAAACAAGCAATCTCCACTTTTATGTTTGTTTTACGCACTTATAAAAATATTGCGGTTTTTGATTTGTTATGCAATCTTTTCCCTTAAATATCACCATGAAGTAGGTGAATTCTGAAATTTAAATTTAGTCACATGAATTTAGATTAACTGTGTTATCTAGAATACGCTCTTACCTCATTTTTTTTTCAAAATTGGAGATTGCTGGGTTTGATTTTATACCCCTCAATTCAAAGTGTGTTTAAAAAGGCAGCCTTCATTTTGGATTCTTAATTTTCAGGTTTCTTTCTCAAGGTGTGAATTTTCTTACAATAGCCTGGATGTTTAGGATTCGAGCATCGACAGCTCGTCAAGTCATCCTTGAAACATACGAGGCTATTTGGGAAGAATTGCGCGGTATCTATCTTGCACCTCCCAACAAAGCTGAATGGAAAAGAATAGCAACGGATTTTTATTCTATAAGTGGACTTCCGAATTGTGTGGGTGCAATAGATGGAAAACACATAAGAATTAGTGCCCTCCGAATGCTGGATCACTATACTACAACTATAAAAAAATATCACAGCATTGTTTTATTAGCTGCCTACGATAGCAATTACTGCTTCACAGCTGTAGACATTGGTGCCTATGGGGGACTAGGTGATGGTGACGTTTTTAAAACGGACTCATTTGGAAAAGCCGGTATTAAATAGAAAAATTGACTTACCTGAAGACGGTCACTTACCTAACTCAAATGTTAAGTTGCCTTTTTTCTTTGTGGGTGATGCAGCTTTTCCCTTAAAAACAAATATTATGAGACATGAGACATGAGTGGGGGCATTAAACCTTGTAAAAAGCCTACATGTTTCCAAGGTTCTAACCTCCCTCCGCCATAATCCTTCAACTCTAGTGTCGCCATTAAAAACGGTCGACGTATTCTGCAGGACAGTATTCGCCGTCATTCACTTTAACAAAATTATGTAGGACTACCACAGCCTTCACTATTTTTTCAGCGTTCTGTGGGAAGCAATTTATAGCATGAAGTAGTACCCTCCATCGCATCGTCATTATTCCAAATGTGTTTTCAATTTTCACACGTGCTTTTGATAACGTTTTTTTGAAAATATCCTCATTTTCTGATATAGATGTTCCGGAACACAGGTGTTGTTCCGGAACATCTATATCAGAAAATGAGGATATATATTTGGAATAATGACGATGCGATGGAGGGTACTACTTTATGCTATAAATTGCTTCCCACAGAACGGTGAAAAAATAGTGAAGGCTGTGGTAGTCCTACATAATTTTGTTAAAGTGAATGACGGCAAATACTGTCCCGCAGAATACGTCGACCGTTTTTAATGGCGACACTAGAGTTGAAGGATTATGGCGGAGGGAGGTTAGAACCTTGGAAACATGTAGGCTTTTTACAAGGTTTAATGCCCTCACTATCCGTAACACGTTAAAGGAATATACTGTTAATGCTAAAAAATAGGGCCGTACTACACGCTGCATTTGTTGTTGACGAGAGACGCTGGGGGAGAGGAAGGCGACAAGGTGCAAACCATAGCATAGAATACAAATATTGACAAAATTATAGAGAGCTTTTAATAAAAATTCGTCATTCCTAATAAATATTTATTTTTTTTTCACACAAACACAGTTCTACTAAATAATAATGTTAAAATTATTTATTCATACTACTACTTGTTAAAGGGGTGCCACGCCGTTCATTTGATTTTTCTTCATTCGGCAATTGCAGAACTTTCACATGGAATGATAGAAAGCGCTCTGCGGATAATTGCGCTTCTTCCAGTTGAATGCGCAAGCTGTCACAAAAGGCAGCTTCCTTGTGAGGCTTTTTTCATATTTCAACGTCCTCATCTAATTAAGCAACTCTTGATTGGTGTTTTTTATGAGGACCTCGTCAACCAATCCACGCTGTCTACTTCCTCGTCCAGTAGTCGCTCTTGACGAAGACCTTTCTTGGGAGCTAGCACGTGGATTCTCGTCATTTGGTGGATCTACGTCAGCAGTACCACTTACCATGTCGCTATCATCAAATACTTGATCATCGTACTCAATGATATCATCAAAGGTAAGCTCAGAGGTAGCTGCGTCGTCATAACTACAGTGTGTTCTAGGATATATAAAATTGTATTTCTGAATTTTAATATAAATATTGTCAACTTACTCTGCATTTACACTGCTGCATGTATTTAAAAATGCCAGCATTTCGAAAAATTTATCATTTTTCAATTTACTGGCAGAACCACTTCCAGGCGGTAAATTCTGTTTGGCTTTTAGACGATTAAACCTATCTTTTATGGTTCGCCACGTTTTTTTTGCAGCTCCACCTAAATGGATACTTTAATTAAAATCAAACAAATATATTTTCATATTTAAGTTACCTATAATTCCCAGTTCTTTCCCGATTTCTTCCCAAGCTTTTTCTCTGTTTTCATTTTTTTTATAAAATTTGTTGCTTTTGTCGTAGAGATAAGCTCTCCCGCGCACCAATCCGCCAATTTCTCTTCCATTTTTGACAACACACAAATGTCAGCTGATGCAGTATGCAGAAATTATCCTAAACGTTGCAGTGCATGTGAATTTCCATATGCTATTACTTGGGCTCTAAATATTGTGTATTGTGTTTCAGCCTTAACGCAGTTGCTACAGTTGTTGATGTGATGTGTATGTACGCATTGAAGTTTAGTAATATTCCGACATTATTGAAAACAACACTAGAAGTGAAAAAAGGAATGTGAGCAAAATTTCCTCGTTTTTAAGTCCACCAAATATTATTATAATTAGATCCACTCGGGCAACAGCTGTGTGGCAGAGTTTTAATAGATACCTTTCTCTAGTCCTATCTAACTATGTCTCAGATCTGGGAGAAATATGTGCATGGTTTATTACTCTGTATTTTGTAGGAAATTTCTTTGAAATTTTTTTTTTAGTGTAGGGCTGACATCCGTCCGGGTTTCCCCGGATTTGTCCTATTTTGGAGGGGGTTCGAGGATGGTCCACACGGGATTTTCTATACCGTCCGGGTTTTAAAATTTTGGAAACCATTTAATTAAAAATTTAATTTTTGTGTGTACTGTACGTATATGGTGTACTTGGATAAATTTTTAGAAAAATTTTCATTTTGGATAAATGGATACATTTTTGTTTTTTTTAATCAATACATTCTTTCCTTTTTGCACATTTTTTAATGAAATAATGTTGCAAAGCGTGCGAATTTATGAAGGAATAAAAAGTTATAACATCGGCGGCCAATCTATTCCACTTCATTATAGTTGACTTCCTACCCAGCGTAATAACAGCATACTGCGGCACGCACTTAAATTAAACAGAGAAAGTCACATAAATTCTGCATTTACTCGAAATTGCGTAGCTTTTGTGTGTGTTAAACGAAGAGTGTCGCTGCTTAAAATTGTAGTATTGTATGCATTGGACGACATTATCGCTATAGCGGGCACTAGGAAGGCTTGATACTGATCGTGGTGCATTTAGCTTGTAGTCTGATTATGGTGTTGTTTCTACTTTTAAAGTTAATTTTTTCACTTGTTCATTTCACTGTATTACCGTAATTTTCTCTTTGTCCGTGGCTAACACGAGAAATTCATACCATAATGGCTGAACGCAATTACTATTATATAAAATTGGATGATCAAGTTTTCTGAGCCTGGCTAATTTTGCGGTAAGCTGGACGTAAATTTACCTCCGAAGAAGTTGTGGCAAAACATACGGAATATGGGCAGTATATATGGAAACGATCCTCCAAAAGTGAGTGGAGATCACAATATTCTTAATGAATTTTTGTCGCGAATTCCGTGTCAGCGTATCTGGCATCTGATTGCAGAGCTGCTACGGAAAACTTTCCAGTTGATGGCTTTGCTTTGCGGAATCTTGACGGAAGGGAGGTATTGCTGGCTATATATGGAGGTAAATCTGATGCAACAGGGTCAGATGAGCTGCCTCCTCCTTTCATTAGAGCGGTTGCACTGGAAATGATCAAAGTTTTAACCCATATATATAACCACTGTTTAACGACATCTAAGTTTCCCACTAAGTGGAAGCAAGTGCCTACAATACCTATCCCGAAAAAGTCTTCTGCACTACTCCAAGCGATTATAGCCCAATTAGTCTTCTTTGCTTCTTTGCTAAGATATTGGAAAAGATTATGTGTATGCAGACCATCGACTACATAAATAAAAACGGCTACCTGACTACCTGCCAGTCTGGATTTCATCCAAATCATAGCTGTAAAACTGCTATGCATAAAATTTCGTCGGATGTTCACAAAGCTCTAGATAATGGGAATCTTACAATTCTCGTATTGCTCGATTTCAGCAAAGAATTTGATTCATCATAAGCTGCTGAAAAGGCTATCTCAAGGGTTCTTTTTCTCTTCATCGACTGTTCAGCTCTTCAAGAGCTTCATAAGCGGACGTAGCCAACTTGTAAAAGTACAGATCACCCTCTCTGACTCGGCGAATTTACATAGTGGTGTCCCTCAAGGATCAATACTTGGCCCACTCTTGTTCAGTCATTATATATATGACCTGACCAACATAATCAATGACGCTGTAATACATCTGTATACCGACGACATGCAGATGTATCTCAGCAGGCCAATTAGCTTAACAGAGGATTGCGTGTGCCCACTGAAGGTATATCTGCAGTGTGTGATTGGTCTGTACAAAATAGTTTAGAGCTAAATATCAAAAAAAACATTGAAACTGATAATTTACCACCAGTAATTATAAATAACGCCAGACTTCCTTATGTGGATTCTGCAAAGAGCCTGGGTTTTGAGCTTAATTCGAAGTTCTCCTGTTGCAACCATATCATTGCTACAATTGGAAAAATGTGTGTCTACAGCGGTTATGGGTGACTTCTAGCTTACTTTCGCTTCATATGCGAAAAAAACTGGTTAAAGCCCTGGTAATACCTCATTTTACTTATGGTTGCGAAATATCTCATCTATGGACACAATGTGTCGTAAAAGACTCCTGGTTACATACAATGACGCATTACGCATTTAGGCTGCATCGGACCAGTCAAACATCGCCTTATATATCGACCTTGATTGGTTACCCTCTAGAAAACTACTTAACCCAACGGAAATTAAAAGTTCTACATAAACTGATATACAGAAAGCTGTCAGGGTTTTTCGTAAACACCTGCCATTGTGGCTTAATCTCACAGCAGTCTTAATGCACGGATTAGAAGACAAGTTACAATCAACGCCCTCGAGAGGCAGAATATAAATATTCTGTCTCGGGAGTACCAGTTTATGTCAGTGCATGCTTGACATTAGACTTACTGGTCGAAGCGAGACCTACCTAAAATCTCTTCCGATCTGTGGGTCACGGCACTCGGTTGATTTAGCGTAACATCACGCCGAGAGCCAATCCTCTAAGCATACATTAATAAGCGACCATCCTTCAAATTCACGGACGCAGTATGCAATTTTGTCAAAAGAACAAACTACTCTGTTCAGAGAAGAATGTTCGCCCAAGTCATGCAGACTCAGACAATCTCTCTCTGCCCGCATATGGGCTACCACAACTACTACGATGCTCCCACAAGGGGGCCTTCCAAAGTTGAGGCGAATATTACTACTAAGTGCAGCGCGATTCGGGGCTCCTCAACCACGTAATACCAAGTTAGCAATGTCGGCTACCCAATTAGTATGGCTTCGTATAACATGATCATACGCTCATGAGTACTCTCAGTGAACCTTCATGCAGATCCTTAAACGTTACTGGTACCTCCGTTCGGGCTTAATCGTATTAGCACTTATAAAGTGACAGCAGTGGACCACGAGAAGGTTATGATCTGCCCCTTAGGCTAGGAGAGGCTTGATACTAACGCCAGTAGTCGTATAGCATACCAAGCTACATAGTAGACCATATACGCACCGGCTTCATTAGGTACACGCACTATCATCAGAAATCAGACGTCAATGTCCTTTCAGCACGAAGCTCGATGCACATATATGGCTTTTCACATCCAGTTATTCTCCCCTGGCAGCTCTCCGCTTCACTAACCCTTTGCACCGCCATAAACTGATATAGAATCGGTAGATATCGCATCTTTTCGAGAAACTGAATTTCTTGCAATTGACTAGACATAAGAAACTCTTGATCCATCGTTGCAGGTCGCTGTATGGACAGAGTTCTTACTTTTTCCAAAGCATTCGCATGTGGAATATTTTATCATGTGATTATTAATACATGACTGTCAGCAGAACTTTTGCACTTCAAATATTTGTTAAAAATCATTAGCAGTTTGAGTGTTTCCCAGTTTTTAGTCTGTATGTCATTTATCTATCTTCTATCTCCTCTCTTGATTGTTTTTTTCTTTTTTTTTAACTAACTAACTTTTGCTTTAACATTTTATTTTTAATCTTAGTTTTATTTTTCATTTTATACTTTTTCTTTTTATAATTTTGTTTTCCCACGATAAGATTTTGTAATCTTTGTACTTAAATAATTGAAGTCCATAACCTTCACGCTGTTCTCATTTACTACTGAGCCATGTACATATATTTACTAAGTTCAATCGCTTATTTGCAGAACGTATCTGTTCTATTCTAATAATATGATTATATTTTATAGCCTCCTTTACAAGTGTGAAATAACTAAAGTTGCCCGTTCTTAGAATTCTCTCTTAAGTTTGTAAATTTTTATAATTTTTTCAATTTTTTTAAATTTATTTTAATATTTTTAATTTTCTTTCATTATACTAGATAGCTGAAGTAATCTTTGTCATTCTGTTTGTTACGCATAGAAATAATGATGGTAGGGCAAAATGGATTGGACATCCACGCAAAATATTAAAACGTATTTTAATTTTTGCATGTCGGTCTGCTTGTCTCAATCAACGATAGCGTGCTGACCTTAGATCATATAACGAAAGGATAGGCTACCTTGTATAAAATTCGTGTACGTGTGATAAGGAATTTTTTTGTCGACACGGGAGGGAAATGACAAGAGGGCTGGGTGTTTAGTTTTTGTCAGTTCGATATTTCTGACATTTCTCATTTGTGATTTCTTAGGTCGGGTGTTGTTTTTGTGATTTTATGGGTATAAACATTATTAAAAGTGATTTATAATTTTGCAATAGTGAAAACCTGTAGAAATTATTTTTTTGTCCAACAAATTTGATATAATCGAGACTCCGGAGTCTATATGTATGGTGTTGAAGTGCGCTGTGTTGTGCTGCAGCAACAACCGGAGTTATTGCCGTGGGAGGTCGTTTTTCAGGCGAGTTTATTTGTTTTAATAACAAATTATAGTTTTTTAAATAAAATATAAGTGCAATTAGTTATAAAAATAAACAGCTGTGATAAAAAATTTAACATTTTCCAATGCCGGTTTGTTTGCATACAATTGAATTGTCACTGGGTGTCTGTATTATGTCAGCCATACAAAGGCAACGCCAAGAGATATTATCGGAAAATAAATGGGGCACTAGGAAAACTCTTAAAAATGTAATAAGTTATAAAAGAATTATAAAAGTATAAACTGAAAAATGATATGAATCGCGGTGACAGGAAATTACACAACTTGTTCAATAGTTGATAAAGTTTCAACCTCTAAATTATGTGCCCGCTCAGAAAATATCGGAATTCACGACTTCCATGACTAAACAAACACATCGATGCGATTTTAACACTTGAAGAAAAATGCTTAAGTTCTTCTTCCTCATAGCCTATCCTTTCGTTATATGATCTAAGGTGCTGACTTAGAAAGCTGAAATTTTGTACACGTCCATTTTAAAAAAACAAAAGTTCAAAAATGGGACAAGTCGGGTAACTCCTTCGTAAGGTTGCCATAAAAAACTTTGTTTTTCACTATATATATGAAGACTACCTGAGAGCGCGAGTTATGTTACCTCAACTTAATACAGGAAACAGATATTAAATTACAAGTCTAGAGAGTCTTGACATAAATGAAAATTCCAATACGAACCTGATCCATTCCTCCAAGTTACATTTTCCACATTTTCCCACATTCCCAGACTTACCTGCAAAATAAACAGAAAAAGAGAAATTAGTAAAAAACTTATCAAAACTTAACGTGGGAACAATGATTAGGTAATCAGTTTTACCTATCAGAATTTTAGAATTAAATGGTTTACAGCTGATTGCAGATTTCCAGCTGGTGTAGTTTTTTGATCGGGTCTATGTTGTAAGGCTTGGGTTATTTTTTAAGGAAAACTCCGATCTTTATTTCATGTTTTTTTATTATTATTTACTCGACGTTTCGGGCCTTGATTAGTACCTTCTTCAGGAGTTAGCTTTGTTCTCGATATGATGATTTTTAAAAAAGGATATTATTGATACATATTTCACAAAAGTACACTTTAAAAATATAGTAAAAACGTTAACTGAACATATAAATAAATAATTTAAATAAAATAAGTAAATAAATAAATAAATAATTTAAATAAATAAATAGGTAAAAATTTAGAATGCTGATTTCTTTAAAGGACCTTAGGTGAATGGTGTGCAAAGTTCTTTGACATGTTGTGATGACAAGCTTCAGTTTTCTAAGTATGTGTTGGTAATCTTTTTCCTTAAAAAATAACCCAAACTTTAGAATTAAGGAAACCAGAAAACAGTCTTAAGACCACCGTGATTTAGTTCGTCACTTTTTAAAGAAAAGCTTCAGTAAAGAATATAAAATTGTGTTAGTTTACTATAAAGAGAAATAAAGAATATGTAATTGAGTTGGTTTATTCAAAATAGAAACCAAAGATTTGTGATAATTAAAGATTATAAATTGATATTTCTGTAAATATGTTGTTTGTTACGAATCCTAAAGGAAAAAGTTAATTCGCGTCAACGTAGAAAGCTGAAATTATGTATACGAAGTTTTCATGAAAATAGTAAATGCAACTTTAAAAATGTAGTAAATCGGGCAACCCGTTCATGATGTTGCCATTGAAAAATGTAAATTTTTGACGTATACTGTAAAAACAATTAGTCCCAAGGTATATAGAAGACAAGATATTTCCAATAAAATTTTGACACATTGCAGCTGCCTGTGACGTAATTCTGTGACTAATGTATATACATTTTTAAATGAAAAACAGAGAGACGAGAGAGAGTATTGTCTTCTCTGTACCGTGCTTTCCTATACATTTTCATGATAATTCGTCACTAATGGCGGAATGTGGTTCGTAATGGGAATATCTTGGATTAGTCCTAGATCTTTTTCTTATATTGCAAAGCTCTTTAGAATATGATATCTATACTATATGAGAAAAATCACTTGAACAATAAATTTGGAGAGAGGTGACCGTACAAAATTACATATGGGAATGCATCTACAGTATCGAAAGAATTGGTCATACACCAATTCCAGGTTTTTTACTAGTTTTATTTTATTTCAATATTTTTTTTTTATTTCGTACGATGGTACAGAACCCTTCGTGTGCAAGTCCGACTCGCACTTGGCCGGATTTTTTTTTTTATTATTATTATTAATTCTTACTTCTTCAAAACCGCGTCCTTGTTTTTTTTGAAGGCTATATGGCAGACTGAATGGTATAAAATGTATAAGTCGATGTTCTTTTAGTTAATATTACATAATTTATGTTTTCTTTCTACAGAAGTAAAATTGTATCTTTAACTGTAAGATGATTTATTTTTGTTCCTAAATGGAAGAGAGTTTAATTTTATTATTCGTGGGCATCATTTTGTTTTACTGCTTTGTTGTTTTTTGTAAACTGACTAATTTTACTTATAGTAAATAAATAAAGAAAGACACGGTTTAACAATTTGAATCTAAGTCATTAGTAAGTAAAATAAGCAACATCATCTGAGAAGAATATCCGGGTTTTATGCTAACAATTCCGGGGCTTTCAAACTTGTTGTCCTAGTTTCATAATTTTACAGAGGGCAGCCCTAGGTCGAACGGGTATGTATACAAAGATATTCGACGTTAAGCTTTTAAATTGGCAGAATCTAATAAAATTGCTCACACCATAAACAAGTCCGAGAAGTTAGTGGTTTCAACGTCTGTTACAAGAAGTCAGTGTCAATAAATTTTTCGAATTGCTAGAGGGGATTATTGATTAATATAAATTCGTATTAACCAACGACGATCAAATTGGTGTGAGTGCTACAGCTCCCACAAAAACGAGGTACTATATAAAGTTATCCCTTTGAAAGGAGGAAAGCAGGTCGATTTATAGGTAGCTCTACATAAAAAGGACAAGTCACTACGTATTTCCACTTCTATAGTAATTATATTCCAAAATTTCTGATTTTTCCAAGAGTTCACATTAAGGCGAAACTACTCGATGGTGAACTCCCCCGGGTACAATTACAGTATGCCATCCAAATGACTGCATTTAAAGTGGAATATTCATCGATCGATATTTTCATACAAAATCCGACTCCTGGATTTTGCAACTTGGTTCTTTGTAGGTTCTGTTTGGCGTTTTTGGAATATGTAAACTTCGTATAGGTTTCATATCTCTCAACGACATATTGGGATTTCGTTTTAAGTTGCCTACCACTTCTATGGACAAATTTTGGTTCACCGAACTTGATTTCCTTCCTTACCCGGGCTTTTCCTGGACACTACAAGATTCCCGAAATTTATTGAGAACATATTGGTCATCTTTGAAATTTTCAAATTTTTAGCTAAGCCTCTTTGAGACATAAATTCGAATTTTCTATATGTGCGAAAAAAATTAAATTGGGACGTTGCGTTCTTGTAGCTGACTTTCATTTTCATTGCATAAGAATTTGCACTTAATGCCTTGCAATTATAAGTGCACACGTTTTTATAGATGCAAACTTACCAGCGTTCCTGAATTTTGTTTACCTGGTGTTGAGCAATGAGAGGAAAAAGGTAGTGGATTTTTTCTGAATCAGGTCTTACCATGAAGCCCAAAGAAGAAGATCCAATTGCTACTTTTGCTAGAAAAATCTGTCACTTATTTAAAAAGGAGACAAAGTGAAGTGATTATCTTAAGCTTCCCTCCTCATTGCACCCATAGAATGTAACCACTGGACGTAAATGTCGCTCTACTAAGTACATTTTAATACTTAAGAAGCATTTAACTTAGAAATAATCCAGGAAAAGTTTTAACTCAAATTCAATTATCTTCTAAGCTCTTGGGTGCAATGCATTAACTGTATTCGATGGGCCTCCGAAAATTCTATATAGGGTGAAAGTCTGAAGGAGTTTTCAACCTTATGGTTGCTAATTAAAATATCGTAAAAGAGGTGTTGTGTCTTCAAGAAATAGCGAATAAAATGCGCATTTATAATATTTCGAACTATGGATTAATCTATATAAATAAAAATCAATTGCCGCATGTATGTTACATCTTCACTTGAGAACGGCTTGACCGATTTGGATTGTTTTCTTTTTTTTTGTATTCGCTATTGTCAGGTTTTTATGGAAAGAAAACTTGGAATCGGGAACTCCTTCTTGGTGTTGCCTTACAAAATTTTAATTTTGGGTTTTCACTATATATATTTGGGCACTGCCTCACGCGTTGACGTAGAGAGTTGAAATTTTGTACGCGGGCCTTTTTTAATGTAAATTTAAGTTCAAAAATGAGACCAATCGAACAACTTCTTCGTAGGGTTGCCATACAAAAATTTGGTTTTATTATTTTCTTTTTATTTCATAAAATAATTTAACCATGTAAATTTTTTACAACTAAGTGTGAAATAACACATCTCTCAAATGGTTTCAATTTTCTTGCTGACAAATATTGGCTCTTTCCACAGCATTTTCCATTATTCATCGTAAAGTTTCTGACTCACCCCCGATTCTACATAAGAAACTTTTAAGAGATCTTTTAACCTCTTAAATTTAGCAAGTAAGATATTTTAGCAGAATTAGTATTCTACATAAATTTTTGTTGAGAAATATTAGCTTCAAGAAGTTAAGAGGGTTTCGAGAATCTTTCAGTCAGTCCAACTATTAAAGACGTTTACTTTTCAAGAAGAAGAACCGAGGCGATGATGGCAATATGACCACCCCACACGTGCTATAATTGTCCGCGTCTTTAATAAAGTTACAATTATCGATATAAATAATAATTGTATGATAAATTCACAGCACGTAATGATAATTGAATTATTATTTTAACATCTAAATCGCAGGTAAAAGTTCCACAGCCGTAGTTACGTCCAACAGGCTTTTCGTATAAACCTGTAGCACAAAAATTTATTGTTACAAAAACTTTAAAGTGACAAAAATATTGTCGAGTAATGGAGATTATCGTAAGGCTATGTCATTTCTATCACTTTAAAGGCAAAAGATTTTAGAATTCTGAAATTCTATACAGCATCAAAAATAGTAAAATGATTCAAGTCGTCTCTCATATTGCTCAGAACTAACCTCTGTCCATGGCTCAAATTGTATAATTATTTTATATTTCACAAACCTGTGCATTATGTATGTAATATAAACGTATTATATAAATATGTACTTATTTTACAGCATTTTATCACGATAAGAGATTTAAGCGTACCTCGATGAGGAGCTCTTATTTTAAGAGATATTTGACAAATATTTTCATTTGCTAGAATACCAAATCTCTTAAAAAAAATCTCCACAAAAGTTAAGAGATCAGCTGACGCCTGAGATATCTTAACTCTTTACGTAGAATACCAATGTCTGCTAATGGGCTTTGACAGCCCAGTTAAGAGGATAAGAACTCTTATCTCTTATGT
This sequence comes from Dioctria linearis, assembly GCA_963930735.1. Taxonomy (NCBI): domain Eukaryota; kingdom Metazoa; phylum Arthropoda; class Insecta; order Diptera; family Asilidae; genus Dioctria; species Dioctria linearis. Next base: position 35,202,489 of record OZ005740.1, on the reverse strand, counting down.
AGAATCGGGGGGCCAGTTTCTTATTTCAGCATAAATGTTCTATTTAAGCTGTTGAATTCTTTGAGGTTTATTGACATACACCAACCCCGTTAAATAGCCCCACAAAAAGAAATCAGGAGTAGTTAAATCTGGTGAACGAGAAGGCCAAGAGAAATCTGAATTTTTTGAAATTATTCGCTCACCAAAAATGTTACGAAGAAGTTCCTCATTGCGGCGCTTGCTGTATGCTCAATTTCTCCATAATTAATGTTTTCTGGTTGACTCTCCTTATTTTCGAAAAAAAATATGGAACGATACCTTTATCAGCAATAACACTACATCAAACAAAATACATCTGGAGGGGTGTAATTGATGCTGATGTAATGCCCTAGGATTGCGAGTGCCCCAAAATCTACAATTTTGCTTATTCACATAGCCATTTAAGTGAAAATGAGCTTCATCGCTCATTATAAGTTTGTTTAAAAAGTTATTATTTTCTCTAACTATTTGTGCAAAACGAATGGGATATTGCAGGAAGCAGTTGCTGTGCCAGTTGAATTTTATACGGAAACATTTTAAGATTCCATTTTAAAATTCGTTGAAAAGATGTTCTAAAGATTCCCAATTGAGTAGAACGACGACGAGTAGAGGCAGATGCATTTTTCTTAACACTCTGCGGTACAGCCTCCACAACTGCTTCGATTCGCACAGACCGATGAGTACCTCTTCCCGGAAGATCTAACACTGACCTCTATTATTACTCAAAACGGGAGTACCTAATCATGTTGTCACTGGGTGCTGTTCTAACATTGAAATGACGACGGTATTTGTGTTGAATTAAGATAATAGACCTTTCAGAAGAATAAAAAAATTTAATAATTTTGACGGGTTACTGCACATCATATGTAGCCATTATATATCTAAAAAAAATTAAACAACTTTCAAAAGAGAAAAAACAAAAATAACTAAAAACAAAAAAGTTATGCATAATTTTAACCCTTCAGTTTTACTTGGGCCACCCTGTATTTGGGCACTGCCTGAAAATGTGTCGAAATAGAGAGCTAACGCTTGGTGCATGGTGTTTTCATAACAACAGGCGGAAGTCTATGCTATAGAGGTTGAAGCTCAGAAAAGCCTAAATAAGGGCTGTAAGAACTCCAACATCTACATCTGTTCAGACAGCCAAGCTACGCTCCTAGCTCTTTCCTCTCAAGCCTTTAAGTCGAAACTAGTTTGGAGCTGCTACTCGAAACTCCAACTACTGTCTAGGGATAACCAAGTAAACTTGGTTTGGGTTCCTGGACACGAAGGAGTGGACGATAATGAAAAAGCGGATGAACTTGCTAAAACCGGAACTGAATGTCCGTATATTGGTCCCTATCCGACATTTGACCTACCAAAAAGCCACTTGAGGGGGGAAATGCTTAAGTGGAAAAACAGGCAGCTGGATTTCGTTTGGCATAGCGCGCCCGGTATGAGGCAGGCGAAGAAATTCTTCAATCCTTCTCATTTCCTGTCGCGTCAACTTATCGGACTTAGCAGACAGTCGCTCAGAGTATTTGCTAACGCAGTCACTGGTCATAGCCCCTTCCGTCACTTACTGAGGAAGATAGGTAAATGCAACAGTTAACTATGTCGACTGTGCAAAGAGTGAGTGCCCAGCAATTGTAGGTCTAAGGCTGCAAATCACTGGAAGAGAACTTATCTCTCCAGATATAGTCTGCAATCTAACTTCTAAAGCAATAATCGAGCTCGTTAAAAGAATCGATTTTGCTAACCACTCTAGGGGAAGGCACAATAGATCAACTATGGTTGCGGTGTCCGCAAGGTCCTGGAGGCCTAGTCGCCCCTGCTCTTAACATTAACAATAGTAAATATATGTTCAAAAATGGCCCAAATTTGGCATCCCGTTCTTGGTGTTGCCATATAAAAATTTGGTTTCCTCATATATTGATAACGTGTCGACGTGGACACTTCAAATTTTGTACATTGCATTTTCATATAAATTGCAATACAAGTTCAAAAATGGACCAAATCGGGCGATCGTTTTTGGTGCTGCCGTACAAAATTTTAGTTTTTCACTATATATTTGGGTACTGCCTGAGAACTCATCAACGTAGAGAGCTACACTCCCCCACTCATATGAACGTATGCACGCATCCACATACAGGCGCCCAAACACACACACACACACATACAAATCCATACAACACACATGCAGACACAGAGTGAGACCCTAGCGTATGGAATCGCGCGATCGAGTCAGATGATAGTTTAGATATTATGCATCTCTAACTACCCCATCCCTTTGAACCCCCTATATTATCTATTATCTATATTATCACCGGGCAACGCCAGCGGGCTCTCCTAGTTTCTAATAAAAAAAAAACTTTTAATAATGACAATGGACTGTGCGCTTGGATGACTTGAGAAAAGCCACCAGAAAACAACTGTCTCAGCATCAGTTTTGTTCTGAAATTTTGACACAACGTTGCATTCGAATACTACTATTATACAGATGTCACACCTGTGACAGGAAAAAATATGTTTTTTTCTTAAAACAGCGTCATCTGTTGGACGTAAAAGCAGCATACACTGCACTAAGGCCCCTCCTTGACAGTTCGGTATGACCCTGACTCGGTAAACGTGCAGCATGCCGAGTCACTGTCGCCACCATGTATTTTAATCAGTAGGTACCGAAACATGGGTCTGCACTGCACGGTTGAGATGCAACGTGTTTTCGGTATGCAGCATTGCGAGACGTCTTGTCAGTCGATAAGCGGCATTTACGGCGTTGACTGGTGAATTGTGTCGTAAAATTAACAAAATTTCTGTTGAATTAGTCCATAGCATGTTTGACCATGAGGGAGGTCTATGCGGTACAACATCGGCAGGACAAATGTCATATCGATACTATGTCGCTACCGTGCAATATCGTACCAACCCGTCAGGGAAGGGCTTACGATTCAATTTCACTGTTTCCGATTTACGATCCCTTTACGATTTCCAAATTTCCAATTTTACGATTCCATTTCAATGTTTCCGATTGCATTGTTACTGGTGATCTTTTTTCGTATGTGCAATCAAATATTCCTAAGCTAACGCTTGATGAAAAAGGCATTTACAATCAAATAATTCAGACTATCAATAGGGCAGTTGGAATAATCTTTTCCTTAAATGCTACAGAAGGAACTGGTAAACCTTTTAGATTAATGACATAGGTTTAGCTGTTGTGTCGTCCAAGATAGCTGCGATATTACTAGCATGTGGAAGAACTGCTCATTCCGCTGTGAAATTACCATTTAACATGAAATTCACTGCAACTCCTATGTGCAACATTTCCAAAGCATCCGGAACGCGAAAAGATTTGGAGAAATGCAAACTTATTGTTTGGGATGAATGCATAGTGGCGCACAAAAAAATGCTCGAAGCTCTTGATCGATCATTGCAAAATTTGCGTGAAAGCATCAGATCATTTGGAAACGTATTACTATTGCTTTCAGGGGATTTATTACGTGTAGTTCCCCGATCGGCACCAGCGCAAATACTCTAAAATATTCTACTTTTTGGCTACACGTAAAGACGTTTAATTAACTACAAATATGAGTGTCCAGCTGCAAAACAATCGATCAGTTGAAATATTCTCACATCAATTACTTGAAATTTGAAATTAGAATTTCCGGTTGATCTGACCGCAGGACGAATTTCATTGCCTCATAACTTCTGCAATTTAGTAACGTCAAATGAAGAATTGCTTAAAAAGTATTTCCCAATATTCAAACCAATTGTAAGAATCACGATTGGGTAAGTGAATGACCTATTCTTCCGGCCAAGAACAAAAACGTCTACGAACTTAACAATATTATTCAATCTAACAATCAAACCGAGGCAGTCACATACCAGTCCGTCGTACTGATACACAGTGCATCCATTTTGAATGGACTAAATTGTTCTAAAAATGTAAAAAACATCTTCAGGTATTTCTCCCGTCCAAAAACCGAATAACTATGTAAGACTGCATCGTTGTATTTTATTTTTTATAACTTTACGACAAGTATGGAAATCGCATTTAGCAAATAAAAGTCTTTTTCTTAGCAGTAATTAGCTAATTTCAATACTTTCGTACGAAACTAGACCAGAAACCTACTTTTAAAAATAATTTTTAAACTTTTTTTTTTCAGTAAATTCCATAAACTGAGAATTACCTCAATAATTTTAATGGTAATGATACGACGCGGGGCGGTGACTTATTACGATTTAAGCTGCATCTTGGCATGCAGAAAGAAGAATTTTAAAATTGCAGGTGACACATCTGATTTATGTAAGCGTGGGTAATTTTTTCCCCATTAATGTTGTAAAAATTAAACATTATAATGGCCATACAATGTTGAATTAAAGAAATGTAAATGGAGAAGAGTATTCACATCAGGAAAAAAATCATTTTTGTAATGAATCTAATTCCCCCTTAATGAAAATGCTTTCTATATTTAATGATATTCTTGCAACGCAACTGTAATTGGAAGTAAGTATAAAAAGAAATAAATCCCTTTCATCTTTTACTTTCTCCTTCCTTTTTCTTATGTACAAAGCGCAAATATGTGCAAAGTTATGGCCTTAATTATCTCAATGGGTATAATTTTAAGAAATAAGTGGGACGGAGAAATGTGCATATATTCAAGCAGGGATAGAATCCATGTTCGTTTTTTTTTTTATCATCGGACCAGATTCATTAAAATTAAATACAAAAAGTATTTTTAGAGTGAGGCACACTTTTAGTTCTGACTTAGAGACAGAATTGTCATGTTCCCGTGAATCAATTTAAACTTCGGCGTTTGATGAAAAGTGTTGACCTTTAAAGGCCACCTTTAATTTTGGATACAACCAACATTGTAGACTTACCATATCTGAATATTAGGAGAATTTGGATTAACTTCAAACTTCATGATCAAATTGACTTCACTGTTTCCGGACTATAGTGCGTCTTCTGGTATTGTGGTACAAAGACAAAAAAAAAACATAATTTTTTATTGTATTAGTCCCAGAATATCTATTCTCTGAGTAGTTGTAAGGTTTCAAAATACATTATCGAATTGACTGCCTTTACTTTTCTCAGTTAATTCTGCAATAAGTCGTTAAGATCAGAGCTGGGCAATCCCAGCTCTGATCTTAACGACTTATTGCAGAATTAACTGAGAAAAGTAAAGGCAGTCAATTCGATAATGTATATAATGTATAAGTATTGACTTAAGTATAAAAGTCCTTAAGTACTACTTAAAATACATTTTCGTTACTTCAGACTTATTACTCAATACTTTTGAAATGCCCCCACTTAGTACTTGAATATAAGTATTGGCTTCTATTTACTTGTACTTATGACTTAGGTTTGTACTTAAATACCAAGATTTTTACTTAAGTATTTCTGAGTCTATTAAGGGCCTGTCCGAATCCAAGGCTTCGTCTTCATCTTTGTCTTGTTATTACAGCTAGTGACGTAACATCGAGTCAAGCTATATCCGATTCCATGTCTGTATCAACGAGCTTTGCTAGTTTGTATAACAGTTTAGATATCTAGTTAGCTTGATCATCGAGTCAAGGTTTGAGTTGACTATTTTAAATACGCAACATATTTTGAGGTTATGGTTATTCGCTGGCTGTCGATATCAAGCTAAACAAACGAATTCGGACAGGTTAGCTTTGTCTTGAGCTTGATGGAAAAATGGCGAACGCTGATAAAATAAAACATAAATATTGCGCAGGCTTTTACTGTTTTAATCCTTTTAAAAACAAAATAATTAATAAATGTGGGCATTCATAAAGCAGTGGCTAATAAAATTAATCTTTATTTTTTGCATTAAAGCTTAT